>QEPC01008061.1:3862913-3873054 GCA_003113815.1 Sphenodon punctatus
CCCTCTAACCACCCTTGGTGGTTATTTATGCATGTTGCAGGGCTGCATAGGGCACCAATACAGCCCTGCAACATGCATAAATAACCACCAAGGGTGGTTAAAGGGTGGCTAGCGTCATGTCTGTTTTCACCCATTCGCATGAAATGGAGTTTATCTGGGTGTAAGCAATCCCAAGGTCAGGCCACCGTGGGGCAAATTACTGAGGGACAAAGTCCATTCATGTGGCTGCTCCAACCCAGGGTTTATTTAACCATTCCTCCATAAGCTAGGAGCATTTAATATGTGTATATATATTTAGTATGGGTAACTAAATCTTACCCATAGCATGTTATACTTTACTTCCCAGGATAAGTTACCACACAGTAGATGTTTGTGTGGACTCTCCTACCTGACAGTGTGCTATGGGTTACTTAACCCCTTTGTAAGCATGACCAAACAAATGGACTGTAGGTGGCAATTTTGCAAATTCCTGACAGGAGCTCTTAGTTCCCATTATTTGATTCATCAGCACCAAAATTCAGGGATTGCTGGACTTGTTTGACTTAACTATTTCAGTTCTAATTAATTTCAAGGGTTGGCGGGGGTTGGTGGGTTGTTTTTTTTAAGTTCCATCATTGTTCTTGTTTTAAGTAATGGATTTTATATTTATATTTATATTGTATTTTATGTTTAAATGATATACTGTGAGCCGCCCCAAGCTGCTGATAGCAGGAGGGTGTGAGGGACAGTAAATTTTATGAAATAAAATAAATAAATAAGCTTCTTTGTTCAGTTATCCTAACGTGGACTATGGCAGAGTATTCAAGGCATATTAGCCTACCACTACCAGCAGCACAAAGTGCTAACCTTCAGGAGAGAACACAAAGAAGTATTGGTTTCATTTGTGTCTGCTGTGTAGATGCTAGTTAAAAAATAGTGTATCCATTAGAGCTCATGGGTAGACTTTTTTGTCTTTAAGGTAAAAAAGCCCTTAACTATCTAAGCTGTAGGCAACTGGGCCAGTGCTTTAAATGCTACATTTCTTTGCTTAAGGGAAATGTCTGCACCACTGATGTTACCTAAATTTTATGCTTGCTATTGGCGAAAGGAGCTGAAAGAACTCAGATCCTATAATTTCTGGAAATTACTGTCCATGATCCACAAACCCCTGACTCCAGAGCAAATTTTTTGTGAATTGCTGCCATTGAGTTTAATTGTATTATTTTATTGTTCCACAATATTAGTGTTACTACAACTGATAGTTTAGTCTGACTGGTCTATTGATTTGTCGATATCTTTCACAGCGTTTTTTCTTTTTAAAAATAAATAAATAATCCAACCCGCAATCTTGTTCTCTTGACATTTGTTGGATTTTGCAAATATTGATGCATGTTTTCTCCTAAACACGGTTTCATCTAACAGCTGCCATGCAAACAAGCCAGTTAAGTAGGCACAAATTTAGTGTAGCAGATTGCTTGAGAACCCTGAAATATGAATTAATAATATTAATCACTGTGTGGCAGAGGCTGCACTTGATTGGCCTTAGCCCTGTGCCAAACCACAGAGTGGTAATTTCTGTTTTGAGGTTTTTAAGATAATATTGCAGCATTTTATATTTATAAGCTGCTGTAGAAGAAGATGAGAAAATACTGGATTAGACAAGGAAGGTATTGATTGTTGTGGTTATGTTGGTTTGATGATTTCTGAGATTGCTGCAATAAGCCTGAAGTCTGCTCCTGCTGAAGTTAATAGCAGCTTTATTATTATTTATCATTTCTCTAGTTATCTTGGTATTCAAAGTGCTTTGCAAGCTTTAGCTAGTTCACCTTCCCAACAGAGCTTTGAATTACATAATTTTTATTCCCATTTTACAGATGGGAAGCTGAGGTTGAAAGATAGCAACTTACTCAAGACCGGGTGTTTTTACACACACATTTCTCCTGCATGTTTGCTGTTAGAACTTGAACTTTCTGTGTGTCTAAACCACTCACTCAGATCTTAAACAGCTGACTCTTTGAACTTCTGTATAGAACTTCTCCCAGAACTTGTGTGTGTAAAAAGTTCTCCTGGCAAAATGCTTTGCTCCAGGCAGCTGTCATCACTTGGTTTCCATGGCAGCCCCCTCACAGCTACAGCTGCGAGTACTTTAGGCTGCCTCAGGACTGTGTGTGTGTGTGTGAGAGAGAGAGAGAGAGAGAGAGAGAAACAATACATCCGGAACTTATGTGTAGACTTGTAAACCCAGAAGATTTAAAGACCAGCACTTTCAGATGTCTGTAAAAATGCCCAGTGAGTTTATGGCTAAAATGGGTTTTGAAACCTGTTTCCCAGGTCTGAGTCTAACACCCTAGGGGTTATCCCAACTCACTCTTTCCAGATGACAGATTTGTTTAAAATCCTTGTTTTTCATACAATTCTCTGTTTGGTAAAGGGGATTGCAAAAAGAAAAAGAAAAGAAAAAAACCTCTACCAAGCATAGAAGCCTACTCAACAAGTGGAGGAAAAGCAGCCAGTTAGGTGGCAGTTGAAAGTCTCCTGCTGCTCCCCCACGCCATTTGGCAAAGTCCAGTCTGGGACTTACAGTGCAGGTCAAGATGTAGTGCACTTGCTTTCCAAGCAGAAGGACTGCACTCTACCTGGACTGCAAACCGCAAGCTGGTCCTTGTAATATGGGGGGGGAGGGGGGTTGGATTCCTACTCCTTGCCAGCTTGCTGATTCATTGAGAATGATTTAGCCTGCTCCACTGAGTCCCGGGCTGCCTTGGGGAGGCATCATTATACAAACATTAAATATTATTGCTCAGTCTAACAGTCTCTTTATCCTCAACACAGCATACCCGAGCTGCGTTGCAGGATGGGGCGGGATAAAAATCTACAAAATAAATAAATAAATAAAATAAATATCCAGAGCCATAACTGCCCCAGCCAAGACTGCTCCTCCCCCTAAAGAAGCCTCAGTAAGACAATCTCAAGTCTGCCACTTCCCTTTAAAAACAAGTAGGTTCTCTTGCTCCCTGCTGATCAGCTTTTCCGCAGGGCGCTAGCAGTGCCAGACCGAGGGAAGGTGGGGTTCTGTGTGAAATGACGACATGGGGGAACCTCCCAAATCACCGCAAGCCCTCCCTGGGCTAGGGCTCTCCATATCAGATGCCATTTAAGCCAGTGCCTCTCACACATGTTATTTCAAGGCTATTCATGGACCCCATTATTGAGGGCCCCTTCACTCCTGTGGGCCACTTTGAAAATGAGCACAACTACTACTACCGCTGCTATTACTTATTTCTAAGTACAAATACCCATAACATAAAAGTCAGTCCCGGCTTCAAGGAGCTTATAGTCTAGATAAGACATGGACGCAGACAGTTAAAACCAAGGCAATAGATGAATTATGGACTACAGGGTACAGTTTGTTCTGGAACTGATTTATTCGGACTAAAATCATAATTCATGATTGGGATTGGGATTTAAAGGCTACTTCAAAGAGGTGGGTCTTTAGGAAGGATTTGAATATGGGCAACACTGTACAAATATATATAACAGAAAGACAGTCCCTGCTCCAAGGTGCTTACAATCTAGTTAAGACGAAACAGACAGTTAAAACCAAGGCAATAGATGAATCATGGACTGCAGGGTGGAATATGGGCAGGGAGGGGGGCAGGTGCACCACCTCAGGAAGAATGATCCAGGCAGCAAGGTGAAAGGCACAGAGTTGGGAGTTGGCGATGGAGGAGAAGGGAACAGATAAGAGCACCTTACCCGATGAATGGAGGTCATGAGAAGGGGTGTAGGGAAAGATAAGGAAGGAGAGGTAGTGAGGGGCTGCAGAGTGAACACTTAGGCCCTTTTCTAACAAGCACGGGTGCATGGGGGTGCATTTCCCACAAATCCCCACCCAACTCCACCCATCTCCATGCACGGAGCATCTGGCATTGGTTGCTCTGTGCGTGGGATGATGGGTGGAGGTGGGTGGAGAACGGGAGTGTGCACACACCCCCACCCACCGGCTGCAGAGTTCCCACAGATGCCCACCCATCCCCCCTGCACCTGCCACAATGCTCAAACAGGCACACCCACACCCGCACATGTGTGCATGGGGGTGGGGGGTGGGCATCCGTTTGAAAAGGGCCTTATAGGTAAGTAGAAGGAGCTTGAACTTATACGGAAGCAGATGGGGAACCAGTGTAGTGACTTGAGGAGGGGGATTACATGGTTCTAACAGCAGGAAAGGCAGGTGAGTCTTGTGGCTGAATTTTGAATAGACCGAAGTGGAGACAGATGGTTTAGTGGGATACCTGCAAGAAGCAGGTTACAATAGTCTAAGTGGAAGGTGAAGAGAGCATGGATAAGAGTTTTAGTTGTGTGTTTAGAAAAGAAGGAATGGATTTTAGTAATGTAAAGAAAGAAGCAACAAATTTTAGCAGTGCTTTGGATGTGAGCAGCGAAGGAGAGAGTGGAGTCAAAGATTACCCTACGGTTACGGGCTGAGGGGACAGGAAGGATGACAGTGTTTTCTACAGAGATAGGGCGTAAGGGGAGGGGAGAAGTGGGTTTAGAGAAAAGATAAGAATTTCCATCTTGGCCATATTAAGTTTAAGGTGGCAGCAAGACATCTAGGCAGTGGTGATGTCAGATTGGCAAGCTGAGATTTGGGACTGGATACTGATGGAGAGTTCTGGTGCAGAGAGGTAGATTTGCGAATCATTGGTGTAAAGATGGTATTGAAAGCCATGGGAAGAGATCAGCTCACCAAGAAAGTGAGTGTGGAGAGAGAAGAGAAGAGGGCCCAGGACTGAGCCCCGAAGGACACCAACTGAGAGATGGATAGCAGTGGAGGAGGATCCACCATAGGATACACTAAATGGGTGGTTGGAGAGGTAAGAAGAGAACCAAGATAGGATGGATTCCCGAAAACCAAAGGAAGATAGATTGTCAAGGAGATGATGGAGGTCAACTGTCAAAAGTAGCAGATAGGTCAAGGAGGATGAGAATAGAGTAAAAGCGCCTGGCCTTGACCATGAAGAAGTCATTGGAGACTTTGACAATGGCTGTCTCAGTGGAACATAGAGGGTGGGTGCCAGATTGGAATGATCAAGAATGGCCTGAGTTGTAAGGAAGCAGAAGCAGCAGACATGGAAAGCATACTCAAGCAGTTTGGAGGCAAAGGGAAGAAGTGAAATAGGTCAATAGCTAGCAAGGCAAGTAAAGACCAGTGAAAGTTTTTTGAGTAGTGTGACCACAGCATGTTCAAAGGCGGCAGGGAAGGTTGCAGTGAAAAGTGATAGATTGAGGATATGACAGATGGAGGGGATGACAGCAGAGGAGATGGAACTGAGGAGGTGGATCGGAACTGGGTCATAAGCGGTGAGTTTGGAGGAGTTGAGAAGGTGAGCAATTTCCTCCTCCGTTACTTCAGAGAAGGAAGAGAGGATGGCAGGAGCTACTGGAAGGGGAAGGAAAGGAGTGGAGAGAGGTGGAGGGGGTGTAGCGGAGAGCTCAAGGAAGATCTTGTGAATCTTGTCACAGAAGAAGTCAGCCAGGGCCTGGGCAGAGAATGAGGGGGAATGAGGAAGAGGAGGCAGTACAAGCTCCGTGGGCTGGATAGGAGTTGGTTATGAAGGTACTTACAGGGTGTGCTCAGGTTAGGCAAAGGAAGGAGAGGGTCCAGATCACAGATCTATTCTCTGAATCCTGCTTCTGCCCATGAGTGCATGCCCTTGTCTCCACTCATTTTCCCTGAGCTCGCTCTTTCATTTCTTGAGGGTAGGGATTGTATCCATGGTCTGGAACCAAGAACTAAAAAGGNCTTCACTCCTGTGGGCCACTTTGAAAATGAGCACAACTACTACTACCGCTGCTATTACTTATTTCTAAGTACAAATACCCATAACATAAAAGTCAGTCCCGGCTTCAAGGAGCTTATAGTCTAGATAAGACATGTACGCAGACAGTTAAAACCAAGGCAATAGATGAATTATGGACTACAGGGTACAGTTTGTTCTGGAACTGATTTATTCTGACTAAAATCATAATTCATGATTGGGATTGGGATTTAAAGGCTACTTCAAAGAGGTGGGTCTTTAGGAAGGATTTGAATATGGGCAACACTACAAATATATATAACAGAAAGACAGTCCCTGCTCCAAGGCGCTTACAATCTAGTTAAGACATGGAAACAGACAGTTAAAACCAAGGCAATAGATGAATAATGGACTGCAGGGTGGAATATGGGCAGGGAGGGGGGCAGGTGCACCACCTCAGGAAGAATGATCCAGGCAGCAAGGTGAAAGGCACAGAGTTGGGAGTTGGCGATGGAGGAGAAGGGAACAGATAAGAGCACCTTACCCGATGAATGGAGGTCATGAGAAGGGGTGTAGGGAAAGATAAGGAAGGAGAGGTAGTGAGGGGCTGCAGAGTGAACACTTAGGCCCTTTTCTAACAAGCACGGGTGCATGGGGGTGCATTTCCCACAAATCCCCACCCAACTCCACCCATCTCCATACACGGAGCATCTGGCATTGGTTGCTCTGTGCGTGGGATGATGGGTGGAGGTGGGTGGAGAACGGGAGTGTGCACACACCCCCACCCACCGGCTGCAGAGTTCCCACAGATGCCCACCCATCCCCCCTGCACCTGCCACAATGCTCAAACAGGCACACCCACACCCGCACATGTGTGCATGGGGGTGGGGGTGGGCATCCGTTTGAAAAGGGCCTTATAGGTAAGTAGAAGGAGCTTGAACTTATACGGAAGCAGATGGGGAACCAGTGTAGTGACTTGAGGAGGGGGATTACATGGTTCTAACAGCAGGAAAGGCAGGTGAGTCTTGTGGCTGAATTTTGAATAGACCGAAGTGGAGACAGATGGTTTAGTGGGAGACCTGCAAGAAGCAGGTTACAATAGTCTAAGTGGAAGGTGAAGAGAGCATGGATAAGAGTTTTAGTTGTGTGTTTAGAAAAGAAGGAATGGATTTTAGTAATGTAAAGAAAGAAGCAACAAATTTTAGCAGTGCTTTGGATGTGAGCAGCGAAGGAGAGAGTGGAGTCAAAGATTACCCTACGGTTACGGGCTGAGGGGACAGGAAGGATGACAGTGTTTTCTACAGAGATAGGGCGTAAGGGGAGGGGAGAAGTGGGTTTAGAGAAAAGATAAGAATTTCCATCTTGGCCATATTAAGTTTAAGGTGGCAGCAAGACATCTAGGCAGTGGTGATGTCAGATTGGCAAGCTGAGATTTGGGACTGGATACTGATGGAGAGTTCTGGTGCAGAGAGGTAGATTTGCGAATCATTGGTGTAAAGATGGTATTGAAAGCCATGGGAAGAGATCAGCTCACCAAGAAAGTGAGTGTGGAGAGAGAAGAGAAGAGGGCCCAGGACTGAGCCCCGAAGGACACCAACTGAGAGATGGATAGCAGTGGAGGAGGATCCACCATAGGATACACTAAATGGGTGGTTGGAGAGGTAAGAAGAGAACCAAGATAGGATGGATTCCCGAAAACCAAAGGAAGATAGATTGTCAAGGAGATGATGGAGGTCAACTGTCAAAAGTAGCAGATAGGTCAAGGAGGATGAGAATAGAGTAAAAGCGCCTGGCCTTGACCATGAAGAAGTCATTGGAGACTTTGACAATGGCTGTCTCAGTGGAACATAGAGGGTGGGTGCCAGATTGGAATGATCAAGAATGGCCTGAGTTGTAAGGAAGCAGAAGCAGCAGACATGGAAAGCATACTCAAGCAGTTTGGAGGCAAAGGGAAGAAGTGAAATAGGTCAATAGCTAGCAAGGCAAGTAAAGACCAGTGAAAGTTTTTTGAGTAGTGTGACCACAGCATGTTCAAAGGCGGCAGGGAAGGTTGCAGTGAAAAGTGATAGATTGAGGATATGACAGATGGAGGGGATGACAGCAGAGGAGATGGAACTGAGGAGGTGGATCGGAACTGGGTCATAAGCGGTGAGTTTGGAGGAGTTGAGAAGGTGAGCAATTTCCTCCTCCGTTACTTCAGAGAAGGAAGAGAGGATGGCAGGAGCTACTGGAAGGGGAAGGAAAGGAGTGGAGAGAGGTGGAGGGGGTGTAGCGGAGAGCTCAAGGAAGATCTTGTGAATCTTGTCACAGAAGAAGTCAGCCAGGGCCTGGGCAGAGAATGAGGGGGAAGGAGGAAGAGGAGGCAGTACAAGCTCCGTGGGCTGGATAGGAGTTGGTCATGAAGGTACTTACAGGGTGTGCTCAGGTTAGGCAAAGGAAGGAGAGGGTCCAGATCACAGATCTATTCTCTGAATCCTGCTTCTGCCCATGAGTGCATGCCCTTGTCTCCACTCATTTTCCCTGAGCTCGCTCTTTCATTTCTTGAGGGTAGGGATTGTATCCATGGTCTGGAACCAAGAACTAAAAAGGGGCCAAATTAAAAAAAAAAACCAGCGGCAGGCCGGAGATTCCCCAGCCGGATATAAAACCATAATTTTGAGGCCTGTTTATGAGAAAAGTCAGAACTGACATTTTCAATAAGATGAATGTATTTTTAAGTCTAGGAATTAACATGGACCTTATTTAATAAAAATGACATTAAAAAAAAAATTACAAATCTGAAAACATGTAATTTTATTTCTTTCACAGCTTTGCAGCTGTATTGTTTGTTGTTTTGAAGGATGTCTGATTTAGCCTACAATCAGACTGCTGTAGCACATTAAGTGTATGCTGTCCTTTAGTCAAATTCACATATACACCTAAATGTTCTAACCAGCCTTATCACCTCTTGAGTTCCATAAGTATCTTTCAACCTGTTGTTGTGAAGGTCAGCTAAATCCCTAAAATACTAATCCAGAGAGGGTACCAGTCCAGGAAGCTTTGCTCCTGTCCCTTGTAGTTAAATAAACTAGGGCTAAGTCTAACATCTCACTAAAGAAGATGATGCAGACAGCAGACCAGCAGCGGATTGGGGGCTACCCAGTCTTTTGCACCGAGTGTCACATGTACGATAATCTTCCTGCTGGGGAGAGGTCATATGTGTGTACCCGTTGCAAAAAGCTCCTAGCTCTCAGAGAACATGTACGGTCTCTGGTGACTAGAGTGGCCGAGCTGAGGCAGACAGAGAAGTATATAGAGGAATCCTTCAGGGACATAGTAGAACAGTCCCACTTCCACTCTGCCAGCCCCTGTGCTGCTTTGGAGGGTGAGGTCTCCAGGGACGAGAGCACAAACATGAAATGGCAGGAAGCAATCCCATAGCTGGGACCTGCCTTCCAGGTGATGTGTTATCCTCTCGCACTGAGGATATTTCTCCAGGGGTGTGTGCCCAGAAGGGTGGGAATAGGACAACTGTGGTAGTTGGGGATTCTATTATTAGGAATGTAGATAGCTGGGTTGCTGGTGGCCGTGAGGACCGCATGGTAACTTGCCTGCCTGGTATGAAGGTAGCGGACTTCACATGACACATAGATAGAATCCTAGAGAGCGTTGGGGAGGAACCTGTTGTTGTGGTCCATGTTGGTACCAATGACATAGACAGATGTAGGACAAAGGTTCTGGAGGCCAAATTTAGGCTTCTAGGTGGTAGACTCAAATCCAGAACCTCAGGGTAGCGTTCTCAGGAGTGCTGCCTGTTCCACGCGCAGGACTCCAGAGACAGGTGGAGCTCCAATTTCTCAATGCGTGGATGAGACAATGGTGCAAGGAGGAAGGCTTTAGATTTATCAGGAACTGGGCAGCCTTCTGTGGAGGGAGGGAGCCTATACAGACGGGGTGGGCTCCACCTTAACCAGAATGGAACCCGGCTGCTGGCACTAAAAATTAAAAATGTGATAGAGCAGTTTTAAAACTAGAACCAGGGGGAAAGCCTATAGGCACTGTGGAGTGCACAGTTCAGACTCTGACATCTATGCAGGATGATGTTAACTTAGGGGATTTAGAGTTGCTTAAGACTGAGGAAGGGATAAAAATTAAGGGACTTCAGGTAGAATTCACTGGAGAACAGATAAATAACAATTCCAGGGTGCCTGATACTGTCCCCTATAATGTGCACAGTAACAAGAATAAAAAGAATACACACGCAGGGGAACACTTTTACTTGACCACCTACCTGCTTGTTGCTGCTGTGGGGGGGCTCTGGAGCTCCGCTCGCCTCACCGCCACCGCCGCCGCTGCCGCCACTGAGTCCCGCTGCTGGGGCCGCC
>QEPC01008061.1:3880001-3897239 GCA_003113815.1 Sphenodon punctatus
CCGCCCGTCTCCTTGGAGGGCGGGCGGCGGGGTGCGTGGAGGGGGCGGGGCAGTGCGGCCGCACGTTGCGCCGTGCGGCCCCGGCCCCTCCCACTTTCCCCGCCGGGATCCCCCCGGCACGTCTGTTGTGCCGTTACGGGGTGACCCCGGCGGGGAACGAAGCCGGTGGTTCCGGTACGGGGTCAAAGGGCCCCGTATCGTCTGAAATCACCCAAAGAAGCAAGTATAAAAGCAGGCAAGAGAAGGACATCATGATAAACACAGGGAGGAGGTTTTAGGAAAGCATTTCCAGGGGGAGAGCGAGTTCACATATCAAAGCATTTAAGAACAATGTAGGCAGCACGACAGATGGCTAATACTTTGGTCGGATAATGTTCTTTTTCTTGGTTTGGTAAGTATTTTGGCAGTTATTATTTATGCCATTAAGTATTTGGTTTAGGTTTAGTCCAGATATTATTTAATTTAATTTTTTTATACCCCACCCTTCCCCTAAGGCTCAGGGAGGCTTATAACAAGAACGTAAAGAGAAAGGTTTTAGGTCTAGCTTGGTCTTTCCCCAAAACGCTTTTCATTTTGAAGCGGTATTGTTTTGTAATAAAAATATAGTCAAAAATATAGTCTGAAAATATTCAGAGATATTTTTAATCTCTGAAAATAAGAGCAAGAAACAGGAATTGGTAAATGCATATGTGTGTGGCAGCGTGATGGATTCTTCAGATTAAAGACTTACAAATAAGAATGCTTTTAAACAAACAAGGCTGGGGGGGGACATCTGTAGCTACTGCGTGGCACAGTTGTGGAGTAGCCACTCAGCTGGCGTGAGTGAGGAGGGATTCTAACTGCAAGCTCCCAGCGTGGCTACTGTGGCAGACGCCTTACACTCCCTCTGCCATGGATCATGGGGGAGGGGGAAGCGCACCAGACTGCCCTTTAAAATTGACACGTCCCAGGCATGAGCACTGGGGAACTGGGCTCCCCAGTGCTTGCAGCCAGTTCCTGTGACTTGCAAAGCCTGTATCCCCACCCACAGTGCCTATGGGCAGGGAACCTGTCTGCTGGTGTGGGTGGCCGCCCCAGTTCATACAAATGGGGGATGCGTGGGCACCTGTTGCCACGCACATTTTTGGCTTGCCCCATACAGCGCACTCCAGATTTCTAGGCAGGAGGCCGTGAGTGGCCATGAGTTGGATGCTGCATGGCTCATGGGAACGTGCATCCCCTTGCACTACCTTCAGACAGGCAATCAGATGAATGGCTTGTGGGTGGCCATGCAGGGGAGCATCTTGTTTGAAAATACCCCAAGTATTCTAAAAGACTAGATACAGTCGTTCTAGGGACAACTCTAGAACAACTATTTTGGTGGAGCAAAGGAGTGGCAAATACCATTATTAGGGGAGCAAAGATTTTGCTATACATTAAATAGTACTTTATAGAATGGAGGTAAATATTAAATCATGTTGTTAATAATTTATTTACCTTGGAGGAGTGAGTGAATGAGGCTTCTTAAAACACCTACAGGCTTTAAATAAAATTTAATTCATGTTTTATCTTCCCCCACCCTTATTTCTTATTATCCCAGCCTGTTTTACTGTAATGTTTTTTATTTTTTTATATATAAATTGTTTTTATTATGAACTTGTTAGCCTCCCCGAGCTGTTCCCAGGAGGGGTGGGATACAAATTGAAAAAAAATAAAAAATAAAATAAAATATAGGACATCAATATACAGTGACTGTTTTGACAGTTGCTGTAAAAATGCAGTCAGGTAGATGGGAGAGTGAAAGGGGGTAGGGGGAAATATTTGGGAGAGCACCCTCTACCCCTTGGAATCATCCCTGGACCTCCCACTCTAACGCTGTAGCTGAATTCAATTCTGTTAAATAACCTAGTTCTTCTGCTGTGAGACTTGGCAAACATACTCTATAATGCAATTTCTTTTCACCTTGGGATGAATTTGTTGATAGAGAATTGTAATAAAAAGTACTATATAAGTTTCTCAACACAACTCTGCCAGGGTCCCTCCATATATATGCTTTCTGTATTGTATTCCTGGTTTTAGTCTGGACAAAAGTCCAGCGGTAATAGGACTTCCACCTCCAAAACCATTTCCACTGCTGATCCAAAGAGCTACTCCATAAATCCACTACAGCATTTAACTGTCATCATGTAATAATTGCTGAATTCCATAAGATTTGTGTGTGTATGTGTGTGTTGGTAATGATGAATAGTGTGTACATTACAGTAAAATTGCTGCAATAAATCAATAAGGCATCCAGTCTAGTTTTCAATCTTTTAAACCATAGGTTTCCATTACTTCCCTGTAAAATAGAATTGCACAAACTAATGGATGTAATGCTGTGATATTATGTTGGACAAATGATGATTTCTGAACAGGTAACAATTTTACAAGTATTTCTGTGTTCCAGCACTAATGAAGCCTGCTTTCCTAAGAAGGAACAGTGTCACTCTAAGTTATTTTTTTGAGGGGGAGTGGATTCAAAAGGGGGCCACATTTCTCTTCTGAGTGCATCTATAGTTAAAAATTGATGGGGCTTTCTTAACTTTGGGCTCCTTGCTAAATAGGGTTGAAATCAGCCTCCAGAATCCAGAGTTTTCTGATGTCACAGCCTGGACTAGCCACCAGATACCATCTGGGGCAATCTCGGGCCAACATCAGGCGGCGCCTGCATACATGTACAGGTGAGGTCCAGGGCAAAGTAAGCCACAGCGTGCTGTTGTCACATCTTTTTTTACCCATTGATGCTAGTATCCTTCAAAGAATAGAGTCCCTTGATGTAGGAAACGTTAGGCCAAAATCTGTGCCACATTAACTGCAGTAGTGTAAATCTGGAATAACTTTTTGACTCCATCCTGCTTAAATGAGAGTAGATTTGGGGCATTTGACTCCAGGAGGAAAGGATAATTCATGGACACATGCCGAAGTAGAGTAACTCTACAGGCAAGAAATGTTGGCGGTCTCTGTAGACTTGTTCTGAATTATAATTGAGGCCCTTTTTACACGGATGGTGGCCATTTGTCCCATAACGTCTAAAAGCCCGCCAGATTTCACCATGGTGAATACCTGGCGGGAATCAAAATAACCACAATTCTGGAGATGAGGCCGGCCTCATGACCGGAATCGTGGTTAGATTGGCCAAGTTCTGTGATGGGGCTGGCAATGGCCATGCTGAACATCTGGACACCAGCCCCATCCGGGAATCCGGCCCCAACCACGGGACAGGATCGGACGCAGTGGCCAGATTGGCTACTGCGCCCACCCATCTCCCGGAGGGCGAGTGGCTGGGGGAGCGCGGGGGGGCGGGGCTGTGCAGCTACACGTCACATCACGCCGCACAGCCCCACCCTGCCCCTCCCCGATCCCCAGTGTGAATCAGGCTGGCACGTCTAAAGGAGGGACGGCCTGGTTCCTAACTGGGAATCAAAATGGATCCCGGTGCATGATTCAGCGTGGCGGGCCTCCAGGCCCATCACGTCTGAAATTACCCCTAGTTACTGCCTTTATGCAGTTAAACAAAAGCAATTACATCTCACAGTTCCTAATAAAATTTAGGCTAGTTAGATGTGCAAATGTTGACTGATCTCAAATATGGGTCCCACCCTGCATAGGTTTGAGGCACACAGACTGCAGTGTAATAAATGTAACGGCTATCCTAGCCTGTTCAGGAGCTTTCTGAGGGAGGAAAGTAAGGGAAATTGATGTACAGGATATGGCATAGTGGTCTGACCTGAATCTCAGGTTGCAGAATTGGAGAAGGCTTAAACCTCTTAAATTAAGCCATGACAACTATTTACAATGGGTTTAATGACAGTTAATTAATCTGGGTATTTTTATATTCATGTTCACATGAAGCCTGTGGTACCTGTGGGTAAATAACCCTTGGGTAACCGTACTACTGAGTATTTTACCTAACGGTTAAGTAATTTTGTGTAGTTTTTCCTAACTGAAAGTTAATGAACCCCCATGCCATATCACTGAATCAGGCCTATAAGGGAGCTAGGGGCAGTGTGAGGTAATCTATTCCTGGATAAAAGTTACCTCACACTGATGTTTTGTGTGGCCAGTCATACACAGTAGCATGGTATGAGGGTTAATTAGGTAGGAACATACAGATGAAATGACAGCCCGAAGGTAAATGGGGGTCATTGCAGGTTTCATGCAGTGTGCCGTAAGGAATAGGCCCTTTTTACACAGACTGAGGTGGGTGGGGGGATGGGTGTTTTGCCGAGGTGGGTGGAGGTGAGTGTGTGTTCTTTTACCCAGACACACATCCACCTCCAACCACAGAGCCTCTTCCGGTTTTCCAGAGGGCTCTGTGGGTGGAGATGGGTGTGTGATGGGTGGAGGTGGGTGTTGTGCTAGACTGATGTGCACGCTAGACAGATGCACACGCACCCCCACCCCTCCCGCTCAGTGTTCACACGGCCAAACACTGAGCGGACACCCATCCCCCCACCACCACCGCTGGCTGTTAACATGGATGCCCTCTCCCCGTATACCCGCCCGAACACAGAGCCGGGGGGTGGGGGGTGTCATCCATGTAAAAACGGCTATAATGGGAAAGAAGCGACAGTCCAATAACTATATTCATTGTGTTTGTTTTCTCCTAATATTTGAGTTCTCCATCAACACATCCTCAGGAGAGGGATTAAATACTCATATCTGTCAACATAGTAAGGGAACCTCATAAAGGTCTGTCTCTTTTTCTTCCATTTCCTCTCTGTCTTTTTCATGTTATATATTGTCTTTCCCAAAGACATTGGCATTATTAAACTTAGTTCACTTGATGCCTGTTTCAGTTTGCTGTAAACCCACAGTTGGCATATTCCAGATAGTCACTGAAGTAGTTACTCAGCTCCTCTCATGAGGAATGACTGCTAATCAGCAAGGTTGTCCCGCCTCTGGTTTTCTTGAGCAATCAGGTTAATTATGGCTGGCGGGGACAGTGATAGCAATTCCCTTGGGCCACCTTCAATATTATCCAGAGTTCTTTGGGCTTATTTAAATAGAAAATTTAACCCTCACTGTTCATTTCATATTTGCAAATGTCATTCTGAGATGCGACTTTCAATGCCAGATAGTCTATGATTGCACATTCCTGTGACTGCATCTCATCTGTGTCAACATTGTGTCAAGGTGGCCTGTATGAGTGCTTGAAGTGGCAATGGGAATTGCTCATTGCATGCTGTGTCAGGATGTGGAGGCCAAGGGCATCACTGCAGCAATTAAATGAGAACAATTAAATCTCACAATTGTTAATGAGACTTAGACTAGGAAGATGCACAAATTCTGACAGATATTGAGTTTGCCTGCCCCAGACCAGTGGCACCCATGCTGCAGCATAATGATGGTAATAGTCATGCATGTCAGGAGCAAGACAGCAATTTGAAAAGTTTCCTCAGTGTTCAAGGAGCTCAGACACAGGCAATTTGCAAGATTTCAAGTGATTTTGTAGAAACCTTCCCTCAGTTGCAAGGGGAATTTTAGATGCAACCTAACAATGCAAAATGGTGGGTGAATTGGGTAGGAATATTCCAGATGACAAACATAATACTCTCTCATTTATTTCCATAAGTCAGGTTTAGATGTAGTGAGTCTGATCCTTCAAATGTTGTTAAAATGTTGCCAAGATCCGCCCTTTTCTGTCCGTCTCCTCTGTGCAAACTCATCCATGCCCTAGTCATCTCACACCTTGACTATTGTAACCTCCTTCTCCTCGCTGGCCTTCCCCGCTCCCACCTTTCTTCCCTCACCTCTGTTCAAAACTCTGCTGCCAGGATCATCCACATAGCCCGTTGCTTTGACCACTTGCAGCCTCTCCTCTCCTCTCTCTACTGGCTCCCTCTTCTGGAGCGTATTCTGCACAAGCTCCTCATTTTCACCTACAAAACCCTTCACAACCTCTCTCCCCCCCCACCTCTCTGCCCTGATCTCCCTCCAAACCTCTGCTCAATCACTCCACTCCTCTTCCATTCCCTCCCTCACCCTCCCACGCCTCCCCTGCTCCCCCAACTGCCTTCGTCCCTTCTCCCTCGCTGCTCCGCATGCCTGGAACTCCCTCCCTGCCCACATTCGCCTTGCGCCCTCCCTTCGTACCGTCAAATCCATCCTCAAAACCCACCTCTTCCACTCTGCCCTTCCTAACTTCTGCTAAGCATCCCCATGCAGGTTTATCCCCCACCTGTTATCTGCAAACTCCCAACTTACTGAAACCAGGACAAGAACGGGTACCTAAGCTCTCGCATCCTCATGAATGTTGCATCACTTGTCTCTCCTTCTGTTCCCCCTTCCCTGTCTCCGCTCCCTCTGTCTTTAGATTGTAAGCCCTCGGGCAGGGACCGTGTCTATCTTTTTCTTTGTAAAGTTCTGGGAACATCACTGGCACTGTATAAATGCTAATAATAATAATAATAATAATAATAATAATAATAATTAATAAAAAAAATAAGAAGGTAGCCCACACCAGGTGGGTATCCATCTGCCTATTAATTAGGTGTTCACATTATTATTATTATTATTATTATTAACAAACATTTATATAGCACCAGCAGTGTACCTGGCACTTTACAAAGTAACAAAATAGACACGGTCCCTGCCCCTAGGGCTTACAATCTGAGAGACAGGAGCTGGGGAAGAGACATAGGATGGGGAACAGAGAGAGAGACACGGGGTCTAACATTCATAAAGATGCAAGGTCTCAGGTGCATGTACTTGGCTTGGTTACGATGAGAATGACAGCAGGCAGGTTCATGTGGCAAAGATAAGGGTAAACAGACCATAGGTATAGGAAATAGTGGCTCAGCAGGATAAAGAGTCAGACAGAGCAGAGCGAAAGAGGTGAGTTTTAAGCAGAGATCTGAAGGTATGAAGGGAGGGGGCAAGGCGGATGTGGACAGGGAGGGAGTTCCAGGCATGGGGGGCAGCATGTGAGAAGGTACGAAGGCGCTTAGGGGAGCAGGGAAGGCGTGGAAGGGAGAGAGACGGGACAGAGGAGGAGTGAAGTGCATGGACTGGAGTATGGAGGGCAATAAGTGCAGAGAGGTAGGGGGGAGCGAGGTTGTGAAGTGCTTTTTAGGTGAAGACTAGGAGCTTGTGCAGGATTTATTCAGGAAGGGGAATCCAGTGAAGCGAAGAGAGGAGGGGTTGCACATGGTCGAAGTGACTGGCGAGGTAGATGACCCTGGCAGCAGAGTTTTGGACAGAGATGAGGTGAGAAAGGTGAGACAGGGGAAGTCCAGAAAGAAGGAGGTTACAGTAATCGAGGCGAGAGATGACCAGAGCATGAACAAGAGTTTTGGCAGATGAGACAGAGAGAAAAGGGCGAATCTTAGCAATTTTATGGAGGGAGAAATGACAGGATTTAGCAACAGAGTCAATGTAGGGTTTAAAAGAAAGGGGTGAGTCAAAGATGAAGCCTAGGCTACAGGCTTGGGGGACAGGAAGGATGGTGACCCCATCAATATTATTGACAGTGAGGAAGGATGAAGGGGGAAGATAAGGAGTTCAGTTTTAGCCATGTTGAGTTTGAGTTGACATTGAGACATCCAGGTAGAGATGTCAGAGAGACAGTTGATGAGACGAGCTTGAACAGAGGGAGAGAGAGAGGGAGTAGAGAGATAGAGTTGAGTGTCATCAGCATAGAGGTGGTATTGGAAGCCATGGGAGGCAATGAGTTTGCCTAAGGATGAGGTATAGATCGAGAAGAGGAGAGGGCCAAGAACAGAGCCTTGAGGAACACCAACTGAGAGGGGTAAGGAGGAGGAGGGGGAGTTGGAGAGAGATACATTAAATGAGCGGTCAGAGAGGTAGAAGGAGAACCAGTTATGGGCAGAGCCACAAAAGCCAAGGGAGTGAAGGGAATCCAGCAAGACTGAGTGTTCAACAGTATCGAAGGCAGCAGAGAGATCAAGGAGGACAAGAATGAAATAGAGATGTTTAGTTTTAGCCACCAGAAGATCGTTGGTGATCTTAGCGAGAGCAGTTTCAGTAGAATGAAGGGGATGGAAGTCAGATTGGAGGGGGTCGAGGTAGGAGTTGGACAATAGGAAGTCAAGGCAGCGGGAGTAGACAACACGTTCAAGCAGCTTGGAAGCAAAAGGAAGTAGTGAGACAGGATGATAGCTAGAAGGGCCAGAGGGGTCAAGAGTGGACTTTTTGAGAATAGGAGAGACTGTGGCATATTTGAAGGCAGAAGGGAAAGAGCCAGTAGAGAGGGAGAGGTTGATGATGTGCAGGAAGGAGGGGGCGACAGTGGGAATAATGGAGGTGAGGAGGTGGGAAGGAATGGGATCAAGGGGGCAAGTGGAAGGGTTGGAGGAGGAGACCAGAGAGGATATTTCCTTAAGGGAGGCAGGGGAGAAGGAGGACAGGAGAGAAGGAGGGGGAGGAGGGAGAGGGGAGGGAGTGGGAAGAGGAGAGGAGTGGGAAGCGATGTCGAGGCGGATCTTGTTCACACCCACTGGCCATGTGGCCACCACTCAACGTAGGGTCCAGAAGCATGTGGGGCTCGCCATGTGGGCGAATGCAAGGTAATGTGAACCCAAGCGTCTGCGCCCCATAAATTAGGTTGTGTGCAGCATCACGTGTGTACAGGTCCACCAGCACTATACAGTCATGGATGAAAAGCCTAGGCCATTCTGAGGAACGACCACTTATGGCTCCTCTCTCCACTCTCACTCTGGCTCCCATTGATCACCCCTATACAGCTCAGGAACCCCTCCCACTGAAAGTCCTCCATCACCTCCACGAGGTCAGCCAGCTACAGTATCCGGTCCAGCAGCAATTCCACAATGACCGTGCAAACCTCTACTAGCATGGTGCTCACCATGGAAGTACCAATACCAAATTTATGGACGACAGAGCAGCACAAGTCTGGAGTGGTGAGCTTCCAGATGACAATGGCACCATGCTTCTCCAGGCAAATGGGCGACCGCATCTCTGTGCTCTATTTCTCCAGTCATGCCTGAAGATCTTGGCTATCTGAGGGATGAGGTGACAGGGCACCCTGAAGTTTGCAACCCACTTGGCTTCTCCCAATGAGGACAGCATGTTCTCCTATCCTTCTGTGCTTTTCTCCTTCACCCAGACCAGCCTCTTGGTTGGTACAACTCTGCACATGGTGTCAGTGATTGAAGCCGCATTCCAGAGAGGTACCTCTCTGCATGCATCAGCTGCTCTTGCACAGCTTCATTCCTCCCCAGTGCAGTCCGTTGTCACTGGAGGTAGGCAAATGCACAGCATCAAAGAGGAGATGCCTCTGCAGTGTGGTGTGCCCCAGTATCCTTGGCCAGAGGTTGAGTGCCTTTTTGTCCCTTGATATCACATAATGCCTACAACATCAGAAGGCTTGGATCTGTTAGATCACTTAGGGGTGTGCATTTTGTTTTCATAATTTTAATTACAAAAATGAAATTGGCCATTTATTTATTGTAATCACAATTATGAATATGAATTTAATAATTCCAAAATAATAACAAAAATTCAGAATGCATAATTATTTTGTTATTTTTGACTGTGGGACACATACCTTAGGCTGTAACTATTTTTGTATCCATTTTTAATTAAATTTGGTCAGAGTGTACGTCTCATGCAAGGGAACATATCTGCTAAATTTCAGAAGAATTGGATGTAGGGTTCAGATTTTAAAAGCATTATAATGTTTAATGCATTTATGGCTGTAACCTCCTTTCTGCCAATCCAATTTGGATGCAGTTTGGAAACAGTATACCACTAATATAAGGGATCATCTACATCAAGCTTCAAGTAACAAGTCAGATTATATAAGCAATTAATATTTTGTGGCTTGCACACACATTTCCAGCTATAGAAACTTTTTTGTCCATCCAATATGGATGGAATTTGGTCTCAAGTGTACCCGTCATGCAAGTGAGAATCCCTGCTAAATTTTAGAAAGATTGGATAAAGGGACCCAATTTTATAATCAATAAAAGGTTTGTGATTTTAATAGAAGTCATGGAAATACAAGTCCTGAATATTTCAGGACAAAAATGAAAATTTCAGGACAAAAGAGGAACTTCAGGCAGCAAGACAGAGGGTAGGGGGAAGCTTCCCAGAAATCAAGATACATAATTGATATATTCTGGCTGACCAACCAGCATCCCAAACACACCCTGCAGCACTGTGACAGCGGACATGAGAGAATCTCTTATTGACTCTTTCCTAAGCCAATACTTCCAACTTCCTAGTAACAAGCAGAGGGCCTTGGAGTGGGCACAGAACAGAATGAGGATACATAATTGACATTTCTGCTGACCAATTGGCATCATGTACCCACTTTGTACCACTGTGACAAACATAGGAGAATCTCTGGTATAGGCTCATTCTCTGGAGATGCTTCCCAGGCATCCAACTTACCAGTATCCAATAACTGCAATCAGGGAGGCCTGGTAATGGGCACTGGAGAGCAAATATAAGCTTCTGCCAAGTTGCACAGCCCCCACCATGGCTAGATTTTGGCCATTTTTACATGGACAGGGGGGTCGGTGGGGGGATGGGTGTGTTGCCGCGGTGGGTGGAGGTGGGTGGGTGTCCCTTTACATGGACACACACACACCTCCACCCAAGGGGCCTCCTCTGGTTTTCTGGAGGGCTCCATGGGTGGCGGTGGGTGTTGCGTGGGAGCACACATGCACCTCCACCCATTCCACTTGGTGTTCACATGGGTGAACACTGTGTGGATACCCATCTCTCAACCCACCGCCAGCCGTTTACACAGATGTCCCCTGTACACCTGCCTGAACACTGAGTGGGTGCGTCCATGTAAAAACAGCCCTTGTGTGGCTCGTAGGCTGGCTCAGTGCTCTGTGTGTGACTGACTGTGCTGTAGTCTTCAGACTCAGTGCACTGCAAATCCTCAGAAAAGCAGATCTCTGCACCTACTCTCCCCCACATATACCCCCACAGACTTTGGGGTGCCAGTGTCTGAAGCTTGTGCCAGTGCCTTTGGCACCTGCTCCTCCTCTGCTCTGCCCATCTCCTCCTGTCGTCTTCTCACTCAAATGTATAAATGTTTCAAAAAGCATCTAGTAAAACCTCTATAGTTTAAACAGAAGCAACATCTGCAAGTGATTTAAGTAAATTTACAAATTCTGTTAAAATCATGAAACTCACGTTGCTTATATAATTTGGACCCTTTATCCAATCCTTCTGAAACTTTGTAGTGATGCTCCCTTTAGTGGGGGGAATAATCTGTGCAAAGTTCATCCAAACTGTGGTGCGCCCCCTGCTGAAGAAGCCTTCGCTGGATGTGGACGCACTTGCCAGTTACCGCCCCGCCTCTAATCTCCCCTTTTTAGGGAAGGTTATTGAACGGGGGGTGGCTCTGCAGCTCCAGACGCACCTGGACCGTATCGGTTTCCTTGACCCTTTTCAGTGGCTATGGCACTGAGACGGCGATGGTGGCTTTCGTGGATAATCTCCGCTGGGAGATGGATGCAGGATGTTCTACATTCTTGATCCTGCTAGACCTCTCAGCCACTTTTGATACCGTGGACCATGGGCTGCTATTGAGATGGCTGCGAGACCTGGGAGGTCTGGTCGGGACTGTCTTTGGGTGGTTCCACTCATTCTTCTCAGGGAGAAGCCAGCGGGTGGTGCTGGGGGCTGAAATTTCTAGCCCCCGGGCCTTGACCTGCTGCATTCCGCAGGGTTCGATCCTGTCTCAGCTTTTGTTTAATGTGTATATGCAGCCCTTGGGGGAGATCATGAGAGGGTTCGGGGTGCGTTGTCATCAATATGCTGATGATACTCAGCTGTACCTCTTGTTTTCGACTGACCCAGGTCCTGCTGTCTCATTGCTCTCCCAATGTTTGGAGGCTGTGGCAGATTGGATGTGGCAGAGCAGACTGAAGCTCAATCCTGATAAGATGGAGGTGATGGTGGTGGGTAGGGCGAGGGAGGTGCCAACTCCTCTGGGTGGGTGAGGGTGTCCCATAGCCCAGCAGGTTTGGAGTCTGGGGGTGGTGTTGGATTTGGGCCTCCATCTGGATTGGCAGGTGGAGGCAGTGGCTAAAGCCGCCTTTTGTCAGCTGTTTCTGGTGTGGAGGCTGCGCCCATACATCTCCGGGCCCGACCTGGCCACTCTTATTCACGCCTTCATTACCTCGAGGCTAGACAACTGCAACGCGCTCTATGTGGGGCTTCCCTTGGTTCTGGTTTGGAGGCTTCAGCTGGTGCAGAATGCAGCGGCCCGTCTCCTTATGGGGACGAGGCTCCGGGAGCACATTACACCGGTGCTCCGAACTCTGCACTGGCTGCCTATAGCGTACCGAGCCAGATTCAAGGTGCTGGTGTTGGTTTATAAAGCCCTATACGGTCTGGGCCCCTCATACCTTGGGAACCGCCTTGCCTTCCACGCCCCAGGGCGGCCCTTGTGGTCTGCCGGGAGCACCTTCCTAGAGGTCCCCCATGTTAAACGGGGGGCCACGATGGAGAGGGCGTTCTCGGTGGCCAGGCTGTGGCTCTGGAACTCCCTCCCAGAGGAAGCTCGCCTGGCCCCGGGTCTGATGGCCTTTCGTCGAGCCTGTAAGGCCTGGCTGTTCACCCAGGCCTTCGGAGGAGAGGGTGGAAGGGTAGGGGGAGTAGTTTTTAGATTATTTATACTGTTGTTTTATGTATTTTACTGTTGTTTTAGTGTTGTGAGCCGCCCCGAGATGCCATGGGCATGAGGGGGCAGCCAATAAATGTGAATAAATAAATAAATTGGATGACAAATAAAGATGGTACATCTGAAAATGGTGTGTACAAACCATGAAATAGTTAAATTGGTAATAAAATCAGTATCCTTTATCCAATCTTACTGAACATTGTCAGGGATGATCACTTTCAGGATGGGTACAAGGAGTACAAATTTCACCAAAATTGTATGGAAAACAAAGTCTTTACAGCTACAAATGTATGTATAAACTACAAAGTATCAAGTGCTTGCAGAATTGGGACCCTTTATCCAATACTTATGTAATTTGGAAAGAGTGCTCCCCTGGATGAGAGGTACAATCAGTCCAAATTTCACGCAAAGCAGATAAAAAAAGAAAAAGTTACAGACAGAAATCAATTTTTTCATAGAAATCAACGGGTAAAAAACAAAATTCAAAAATAAAAACAAAATTATATAATAATGACATTACAAATTCCCAAACAAAATAATTATGAAATAATTACAAAATTACAGATTCAGTAATGGGTGCCTGGTGCAGACGCCTAGTTGCAGGTTCTGCTCAGCAGGAGAAAGGAAACCTGGAATCAGATAATGAACCCGAGGAAGTTTTTGGCTCTGTGGTTCCAGAGTTCATGAACTCTGCAGAACACATGCCAAAAGTTTTGAACAGATTAAAGAGCTGGGCAGTTGCCTAGCGAGGACTGGCTGCACACTGCCTGTGAGCACCTGTTGGCCACTATTGGTCATGTGTCCTTACAGGACTGGCTACATGCCAAGCGTAAGCTCCTATTGGTTGAAATTTTTTTTCCAAAGCTTATGCTGGGTGAGTGTGTTGCTGCACCGGCACTGCCAATCCAGGTGGCTATTCAACTGCATAGACATTTCTGTCACAAGCATGTCAATGCACACGCCAACTAATCTAAAATGTTACAGATGTTAGCACCACAGAAGCATGAACCTTTTTTTTATTGAAGTGGGGGGAACCACTGAATGTTAAGACATGGGCAGGTGGGGGGATCTGCAATGCACTGAAGGTCACTGTGCTCAGAATGTATGTGGAAGCAGAGTTGCCCATTGACTAAAAGCTACTCATATATTCTCTTATCTTTTGAAAGTAACAGTTTTTGCTTGCAACAAGCATGAGGGGTCATAATGCCACATAATCTATTTCTGCAGGTTGCTTGCCTCGGAAAGCTAAATTGCTTTGGCTTTTGTCTGGGAGTGCTGAGGCTGCTTGGGGTATGGAGTCCAGGGAAGTTGGGGGGTGATGAATACCCTGACCTTTGTTGACATTTGGGTGAGGCCACATGTACAGAGAGAACTGTCAGACCCATCCTCCGAGGCAGTCTATGCGCTAATAGGGTGGCACATGCACACTGGAGTTCTATGTATGCAGTCACTGTGCAATCCTACTGCAGTTCCAGAATGGATGAATGGGAGCCCCGGACGAGATAAGAGAGTGGGGTATGAATGAGATCACAACCTTTCTGCAGATTTGTGCACTGCCAGAAGTAGGGCAGTCACTAACAGAGGCTGGACCTTCCCTGCGGTTGTCCTCATCACTGTCCTGATGACAACGAGAAGATACCCACGGGGTCACTGGGAGTGCTTCGATTGGATGGGAGAAATTAATCTCTTTAGGGAAACAAGTGCAGAGAATGTGAACCAACTGTTGTCCTATACAAGGTTTGGACAAGCAAGGATTTTTTCTGCCCCAACTGTATGGTAATTCAGGAAATGACAGAGATGGGGTACAAGAGGCACATGTTTGACTGGGGTTTGGGTTTTTTGTTTTTGTAAATCAAGAGGGATTTCCAACACCACAGTGGGCAAGAGCCCAATACAACTGTGTGCTGCTACCTGCCAGTATGTTGCTATGAACCATGGATGTAAAAAACTGGGTGGTAACAACATGCAAAGACTTATTGCTTTCAATTTCAATTTTTACTTCTGCTTTCAATTTTCACTATAGTTGCTCAATAAAGTATGTGATTTTGCTCAATAAACTCAGCATTATGTGCAGAGCTAAAGGTTATTTCCGGCCTCCAAGTGCTTGCAGATATATAAACCCAGATGAGAGAGTGGGATATGAATGAGATGAACCTCCATGTGGGGGCTGGGATAGTAAGGGCTGGACCGCCTTCTGGAGTCATAGCTCGGAAGAAAGAAACAGCTGGTATGGCTTCTTCTTCCCATGGTTTGCTGTGGCTGTGAGTCATCATAAGGGGTGGGATACTGAGAAGTGGTAGTTTGTGGGCGGAGCATGGTGGGGAAAAACGCATGCCTGTTTATTAGGCTTGTCATGCTATACCTGTGAGTGAGGGCTGCCTGAACACACAAGAAATACATGATGGGGACAGCCCATTTATTAGGCTCTAGACGCTAATCATCTGAGTGGGGTCTGCATAGACTGAACCAGGACTCCAGGGGTCTATGTCTCATTTGTTAATGCCCCAAATATTTAAATCCTCCTGAAATCATTGCAGAAGCAGGGGTGAAAAATCCCAAGATTCAGTTTGAGTTAGAGGAAGGGAAGGAAGGGAATTTCATGTCTTTTCCCACACCAAGTTCTTGCCATGGAAGACACTGCAGTGGAGATAAATGGAGTGATCCAAAGTAGTCCCTACAAGAAGAGCAATGGATTTCTTTCATTTTTCATATTTATTCTCTAGGTGCTTTTAGGATCCACGGATGCTTCCCTCAATGTTGGGTAATTTCAGATGTGATGGGCCTTTTCGCCCGCCACACTGAACCCTGGACCGGGGACCATCTCGGACCATCGTGGACCGTCTCGGATCCCGGTCTGTAATCAGACCGGCCGTCCTTTAGATGTGCCGGCCTGATCACAGAGGGGAATTGGGGAGGGTGCAGGGCTGCGCGGCACAATGTGCAGCCGTTCAGCCCCGCCCCCCCTGCACTCCTCCGGCCACCCAGCCACCCTCGGGGAGACCACGGTCAGGAACGGGGCGAGGTAACAGACATTACTTTCACTCCATTCCTGATCGTGGTTCAGCTAACCATGGGTATTTTCAGACGTTACGAGATCACGGTGAACCACGGTGAATACCCACCTGTGGTCACCGTGTCTCGAACGTCTGTTTGGCGGCTGCCAGATGTTCGCCACGGTGAATACCCACATGGGGTCAATTTAAACCACGCTTCCCGGGCTAGCCGGGGGAATGTTCCGGGAAGCGTGGTCAAAATGATCCCCAGCGGGGACCAAGAAAAAGTAACGTCTGGTCGGTTGCCACGGCCCGGGATCCCCAGCGGGATCCCAGGCCATGGTGCATCCGTCCCAACATGGCGGCCGCACTGGCCCCGCCGCCCGCCCGTCTCCCTGGAGGGCGGGCGGCGGGGTGCGTGGAGGGGGCGGGGCCGTGCGGCCGTGCCCCCTCCCACATTCCCCACCGGGATCCCCCAGCACGTCTGATATGGTGTGATGGGGTGACCCCAGCGGGGAATGAAAGGGTTGTTTTCGGTACGGGGGCAAGTGGCCCGGTAACGTCTGAAAATACCCCATGATTCTGGAGGTAAGGCCGGCCTCACCTCCAGAATCATGGTTAGCTTTGAACCCCGCCAGGAATTCACCATGGTGAACATCTGGCGGGGCTCAAACAGGATAATTTCAGACATGACGGACCCGGAGGCCCGCCATGCTGAACCCTGGTCCGGGATCTGTCTCGGATCCTGGTCCAGGATCAGGCTGGCCGTCCTTCAGATGTGTCGGCCTGATCTCTAACAGGGATCGGGGAGGGGGCAGTGCTGCATGGCGCAACGTGTGGCCGAACAGCCCCGCCCCCCTGCACTTCCTCAGCTGCCCACCCTGGAGGAGATGGGCAGACGCAGTGGCCAATCAGGCTGTTGCGCCCGATCCCGTATCATTGTTGGGGGTCACGATTTGGGATTGGTCAAAGGTAACAGACGTTACTTTTGGGCCATCCTGGATCGTGGCCAGTCTAACCCCATTTCTAACTGTGGTCAAGCTTGATCCCAACTGGGGGTTCACCGTGGTGAACATCTGGCTGGGACCAAACAGACGTTCATGGAAACACCACCACCACCACAGGGAATCCACTGGGGTTCACTGAGGTGAAAGGCATTTTCATAACATCTGAAATTACCCACAGACGTTCATGCGATCACAGCCACCACCCTGAATCCACTGTGGTTCACGGTGGTTGACTGTGATCCTGGGTGATTTCAGACGTTACGGGCGGGGGGTTCAGCCCAGTGAACCCCCAGGGGGGGTGAACAGTGCAACCACGCGCGGGGGTGGAAAAACGACTCAAACAGATGTGCCGGGAATGGGACAATGGCCCGGAACCGGGCCGAACCATCGTGGGCCATGGCAGCACAACAGACGTGCAGCCGAACCCCCGCCGGGCGCAAAACTCCCACAAGGCACCGGGCAGGGGCGGGACACAGACATGGCCGACTGAGGGCAAACGAAGCCACAAGGCACACAAGGGAACGCCCACACAAGGGAAACGGGAAGGGGGGGGAAGAGGGAGAACAGGCTGACAGCCGACACACATAGCGGACCC
>QEPC01008061.1:3912569-3932055 GCA_003113815.1 Sphenodon punctatus
GTTGTGCCGTTACGGGGTGACCCCGGCGGGGAACGAAGCCGTTGGTGCCGGTACGGGGCCAACGTAACGTCTGAAAATACCCAATGGTGAACAGAACTTGTACCTTGGACCAGTAAACTAGTGTTAATATGGAATCTACCCATCAGTACTTATTTCCACACAAGTGGTTTTATTGGGGATCCTCTTGAGCCAGTGGAGAGTAAAACATCATAGAAGGTGATCAGTGGGCACATCACAAAATGGTCAGCACTGATGAGAAATATTATCATTGCCATGATGAGTCAGGAGTTTATTACACCAACTGAAACAGCAGAGTGTACTTTACATTGATAGAAGTTAGGTCAGGGACCTATGTTCACTGCATAGTGAATTTCCCTCATTGCTGTCAAAGGGAAAACACAGTGAATGCACACCCCTGGCAGACGTATAGGTGTATTGGGCATGGTATGCAAATGGCAAATTGTATATTCCTTGGTAAATCATTACATCATATCCCTGTACAGTATAGTGGATTGGATGTCTTTCTAAAACAGAAAAACAACAGATGATGGGGTACCATAACAAATCTGTTACATTATATAATATGATAACAATCAAATATAAGTGATAGGACAACCATTCAATCAATAATAAGTCAGGAAGTATCCAATTTGAAGTAATAGTGTACCAAAGAATAATTTCATGGTCCAAAATCATAGTATTCACAAAGAAGCATATCTTGAAAGGTGTACATAATGCAACATGTTTCGACTTCTAATTTTCATCCGGGACAATCTTGTAAAATATTCTTTATAATTAAATAAAAAAGCATATTCAAAAGCAATCCTTACAGTTGTAATGTGTGTGTATAGCCATTAAACTGTGTAACAAGAACCATATTCCATACCTCAAATGTGTAGATATTACCAGATATGAATGACAAACTAAAACTCAATACAGCACACACAGCTTATATATATATCTCCAAATGGTAACCCGGCCAAAAATCTGTTATAAAAAATGAGTATATACTCATGTAAATGTGTATAATCAGTTATAACAACACTTTCTTTTTTTTTAACAAAAGGAAAGATGGAAAGGAAAAGAAAAAATATAAACAAAAAAGATAGAGGGGCAAGGGGGAAAGAGAAAAGAAAGGAAGAAAGAGAAAAGAAAAAAAATGAGAAAAAAGGTTAGGGGGAAGAAGAGGGAAAAAGAAAGGTAATACGAGAAAAAGGAAAAAAGAAGGGTGGGACAAAGACAAAAAAAAAGAAGGGGAAGGGGCAGGGGAGAACAAAAAACTAAACTTAAAATACCCAATGGAGAGGTCTCAATCTAGGGTATTTTTAGACTGTTACCACAGTCAATTCCCTGTGGTGGTGGAGAGTCCCGTAACGTCTAAAGGTTTCCCGCCAGAGGTTCACCCCAGTGAACCTCCAGCGGGAAACAGAATAACCATGATTCCAGAGGGGAGGTCAGCCTCACCTCCAGAATCATGATTAGCACAGCCACGATCCGGGATCGGTGGTAGATAACTTCTTTTACCTCTGCCGATCCCGGATCATGGCCCAGACTCCGCTGCGGGATTGGACGCAGCGGCCAGATTGGACACTGCACCCACCCGTCTCCTGGGGGGCGGGCAGCCAAGGGAGTGTGCAGGGGTGGATCTGTGCAGCCGCACGTCGCGCCACGCTGCCCCGCCTGCTCCACTGTAGGAATCTGCCAGCACGTCTAAAGGACGGTCGGACTGATACCTGTCTGGAATCTGAAATGGATCCCGGACTGTGGTTCAGCGTGGCGGGTCTCCCAGCCTGTCACATCTGAAAATACCCCTAAACTCCAGTTCTCCAAGGCCTTGGGTCTCATCAGATCTCTCTCAACAGAATGAAAGTTACACCTCCTTTCCACTCAGGTGAATCCCAGATATATGTGTTTTTATGTGTGCATCGGAATTTGGTTTAACACTCAATACAGATGTTAACAATAAACATAAGAGGTGAGGAAGATCAATTAGGACACAAAAAGCCACTAATTGCAATAAAATGTTTCACCTAAAGGAAACAGTTTAGCGCTAAAGAGTCATTCAAACCATTAGGGAACACAGTATTTAATTGGGAGATCCAAAATGCCTCCCTTCATAAAATCCTTCTTTTAATGCCACTGGTATTATCCAGGTTCTCAATTGTCCAAAATTTAAGATCAGTACACTTGTGATGCATCTCTGCATAATTTTGAACCAAGGGGGCTGATTGAATTTGTCTTCTCAAACAACTTAAATTCTCCCCAATCCTTACCTGAAGTGCTCTTATGGTTTTCCCTACATATAGCTTGTCACAAGGGCATCTAATAACACAAATAACCCTTTGTGTGTTGCAAGTAGTAAATGATTTTAAACTGTAGGTATTACTGATCCACACAAAGGACTTGATATTCTGCGTATGTTTGCAGTATATACATCTGCTACATTTAAAATGATCCATAACTTTGGTTAACCAGCTATTATCCTGCTGTAAAGTTGCAGGTTTTAGATCAGTCCTCACCAAGTATTATTTTAAAAATCTTAGTACATTTGTAAGCAAAGAGAGGAGGTAAGTCACAGAAAGGAATGTGTGCAACTAACCACCAATATTTCAATATAATAGAATGAATTTGGGTAGATAAATGCCCAAAGGTTAAAGATCAAACAATTCTCTTGTCTGTAGAGCTTCTCGAAGAATTGTCTAAAAGTTCTCTATATGAAAATCTTGAGGTTTCGGATCATGCCACATCTAAATAACTTGTAGGATAGCCTCTAAAGCAAAATTCCTGATATAACCTATCAGATTCAAATGTATAGCCTGCATCTGTGGAGCATTTTCTGGCTCGTAAAAACTGGCCATAAGGAATAATTCCTCCTTAGATGCAGGGAATGAAAACTCTTGATAGTGGAGATAAGTATTCTTATCTGTAGGTTTCACATAGGTTGAAGTGATAAAGCCCCCCTTTTCCATAGTTACTCTAATATCTAGAAAATTTATAGAAAATTTGTCATGAGGCAAATCAAATGAAATGTTTTTGTGACATCCATTCAACCAGTCATGAAACACTTTCAATCCAGACTCAGAGTCTGTCCAAATCATAAAGATGTCATGTATGTACCACTTCCACAGGTAAATACATTTATGAAAAAAATTATTTTGTAGATCAAATATGTAAGAGTGTTTATAGGCATCCATAAAAAGGTTTGCCTCCTCTGGTGCCATCGATGAACCCATGGCTATTCCTAAAATCTGTAAATAAAAAGAATCTTTAAACTTAAAATAATTTGTAGACATCATTAATTCTAATATATGACATAAATAACCAGGAGGAGGCATTTGGACATGGTTCAGTTCCAAGGATGTACGTTCTATCGCTAATGCTTCATGATGTGGAATGTTAGAATAAAGTGACACTACATCCAAAGTCACTAAAAAAAATGGACTCCGATTGTAAACTAGTAAAATCAATATCATTTATAATATTCAGAAAGTGGGTGGAATCACAAGTATATAATTGTAATTGAGGGATTATAGGACTTGGGGAAAAATCAATACATTTGGCCAAAGGTTCTAGAACTGAATTAGAAGCAGATACTAAAGGTCTACCTGGTGGGGGAAATTTGTTTTTATGAATCTTAGGGAGAATATAAAAAATAGGTGTTCAAGGAGAATTATTAAAAAGAAAACCAAACTCCTGTTCGGTAATGTAACTCTTAGATAAGCCCTATTGCAAGAGCAACATAATCTCTTTTTAAATCTCATTAAGGGGATCTTCCCTGAGTGGCAAATACCTATCCGCATCTTGAAGGTGATTCATAACTTCTTTTATATAGGGTGATTTCAGATGTGCCAGTCCCGTAGGCCTGTCATGCTAAATCATACACAGGGATCCATTTCGGATTACGGTCAGGAATCAGGCCGTCCATCTTTTAGACATGCTGGCCTGATTCTCACCGGGGATCAGGGAGGGGGTGGGGCTCCGTAGCGTGACATGTGGCCGCACATCCTCGCACCCCCCCGTGCTCCCTCAGCCGCCCACCCTCCAGGAGATGGGTGGGTGCAGCAGCCAATCCGGCCACTGCACCCGGTCCTGTATCGCAGTCTGGGCCATGGTCCGGGATGGGCCAGTGTTACAAACGTAACTTTTGGCCCATCCCGGATCGTGGCCAATCTAACCATTGGCCTCACCTCCAGAAACATGGGGTATTTTCAGACGTTACGAGATCACAGTCAACCACGCTCAATTCCACGTGGTGGGTGTGATTTCCTAACGTCTGTTGGGGGAAACGGATGTTTCCCTCCAGATGTTACCATGGCGTGGAATTACATTCATCACGCGAGCGGCCGAAGCGGAGGGACCGGCAGCCACTGCGTGTCGAATGCAATTCCATGCTGTGGTGAACCCTGGCATCTCATCTGGTCGGGCGCCACGGCCCGGGATCACCGACGGGATCCCAGGCCGTGGCGAATCCAGCCCGACGCGGCGGCCTCATTGGCCCCGCCACCCGCCCGTCTCCCCCGAGGGCGGGTGGCGGGGTGCGTGGAGGGGGTGGGGCCATGCGGCTGCACGTTGCACCGCATGGCCCCTCCCCCTCCCAGATTCCCCCCCAGGATCCCCCTGGCACGTCTGATACGGCGTGACGGGGTGATCCCGGGGGGGAATGAATTCGGGGATTTCGGTACAGGGCCAAAGGGCCCCGTAACATCTGAAATCACCCATGGTCAATCTGATTCCCGCCAGGTATTCACCGTGGTGAACATCTGGTGGGAAGCAGAACAGACGTAATGGGACCAACGGCCACCAGAGGGGATTCACTTTGGTTGACCATGCTACCGTTATATCTGAAATTACCCATAGTCCTCCCTATTTAGAAGCACAATACCCCCTCCTTTGTCAGCTGGTTTTATAACTATAAACCTGTCTGCTACTAATCCATTGAGCAAATTCAAATCTCGCCAGGATAGATTATAATTAACTGTGTCTTTTCAAAAACAAAATTTCCATATCTTGTGTAACTTGTAACTACTCATTCAAAAGTGGCTATGGATATATCAATACTGGCTGAAGGAGTAAAAGTGGAGGTCGGGTGAACACAGGATCCTGCTAAACCATGATCATGGTGAATGGCACCACTGATTTTTTTTTTAACCTAATGGATATAAAAACTTATACAGATCTAGCCTGACTTGAAAAAGTTTATTTTTCTATGTGGGAACAAAGGAAAGTCCTAAATTAAGTAGATACATTTTTCTAGGGGTCGATTTATTTATTTTATTTTTAAAATTTTGCTACCCCACCCCTCCTGCCAGAGGCAGCTCGGGGCGGCTTACAATTCACAAAACCTTAAAATAACCTTAAGACAACAATTTTAAACAACATTAAAACAACAATTCTCAGTTGTCTTGAGAATAGATTTACCACTAAGTGGTCCCTTCCTTGGCATGACTCTGAGTCCTGACCCATGACTGGTGATCTAAAATTGCCGAGCTGTCTTGTTGAAAATTGCGGGTTCTTGGACGCCCTAAAAAAGTTCTTCTATCATTAGATAAAGAATCCTCTGAGAATTCTTCAGCTGAAGTAGTGTCTTTAGGGGAATCAGAATCCAAATTAAAACTAACCTTCTTCCTAGAGAACTTCCTTTCTTTCCAGCTAGTCAAAAAAGGCTAAACTTGATTATTATTGTAGTCAGATTTATCCTTCTTGAATTTTTTTATTTTAAATTCCTTAATCTCAGAGGAATAAGACTTAAATTCTTGTTCCATTTTCTCCCATTTAAGTTTTAAATTACTCTTCTAAATGAAAACTCAAAGTAGTCTTAATGTCTCCCATTTCTGTATCCAGATGAGCAATTTCATCTTTTGTGGTGTCAATAAGAAGCAACATTAAATCAAAAGAACACTTGTTCAAAATCAAGATCAACTTGTTTCTAAACAAATCATTGATGATAAACATACCTGTCATGAAATTGGATACTTCATGACTTGTTATTGATTCTTGAATGGTTGTCCTATCACTTCTCTTTGATTGTTATCATATTATATAATGTAATTGATTTGTTATGATACCCTGTCATCTATTGTTTTTTTGTTTGCTTGTGCTTTGTACGGATTGTACCTTATATTGTCCATATTGGTATTGTTTGTCTTTCTAAACCCACAGGTTACTGGGTTAACCCATAAATTACTGATAGTCATGGAGCTGGAATGAAGGTATGAAATCCTATGGTCCAGTATTATACAGGAAGCCAGATTAGATGGTGGCAGTGATCCATTTTTACTTTAAAAAGCTAAGTGCTTGAATCCCATTGGCATTAAAAAGGCTTGAAAGTTTACGCTAATGTAATTTACACTCATTTTAAGCCCTCTTTGCACTGCCAGAGTGGTGTCAAGGGGCTTTATTGTAGATGAAAATACTTTAACATCAATGGAGTAACTCCATTGAAGTCAGTAGAGTTGCACTCATGTAAAATTAGAGCAGATGAGGTCCACTGCAATTATGAATAAGTAATAGTCAGGTGGTGAAATACCTTCATGTTACAACTGGAGGTTCCCACGTTATGCATCATGACCCGAAGTGGGGCCATGCCATTTACAGATGGCCCAATATTGCAGATGGGGTCATGATCCCAATTGATATTTGATATACTTTGCCTGTCTTTGTTTTTGTCTGGCATCACAAGATTATACTTACATCTGAAAATAGGGTCACACAAGCAAAAGGTTTGGGATCCACTGCATTAATTTTATTTTGTCATTATCCCCTGCAGCAATTATTTTTAATGAGGTTAAACTGCAGAGCTATTTCCATCATAGACACCGTTGTATCATTTCAAGATGGAGGAAGAATGCATATAATTAGGTGTATGGATCTTGACTTATGATCTCAATCATGATCACAAGTAGGATATTTTACTCCTACTTCCCCATACTTCACTGGGACGTCTGGTCATTTAACCAAGTGCTGAATTGGCCCTATAATTGGTAGTGCTTTTGTAAGTCTGTGAGCAGAATCTGAATGTCTATAGCAAGTATCTAGGGATGGGCGACCGCAGTTCGGAAGTTCGGACCGAACTCGACCAGTTCGGTTGACCAGTCGACCGAACCGAACTTCCGAACCAAACTCGATTTCCGAACCGAACCGAATTTCCGAACTCGGCTCTGTTCGCCCATCCCTAAAAGATAATATTCCATTTAGTTCAATGCGGTTTGAATTTCCGAACTTTGTTTGGAAGCTCGGACCGAACTCGAATAGTTCAGTTGACCGAACCGAACTTCCGAACCGAACTGAATTTCCGAACTGAACCGAACCGAACCGAACCAAATTTCCAAACTCAGTTCTGTTTGCCCATCCCTATAAGAATCCTCCATGTTTTGCAGCCTTCAGCTGAATCAATATCACCAACACGCTTCTGTAGAACACAATACTATAAAGACACTTGCAGTTTTGCCTGCTGCAGTAGCCATCAAAAGAATACTATGCCGAGAGCAATGCCTTTAGCATAAGAAAAGCTTCACTGAAAATGTTCCAGCTTGATGATGAATAGGAGCAGACTATTGCCTCTTGTGTCAACACAGGCTAATAAAAATATGTATTTCAGAGATACCATGGAATGCTTACTCCACTGAATCTATGTGAATCTGCCAGGGGAAGAAAGCTGTTCTTCATTTTCTTCACTGTAAAAGACCTTCTGAGGCTGATGTGGATCAACTAAAATCAGGGAAGAAAAGATAGGATTTGGATGCTATTTCAGAAGTGTTGGCCCAAGAGGTTGTCACCTGTTTGGAGTAAAGGAATGTCAAACGATAAGGTGAACGTGAAGTTTCAACATCTCTCCATCAAAGTAAGTCATGGAGCGAGACCCTTCGTCTATCAAAGCTGAAACAAATCTAAGAAAATTTTGATGCAAGGCAGCTACTTATTAAAAAACATTATAAAACTAAGTATCCCAGATAGCAGCTTTGTCCTTAAGGGAGGGGGCGACTTGATGACTGTCTCTGTCCATAATGATGTGAAGAATCAAGGGAGGATTCAGTACAGCACAAAGGCTTTTTTTTTTCTTATTGAACGTTGTGGACATTAATAGCCTTAAGCTACTGGTGTCACTTGAAAAGAACTAGAAAGCTCCAGCATGGCAGGACAGAAAATGTTCAACAAAATCTGCAAGGAAAGAGGCCAGTTGCATGAGTGTCAAAGGGCAGCTGAACCAAAGCTTGAGTCAAGTTTTCTAAACTTCACATTCACCATGCCAAGGGCCCCTTTCACACAGACACTCTAACACTGATAAAATGGGTGTTACATTTTATTATACATGTTGCAGGGCACCCATAGAGCACACCTGCAGCCCTGCAGCATGTATAATAAAATTCAACACCCATTTTATCAGTGTTAGCGTGCTGTGTGAAAGGTGCGAAGGTCTCAACATGCAGGAAAATGTGCCAAAAGGAGATCTGTGAAAAGTTATGTATGTTGATGTCAATGTTTACTTAATGTTATGACTTTAAGTAAATGTGACTGATAAAATTCATTCAATGTCTCCAAGTATATTGTGCTTTGTGAAGGACACCGAGTTGGTGGCCTCCAATCAGAGTAAACAAACAGTACTCCAGAATTCAAAAGCAGTAAAATTACAAAGCAATTCACTCCTCTCAAATGTGGATTTTTTAACTCAACCAGGACATGACTAGAATGCCAATTGAAACAGACCCCTATTCTCCTTCACTTGTTCATTCTCTGGGACACCACTATTTTGTCCTCATTTAGTGATTGGTCCATCTTGCTACAATAAGGAACTGGATAACAGGACCTGGGTTGAAACTCAATCTTGGTATTCTCACTTTTCTCAATGAGAATGAGGCTTCTTGGCTCATTCTTACAAACGAGAATGAGCCTAGAATTGCCTGGTTTCTCAGTAAGAAAGATGAGAATCTTGAGAACAGCCCTCCCCCTGCACTTTCAAAAAAAAATGGGGGACCTTTTACTCACCTGAATGCCTCTTTGAGTCTGGGGGGAATACTCCAGCTGCTGCATCTCGCTGTTGGAACTCTCCTCACTAAGCTTCTCTGTGGGGGAAGGGAGGAGCCTCCAAAGAGGAGGCAAAAAAATAAATAAATTATTGTGCATGCTGTGCAAGCAGTGTTGACGCCATTTTGGGAAAAGTCAGCTGATCTGAGCATGGCACAGGCGCCATTTTGGAAAAGGGCTGCTCAGAATGGCCTCAGTGGTAATTCTGAGCACTGTAGATGGCTGGGGAAACTGAAAGCCGTCAGCAACCAGATCTAAATTCTGGAGTACTGTTTGTTTACTCTGATTGGAGGCCACCAACTCGGTGTCCTTCACAAAGCACAATATACTTGGAGACATTGAATGAATTTTATCAGTCACATTTACTTAAAAGTTCAGCTACAAATAAATATGATAAAATACCATGGCAAAAAGAAATGAAGAAATAGAGAAAGGTATCTTAAGGTATAATCCATTCATTATAAAATACAGTAGCTACTCATTAGCAAAGTTTAATTATATATATATATATATATATAGAGAGAGAGAGAGAGAGAGAGAGAGAGAGAGAGAGAGAGAAAGAGAGACTTGGAAAGCAACTGAACAGCACAACTCTCAAGGAAGCTCTGGATCCCAGGAGGATGCAGTCAATCAGTAATTTAGTAATATTTTTTTGTAGATGGAGATTGATAAACAGAGGTAGATGGAAAGATAAAAAGCTGAAGCTGGAGCTAAACGTTTCGGCTTCCGCCTTCGTCAGTAGCACACTGGGTTTCTAACTGTCACCTATCTCTGGGCACTAGATAGATAGATAGATAGATAGATAGATATAAACAAAATATGATTCTCAAAACAATGAACAGCCATGATACTAAGTCCACTTTAATACAGCCCTGCAACATGCATAAGAAATGTTAAAGTGGAATTAGTGTCATGTCTGTTTTCACCCAATGTCTCAGTCTTGCTGAATCTGGGATACAGGGTGAAGAAAATGCATTCCCAAGTTACCCTTTACCCAGTTAGGAAATTCAAAAAATATACAATGGCCTCTGGTGGCCATTCTTGCTCATTACACCAAAATTCATTCATTCTTTTGAATTCATTATTTCAGTATTTTAGAGACAAAATAAAAGTCTACACCATGCGCAGTGTTTTTTTTTTTTTTTTAAATTGCCTCCTCCTTGGAGGCTTCCCCCCTTCAGAGAAGCCGAGCTGGAAGAGATCCAGCAGTGAGACCGGAGCAGTCCTCCCAGACTTGGAGAAGCAGCTAGGTGAGTAAAAGCCCCCCCCCTTTTTTTGCAAGTGCAGCAGGAAGGTCCCCCCACCCCCCAAAAAAAATATCTCGCGAGATCTCGGATTATTAACAAGATCTTCTCAAGATCTCGCTGCTGGTTCTTGATTCTTGCAAGACTCATTTTGATTCTCATTTCAGCCCTAACATAAGGTGGGTGTGGTGTATGTTGCAGATCGTTAACACAGTGCAGTTAACACACTATAACGGTATATGTAACTATTGTATGTAGTCATCAGGTAGGCAATATACTGCATATGAGGGGGGGAAAGTTCAAAAGAAAAAAAATACTTACATTCAAATTTGATCACTGGCTGTTGGTTCTTGTTTCGTTCATTGAAAACATGAGACTTTTAAGAGAGTCACATGTTTTTTGATGGCTGCATCATCATTTGTGCACACTTGGGGTTGGCAGCCTTGGATAACTGCTCCAGGCAGGTACTTAATGCAATACAGTTGGCTCCGCTTAAGTGGGACACTCGTCACTGAAATAGCTACTTAACTGGGTATTTTCAGACAATACGAGATCACCCTCAACCACAGACAGTCCCCTGTGGTGGGGAATGGTCCCGTAAGTCTGTTTGATCCCTGCCAGACGTGAACCACAGTGAACCACTGGCATGGATCAAAATAACCACGCTTTCGTGAATGGTCCGGGGACCATCTCCAAGAGCATGGTCAAAGTGATTCCTGCTGGGGGTGAACTCCCAACATGAATCACTTTGTGCCCCTAACAGACATGACGTTACCACGCTCAACCATGGCAGAATTCACCATGGCTGAGCGTGGTAACGACTCATCTGGTCCCTGACCATGGCCCGGAATCGGCGGCCATGCTCGCCGTCGATTCCGGGACGTGGTCAATACCCTGGGGGGCGGGCAGGCAGGTGCCATGGCTGCATTGGCCACTGCACCCGCCCATCTCCTGGAGGGCGGGTGGCCTCGGAAGTGTGGGGAGGTGGGGCTGTGCGGCTGCACATTGAGCCGTGTAGCCCCGCCGCCTCCACGATTCCCCAGTGGAATCTGCTGACTCGTCTGTTGACGGGCCCGTCTGGTTCCGCCAGGGAATCATTTGGGTGATTCTGTGACGGGGCCAATAGGGCCCCCGTCATGTCTGAAATCACCCACTGAGACAGAATCCTAGGACTGGTTCTCCACAATGAGCAGTGGTTCTCCACAGAATAATGAGCAATGTTCTCTCTCTTTAATTGTGACACCTGTTTGTCTGGGATATTTTTATATCTCTCGAGGTGTTCTAATAAAAGGCTTCTACTGTATTAACTTCCTAAACAAAAGGAGATATGTAAACATCCTATTTATGCTGTTGCATGTGGGAATGTAGGCTATGGCAGGTCTGTACCAGTCTTTCCCTCCTTATTCCTTCCCAGGATTAATGGGAAGACCAGAAAGGATATTCTCTCCATTCAGACCCGAGCCTGAGCCTGAGCACAAAGTGATGACTTAACTTTTAATTTGTAAGATCTTTGAGAGGAATTGTCTGTCTTTATATGTTATACGTGTAATATTTCACACAATATCTAGCACTACAGGACCGTGAACCCTGCCTGAGGTCTTTAGGTGCTAAATAATAATAATATCATAATGTCTCCTGTTTAATTAAAGCTGACTGGTATAAAAAGTGTAGTTAATTTAAGAAGATCAGTTATTTAGAATTCAGAGAAAAAACCATGAATTGCAACAAACTGAAAAAGTTTAATCATTTTTATTATTACTATTATATATTTATACAGTATCAGAAATGTATCCGACACTTTACAGTCATTAATTATAGACAGATTCCTGCCCCAGCTGGCTTATAGTCTAATAGAGGCGAGGGAGGGAAGGGGAGGCGAAGGGGAAGGTAACAGAGGGAGAGACAGTTTCTTCATGTATCCCTCACGTTGCTGCTTTTGCATAAGATGTTCCATTCATCTGTAGAGCATCAGCCTGAGAGGACTTTGTGTGAGAATCCAACTCTGAAGAGCAGGATTTACATTGATCAAATAGAGGACTAAATGTCATGCTGTACTCAAGCTTCAAACCCATTTGTGCTTGAGCGTTCTGTTTGCACAATGAATTCTGTCAACTTTTGACTTCCTTGGCAGAATTGCTGAAATTTGCAGAGCAGCCACTATTATATTTCAATTAGACTTGTCTTAATTTCCCACCCGTGTGTTTTGTTGTTATCTGGTTTTCTACCCAAGAATCTTTAGAGAACTTCCATACACAGTAAACAGTTAACTAGCAGTGAAAATCCTTGTCTAGTACTGCATGTGGCAATAATAGTAGCAACAAAGGACAAAGCCCTTAATGCAATTCCTAGCTTTTTCTCTGACAGCATTCTAGTTGACTGAGGTAAAACGCTCTATAGTATTAATTCATTGGTTTCACATGAGGAAACTGGGCCTCCCTTACTGTCAAATATTGGTTATAACAGTGGGTATTTTCAGATGTTATGAGATCACAGTCAACCACAATGAACCACGGTCAATCCTGTGGCGGGGCCAAAGTGCCCTGAAAGTCTGGGTATTTTCAGATGTTATGAGATCACGCTCAACCACAGTGAACCACGGTCAATACCGCGGTNGGGCCAAAGGGCCCCGTAACATCTGAAATCACCCATGGTCAATCTGATTCCCGCCAGGTATTCACCGTGGTGAACATCTGGTGGGAAGCAGAACAGACGTAATGGGACCAACGGCCACCAGAGGGGATTCACTTTGGTTGACCATGCTACCGTTATATCTGAAATTACCCATAGTCCTCCCTATTTAGAAGCACAATACCCCCTCCTTTGTCAGCTGGTTTTATAACTATAAACCTGTCTGCTACTAATCCATTGAGCAAATTCAAATCTCGCCAGGATAGATTATAATTAACTGTGTCTTTTCAAAAACAAAATTTCCATATCTTGTGTAACTAGTAACTACTCATTCAAAAGTGGCTATGGATATATCAATACTGGCTGAAGGAGTAAAAGTGGAGGTCGGGTGAACACAGGATCCTGCTAAACCATGATCATGGTGAATGGCACCACTGATTTTTTTTTTAACCTAATGGATATAAAAACTTATACAGATCTAGCCTGACTTGAAAAAGTTTATTTTTCTATGTGGGAACAAAGGAAAGTCCTAAATTAAGTAGATACATTTTTCTAGGGGTCGATTTATTTATTTTATTTTTAAAATTTTGCTACCCCTCCCCTCCTGCCAGAGGCAGCTCGGGGCGGCTTACAATTCACAAAACCTTAAAATAACCTTAAGACAACAATTTTAAACAACATTAAAACAACAATTCTCAGTTGTCTTGAGAATAGATTTACCACTAAGTGGTCCCTTCCTTGGCATGACTCTGAGTCCTGACCCATGACTGGTGATCTAAAATTGCCGAGCTGTCTTGTTGAAAATTGCGGGTTCTTGGACGCCCTAAAAAAGTTCTTCTATCATTAGATAAAGAATCCTCTGAGAATTCTTCAGCTGAAGTAGTGTCTTTAGGGGAATCAGAATCCAAATTAAAACTAACCTTCTTCCTAGAGAACTTCCTTTCTTTCCAGCTAGTCAAAAAAGGCTAAACTTGATTATTATTGTAGTCAGATTTATCCTTCTTGAATTTTTTTATTTTAAATTCCTTAATCTCAGAGGAATAAGACTTAAATTCTTGTTCCATTTTCTCTCATTTAAGTTTTAAATTACTCTTCTAAATGAAAACTCAAAGTAGTCTTAATGTCTCCCATTTCTGTATCCAGATGAGCAATTTCATCTTTTGTGGTGTCAATAAGAAGCAACATTAAATCAAAAGAACACTTGTTCAAAATCAAGATCAACTTGTTTCTAAACAAATCATTGATGATAAACATACATGTCATGAAATTGGATACTTCATGACTTGTTATTGATTCTTGAATGGTTGTCCTATCACTTCTCTTTGATTGTTATCATATTATATAATGTAATTGATTTGTTATGATACCCTGTCATCTATTGTTTTTTTGTTTGCTTGTGCTTTGTACGGATTGTACCTTATATTGTCCATATTGGTATTGTTTGTCTTTCTAAACCCACAGGTTACTGTGTTAACCCATAAATTACTGATAGTCATGGAGCTGGAATGAAGGTATGAAATCCTATGGTCCAGTATTATACAGGAAGCCAGATTAGATGGTGGCAGTGATCCATTTTTACTTTAAAAAGCTAAGTGCTTGAATCCCATTGGCATTAAAAAGGCTTGAAAGTTTACGCTAATGTAATTTACACTCATTTTAAGCCCTCTTTGCACTGCCAGAGTGGTGTCAAGGGGCTTTATTGTAGATGAAAATACTTTAACATCAATGGAGTAACTCCATTGAAGTCAGTAGAGTTGCACTCATGTAAAATTAGAGCAGATGAGGTCCACTGCAATTATGAATAAGTAATTGTCAGGTGGTGAAATACCTTCATGTTACAACTGGAGGTTCCCACGTTATGCATCATGACCCGAAGTGGGGCCATGCCATTTACAGATGGCCCAATATTGCAGATGGGGTCATGATCCCAATTGATATTTGATATACTTTGCCTGTCTTTGTTTTTGTCTGGCATCACAAGATTATACTTACATCTGAAAATAGGGTCACACAAGCAAAAGGTTTGGGATCCACTGCATTAATTTTATTTTGTCATTATCCCCTGCAGCAATTATTTTTAATGAGGTTAAACTGCAGAGCTATTTCCATCATAGACACCGTTGTATCATTTCAAGATGGAGGAAGAATGCATATAATTAGGTGTATGGATCTTGACTTATGATCTCAATCATGATCACAAGTAGGATATTTTACTCCTACTTCCCCATACTTCACTGGGACGTCTGGTCATTTAACCAAGTGCTGAATTGGCCCTATAATTGGTAGTGCTTTTGTAAGTCTGTGAGCAGAATCTGAATGTCTATAGCAAGTATCTAGGGATGGGCGACCGCAGTTCGGAAGTTCGGACCGAACTCGACCAGTTCGGTTGACCAGTCGACCGAACCGAACTTCCGAACCAAACTCGATTTCCGAACCGAACCGAATTTCCGAACTCGGCTCTGTTCGCCCATCCCTAAAAGATAATATTCCATTTAGTTCAATGCGGTTTGAATTTCCGAACTTTGTTTGGAAGCTCGGACCGAACTCGAATAGTTCAGTTGACCGAACCGAACTTCCGAACCGAACTGAATTTCCGAACTGAACCGAACCGAACCGAACCAAATTTCCAAACTCAGTTCTGTTTGCCCATCCCTATAAGAATCCTCCATGTTTTGCAGCCTTCAGCTGAATCAATATCACCAACACGCTTCTGTAGAACACAATACTATAAAGACACTTGCAGTTTTGCCTGCTGCAGTAGCCATCAAAAGAATACTATGCCGAGAGCAATGCCTTTAGCATAAGAAAAGCTTCACTGAAAATGTTCCAGCTTGATGATGAATAGGAGCAGACTATTGCCTCTTGTGTCAACACAGGCTAATAAAAATATGTATTTCAGAGATACCATGGAATGCTTACTCCACTGAATCTATGTGAATCTGCCAGGGGAAGAAAGCTGTTCTTCATTTTCTTCACTGTAAAAGACCTTCTGAGGCTGATGTGGATCAACTAAAATCAGGGAAGAAAAGATAGGATTTGGATGCTATTTCAGAAGTGTTGGCCCAAGAGGTTGTCACCTGTTTGGAGTAAAGGAATGTCAAACGATAAGGTGAACGTGAAGTTTCAACATCTCTCCATCAAAGTAAGTCATGGAGCGAGACCCTTCGTCTATCAAAGCTGAAACAAATCTAAGAAAATTTTGATGCAAGGCAGCTACTTATTAAAAAACATTATAAAACTAAGTATCCCAGATAGCAGCTTTGTCCTTAAGGGAGGGGGCGACTTGATGACTGTCTCTGTCCATAATGATGTGAAGAATCAAGGGAGGATTCAGTACAGCACAAAGGCTTTTTTTTTTCTTATTGAACGTTGTGGACATTAATAGCCTTAAGCTACTGGTGTCACTTGAAAAGAACTAGAAAGCTCCAGCATGGCAGGACAGAAAATGTTCAACAAAATCTGCAAGGAAAGAGGCCAGTTGCATGAGTGTCAAAGGGCAGCTGAACCAAAGCTTGAGTCAAGTTTTCTAAACTTCACATTCACCATGCCAAGGGCCCCTTTCACACAGACACTCTAACACTGATAAAATGGGTGTTACATTTTATTATACATGTTGCAGGGCACCCATAGAGCACACCTGCAGCCCTGCAGCATGTATAATAAAATTCAACACCCATTTTATCAGTGTTAGCGTGCTGTGTGAAAGGTGCGAAGGTCTCAACATGCAGGAAAATGTGCCAAAAGGAGATCTGTGAAAAGTTATGTATGTTGATGTCAATGTTTACTTAATGTTATGACTTTAAGTAAATGTGACTGATAAAATTCATTCAATGTCTCCAAGTATATTGTGCTTTGTGAAGGACACCGAGTTGGTGGCCTCCAATCAGAGTAAACAAACAGTACTCCAGAATTCAAAAGCAGTAAAATTACAAAGCAATTCACTCCTCTCAAATGTGGATTTTTTAACTCAACCAGGACATGACTAGAATGCCAATTGAAACAGACCCCTATTCTCCTTCACTTGTTCATTCTCTGGGACACCACTATTTTGTCCTCATTTAGTGATTGGTCCATCTTGCTACAATAAGGAACTGGATAACAGGACCTGGGTTGAAACTCAATCTTGGTATTCTCACTTTTCTCAATGAGAATGAGGCTTCTTGGCTCATTCTTACAAACGAGAATGAGCCTAGAATTGCCTGGTTTCTCAGTAAGAAAGATGAGAATCTTGAGAACAGCCCTCCCCCTGCACTTTCAAAAAAAAATGGGGGACCTTTTACTCACCTGAATGCCTCTTTGAGTCTGGGGGGAATACTCCAGCTGCTGCATCTCGCTGTTGGAACTCTCCTCACTAAGCTTCTCTGTGGGGGAAGGGAGGAGCCTCCAAAGAGGAGGCAAAAAAATAAATAAATTATTGTGCATGCTGTGCAAGCAGTGTTGACGCCATTTTGGGAAAAGTCAGCTGATCTGAGCATGGCACAGGCGCCATTTTGGAAAAGGGCTGCTCAGAATGGCCTCAGTGGTAATTCTGAGCACTGTAGATGGCTGGGGAAACTGAAAGCCGTCAGCAACCAGATCTAAATTCTGGAGTACTGTTTGTTTACTCTGATTGGAGGCCACCAACTCGGTGTCCTTCACAAAGCACAATATACTTGGAGACATTGAATGAATTTTATCAGTCACATTTACTTAAAAGTTCAGCTACAAATAAATATGATAAAATACCATGGCAAAAAGAAATGAAGAAATAGAGAAAGGTATCTTAAGGTATAATCCATTCATTATAAAATACAGTAGCTACTCATTAGCAAAGTTTAATTATATATATATATATATATATAGAGAGAGAGAGAGAGAGAGAGAGAGAGAGAGAGAGAGAGAAAGAGAGACTTGGAAAGCAACTGAACAGCACAACTCTCAAGGAAGCTCTGGATCCCAGGAGGATGCAGTCAATCAGTAATTTAGTAATATTTTTTTGTAGATGGAGATTGATAAACAGAGGTAGATGGAAAGATAAAAAGCTGAAGCTGGAGCTAAACGTTTCGGCTTCCGCCTTCGTCAGTAGCACACTGGGTTTCTAACTGTCACCTATCTCTGGGCACTAGATAGATAGATAGATAGATAGATAGATATAAACAAAATATGATTCTCAAAACAATGAACAGCCATGATACTAAGTCCACTTTAATACAGCCCTGCAACATGCATAAGAAATGTTAAAGTGGAATTAGTGTCATGTCTGTTTTCACCCAATGTCTCAGTCTTGCTGAATCTGGGATACAGGGTGAAGAAAATGCATTCCCAAGTTACCCTTTACCCAGTTAGGAAATTCAAAAAATATACAATGGCCTCTGGTGGCCATTCTTGCTCATTACACCAAAATTCATTCATTCTTTTGAATTCATTATTTCAGTATTTTAGAGACAAAATAAAAGTCTACACCATGCGCAGTGTTTTTTTTTTTTTTTTAAATTGCCTCCTCCTTGGAGGCTTCCCCCCTTCAGAGAAGCCGAGCTGGAAGAGATCCAGCAGTGAGACCGGAGCAGTCCTCCCAGACTTGGAGAAGCAGCTAGGTGAGTAAAAGCCCCCCCCCTTTTTTTGCAAGTGCAGCAGGAAGGTCCCCCCACCCCCCAAAAAAAATATCTCGCGAGATCTCGGATTATTAACAAGATCTTCTCAAGATCTCGCTGCTGGTTCTTGATTCTTGCAAGACTCATTTTGATTCTCATTTCAGCCCTAACATAAGGTGGGTGTGGTGTATGTTGCAGATCGTTAACACAGTGCAGTTAACACACTATAACGGTATATGTAACTATTGTATGTAGTCATCAGGTAGGCAATATACTGCATATGAGGGGGGGAAACTTCAAAAGATAAAAAAAAACTTACATTCAAATTTGATCACTGGCTGTTGGTTCTTGTTTCGTTCATTGAAAACATGAGACTTTTAAGAGAGTCACATGTTTTTTGATGGCTGCATCATCATTTGTGCACACTTGGGGTTGGCAGCCTTGGATAACTGCTCCAGGCAGGTACTTAATGCAATACAGTTGGCTCCGCTTAAGTGGGACACTCGTCACTGAAATAGCTACTTAACTGGGTATTTTCAGACAATACGAGATCACCCTCAACCACAGACAGTCCCCTGTGGTGGGGAATGGTCCCGTAAGTCTGTTTGATCCCTGCCAGACGTGAACCACAGTGAACCACTGGCATGGATCAAAATAACCACGCTTTCGTGAATGGTCCGGGGACCATCTCCAAGAGCATGGTCAAAGTGATTCCTGCTGGGGGTGAACTCCCAACATGAATCACTTTGTGCCCCTAACAGACATGACGTTACCACGCTCAACCATGGCAGAATTCACCATGGCTGAGCGTGGTAACGACTCATCTGGTCCCTGACCATGGCCCGGAATCGGCGGCCATGCTCGCCGTCGATTCCGGGACGTGGTCAATACCCTGGGGGGCGGGCAGGCAGGTGCCATGGCTGCATTGGCCACTGCACCCGCCCATCTCCTGGAGGGCGGGTGGCCTCGGAAGTGTGGGGAGGTGGGGCTGTGCGGCTGCACATTGAGCCGTGTAGCCCCGCC
>QEPC01008061.1:3932155-3948113 GCA_003113815.1 Sphenodon punctatus
TAAATGGAAGATGTTAGCCTCACATTTAGCCCTCACAGCATGGAAGAATTTTTTCTTCATGAAGGTCCTCTGGGATCTTGCTATAGCAGCTTCTTTGCCTGCAGCTTTCTATTTGCTTCCTCATTGGCCATCTACTAATATAGTGTACTTTGCACTTACTCAATACGTGCAGGGTATCTAGCTCTTGATTTAAGGGAACATCTGCTTAATTCATTGGAAGAAATATCAAGTCTAGTGATAAAAACAGAGGGCTAGCAGTCATGAGATTGAGGCTCTGCTGCCCATAATTCTAGCATTCCAAAACCGTTAAAAGCCCATACGTCTTACAGTATGGTTTTAAAGGAAGGCAAGAATTTTTATGGTTGTTCATTGTAAAGTCACCTCAAGAGTGCAATAAGAGCTTTTTTTTAATAAATCCCTCGCCGTGACCTAGAAATATACCTTCCTCCCTCACCCTTCCCCTGCAAGCTTGGTCTATCAAGTTTAATTATTACTGCTTTATTTTATCTCAATACATTTTTAAGTGAGTGGTTAGAAGTGCTTCAGGGTATATTTAAAAGTTATATAGCACCAGAGCACCAAAGTTTTAATGCAGTTTGAAAAATAAAATTAATGTAGGAAAAGGAAATATCACACAAGCCTTAGAGCAATTTTATTTTAAACTCTTAACAGTTTTTGAATGAATTCCTTTGCATTTGCAGAAAAACAAGTTATTGCATTTGTTGATTGAACAACACCATGGTTTGCATATGTTTTTCATTATATCATTTGGATTGTAGCATTAGTTTCTACGTGTGCTGTATAGACAGGTAGATGGAAGCCAAGATTCTTGGACTTCATTCACATTTTAAATTAAAATATTTATAGCTCAAATCCAGGAGCCTTTCTTTATTATTCATTTGCAGATCTGCATGGTGAATGACTTCAGGACTGGACTAGCAAAAGAGAAGGAGTGACCCTCTTGGGTCTTGATCCTGTAAACTGTAACACAGAAGCACAAGAGGTCCCATCTTTAATAAGAATACAAAAGGAGCAATAGATGCTTTTAGGTAGACCTGGGGGTGGCCAACTCCAGGTCTGCTCCGGGGGGGGTGTTACATGGGGCTTCTCCGCCAGCGGCAGGCCCTGCCACTGCTTCCCGCAGTCCACCTGCATGCACCCCACCCCTGCCCCTTGCCATAGAGCTGCGGGTGAAACAGCAGCTGCTCTAGGCTCCCACCCACAGCTCTACGGCTGTTGCTGGGGCAACTCGTGACTGAGAGTGGAGTTGCGGTGGCCATCTGTCCTTTAGATAGACTGTTGCTCTGCCCCTGGCTGGTGCTCTGAGTTTGGGCAGCCTGCTCCACTCGTAGTGCTCTGCTCCGCCTCACCCCAGGGTGGCCCACCCTGCTCCGGACCACCTGGGGCTGAGGCGGAGCAGGAGCGGGGCAGGTGTACATCAAAAGGTGCTCAATGTATAGGGTGCCTTTGTCTCTTGCTTATGTGTTTGTCATTTTGAACCCAAACTCTAAACAAATAGAATACCCAAAATGGCAGACATCAATAGATCAGCAGCCTAAGAGGTACCTGTTATCAGTTGGTGAGTGTGTGCAAACTTTTTGATCCAATAAAAGGTATAATATTAACTACTTTATCACTTGTCTCTATCATGCTGAGCATTTTACAACTACTTCAATGCATGCAGAGATTCTTGAAAGCTTACTGTTACCCAACTCAACATAAAGCAGACTTGCTTTAAAGTCTGAAATGGCAAAAGAGTCAACCAATGGAAAATACGGACACTCTTCTAAAGCTGTAATTGTAGGTAAACCTATTTGGGCATAAGCCACATTGAAATCAATAGAACCTATTTGAATAAATAAATGTACTTAAGACTGTAGACTTAGCGAGTCGGTTTCTGATCTCAAACCAATAAAGTTTCACTGATGGAAGCAGAATTTAGCCTAAACAAATAATAATACTTATACACTGTGCATTGTGATCTGTGAACTCTAAAAATTAGACAACATCACAAAGTGCTTTGTTGTTGTTGTTGTTGTTGTTGTTATTTTTTAAAAAGGCCTGATTTTTCAGAGAAAGAATATCATATAAAAATGTGATTTAGTAAGTTCTATTGATTTGATCTAATCCTCCACACAGTGAAGTCAGTGGAAAGCCTCCCATTGGCTAATTGTGGAGTACTGTGCTCTTAGTCATTTATACGGCTCAAAAGAATAATAATGTTTTTTGAATGAGATGCCCACTGTGTTCTATTACAAAATAAAATAATGTAATATAGGGTAAAAACAGATGTGCCGGTGGTCCACTTTGGCCTGGGAGTCACCGGCACATCTGTTGTGATGCTGCCAGATGTTGGCCTGCTTCTGCTCCAGGGTGGGTAGGCGGCTAGTCCAGGCTGTGTCCTCAGAAAATCTCTGAGGTCACAGCCTGGGCTAAGGACTGTCAATATGGCCAGCGTGGGCTAGAACATCTGGGTCAGGGGCTGCAATGACTGGTCAACATGGCTTCCTGTCATTGGCTGCCATGACTGTCTGTCATGGTAAGAGGCAGGGAGCTTGGAGAAGGGCACAGGTTTATTGTGCTCCCGGCCCTCCAGGTGCAGGAACATGGCCCAAGCAGTGTTGCCTGTGATATTGTGCCCTGGGGTAGACTGGGGAGCCACCCCACTGGCCACACGTCTGTTTTTACCCATTGAGTGCCTATGAGGCAAGTTCACACCATGCTAGCTGGGAGCTTGTCCATGAATGTGCATGGTCCCTGGGGAAGGACCTTAGAGGTTCCAAAACTGGTATGCTAAACTTTTTCTGGTGGCCCTAGAGTTAATTAGCTACATGATGCTACAAGTGCTGGCTGTATTTGGTTCCAGCTGAGAGAAACAAAACAGAAATTGGAAGAAATGAAGAGTCCACATGGAGAGGACAATATTTTACCCCAAAGTACGAAACATGTTGCATTCAAGGCCAATAAAAACTTGGGACACTTGGCTCAGGTCACACAAACAAAAGCTGCAGTAGCTTTCATGGTCCATGAGGGGCGGGGGTTAGAAGGGGTGCTGCAGAGCTGGGGCCAGGTCAGTGGATGCCGAGGTCACCGGGTTGCTAGGCAGTCGGGAAGCCATGGTGAGCGGCGAACGGCAGTGCGCCCTGGTGCCTCAGGTGGAGCAGCCTTGTGTGCGGCGTGAGGGGGCAGAGCCAGAAGGATAAGAATGGCAGTGCCCAGTTAGGACACCACTGGTGATAGAAGCAGCGGACTAGCCTCTGTGAATCTGAGAGAGAGAGAGAGAGAAGGGGGTTTCCCCTTAGTTGGGAACTTTTGGGTGTGGATGAATGAGCGCACGTGAGTGTGTCCTTTCCCGTTCCCCTGTGTTGTGTCTATGTGAAAGGTGTTTGTAATTGTTGTCCTACCATTTCCCCCCCATGGCTATTGGAGTGAGTGGGTGTTTTTCCTGGGCCCTGCCTGTGTCCCCCCTCCTCCCCTTTTCCCTTTCTGTTCCTTCCCATTCCACCTGACACAGGGAGTCACTTCCCTGGGCCCTCCAGTACACACGGGTGTGGTGATTGGGGGTGAGCAGAGGTGTGTGAGAGGGGCTACTGGGCCTTGGTCACTGGGGTCCCAGCCTTCATCACCTTAGGTCCTGATGATGACTTAGGCCCTATAACACTTGTAGCATGTGGGCCATATAAGACCCTGAAGGACCCCTTTAACACCCTAGCAGGTTGAGGCTCCAGGAACCCCTAGGAGAGAGAAGGGGGGAATACAGTGTGTGGGGTCTCCACAGCCTTTCATGGACTACTCGTGGTCCTTGACAGTGGCTACAGGGATGTTATACCATCCAGAATGAGAGAAGTGGTGTGCACAAGAGACTGTCTCAGGGTTGGCCTAGCCATTGCACAAGGAGGTCCACCATGGGATGGCACCATGAGAAGCTTCAAGAATGGCTTGGTCCGTTTACTGTGCCATGGAGACCATGCCTGGAACAGCAGCTATTGGAAGGGCAGAGAGGACAGCAAAATGTATTTTGTCCCAGGTGGCAAAATACTATAACTAGGGCCATCCCCATCTATTGAGATGGTCCTCACAGTACAAAATGATTTAAGAAGGCTGATGTACAGGAAGAACGTTCAGTCAGATTAACTGCAGTGTTTAGGAATAGTGTTCCTATAAACTATTATGAATACTGCAGTTTCATAGCACTCCATAGAAAACATACTCAACAAGATGGATATCTGGGTCATATGCAGGGACCCGAGTAGACTGCGTTGCTGCAGTTTGCAGTGATTTGTACAGAATCAGCCAATCCTCGCAGAATCAGCCAATCCTTGCAGTGCCATGCTGAAATTGCAGTGACACTGCAGGGGGGCTGTCTGTAGGATCTTTAAATCCTGGCTCAGGCATAAACTTGTTGCCTGACCCCAAACTAAAACTGCTGCTGCAGCTGCCGTCTGTCCGGGAGGTGTGACCATGACCCGAGGGTAAATAGGCCCCTGGGAAATAAATTGTGGGTGGGTGGGGTCTGAAGGCCCTATGTTTGGGTGAGGGAAGTCTGGGGTTTTAATATGAGGTGGGAATTCTGGGGTGCTGAAATTCCAGGGGATTTGAGATGTGTTTGATTAGCAAAGTTGTGATTCTATGTCAAACCTGTTGCAAATTTGCTTCCTAGCATGCATAGTTATGCAAATCAAGCTAATTATGCAACTATTAATGCTCGAGGTGAATTGCATAATTTGGCTTCACTGGTTGCAGAATTTAAGATTTTTTGGTGCAGTGAATTCGGGTCCCTGGTCATATGTCAATTCAGACACCAGATAAAAACCCCTAGTTCCTAAGCTGCCTGGGTGCAAACCAGGTAGTCAACATTCAACAAGTCTACTTGCAGCTAAATGATTGACCCCTGTTCACCCTTCTTTCCTGCTATTTTGCCCTGACTTTTGTAGTTCTGTCTCACTTTTTTGGCCTGTCGCCCCTGCAACCACCATATGTGGGATGGAAATTGCCAGCTGGTCTCTCCTTTTCTCGGTTCATTGTCAGGTGGTATTATTTCAAATAGAGCTGGGTCAAGCATTAATTGTTCTCAATTTCCTTATGCAGCCACACTGAACCAGATTTGAAAGCAAGGCCTTTTTTTTATACAAGATGCACCCACTCATGCCCAGGCAGATTCGCTGTGTGAGCATGAGTGGCTGCCTCCAGTATACATGCCGTGGCGGGTGAGTGGGGTCCCGAGACCCATGCCTCTCCCATCACCCACTCATGGAGCAATTTGTTAAAGCGACAATAGCTCCATCAGTGGGGATGTGGGGGGGAGGAGATCGGTGTGCACCTGTGTGTACTCCCCCACCCCCTGCACCGCCCATGCTGCCATGGCACCACGCCCCTCTACACCACGGCCCGTATAAAAAAGGCCTATGTTTCACTACCTTTGTTAGCCCACAGCTTACCTGTGATACTCACCATTTGTGAGAAGTCCTGGTATTTTCTCAGAAAAGCTACTTTTAGGTTTTTTACAATATATCTTCCTGTCTCTCTTTGTCTCCATATATTAATTCTGGAATTGTTACGTAGAACGAGAGCACGTGTCATCATATGCAGCGTAGTGTTTAAATGAATAGTCAATTTTGTATTTGCAAATATCCTTTACATTTTAGGTAACCATACAAAAATTGGAGTAATATCCACAACCAAAACAGATATTCACATATCTGGCTGTTTGATCATTTGTTTTTGTCTTTCAGAGAGTTATTCAGTCGTTTGGCTACTGTGTATGCCCAAACAGCCAAAATGAAATAACCGAGTATCTGAAAAAATGAGAACCGGATCCAAGCTCCAAAACAGATATCTGGTGAAGATGAACCTGAATAGCAGTTATAATCTTGGAGGATACAGTTTGAATCAAGCGAAATTGTCAAATACAGTACTTGTTGTGGATATTGGTTTCATTGTTGGTGCACAGTGTTGCAATTCCATTCTCACACTGTGTGTTGTATTGAGGGATAATTAGCCTCATGTTCTTGCATTTCCATTTGGCATTTCAAGCACTTCTGTTCTCCTTTCGCCTCCAAAGTAAAATAACATTGTTTTCTTTCATTTGGCTGTCACGGAGTATCGGAGAGACTGTGTGAAGATAAGAATGTGTATTTAAACTGACTAAGTGAATGATTTGCATCAGGCGTGTACGCCGTATTGCCAAGGCAGTGGAACATTATTAATTACAAAACCAATTCTATTAATCCTAATTCTAATTAAAATGAAGAGATTTACCACCAAGTCATCTGCCAGCGTCTTGAAAGAATAGTGATTGATGCCCTCTGCTTGGTAGGAAGATAACACTCCATCTGATGACTTCATGGGGTGCTTTCTGTCAGTTCGTAAAGTGGTAGCAAGAAGGTTAAACCATGCATGGGTTTTTAACCAATACAATAAATAGAAAAGGGCAAGGGGAAATCATCATAAGCCAGTTTTGCATTCCAGGTCAGTTTGCAGTATTAAACATACCAGTCACATGCTGTTACAGGTTCATTTGTGTCCCCTCTGCCATATTGGTACTCTTATCATTGGGGCCCAGATACAGTGGGTGATTGCTGAGGCTTCTTCTACTGGGAAGAAAGCAAAGTTTTTCTGAACTTTGGCCTAAACCAACAGTGTCCTATATTCTAAGTTGAGGCTGCCTCCAGAATTGAGGAGACCTGTGCTCTGCAGAATGCTTCCCTGAGATGCTCCCCATTCTGTCCTCTCCTTTTCAAGTTTAGTTAACAGGTCAGGATTTAGGGTTATGACTCTGCCCCACCATTCCTACCACTACCAGGAAGGATCTGTATCCACTTGGAGGAGCAGAAGTAGCAGAAGGAAATGAGGAGATGGATTTATTTTATTTTATTATTTTTATGCCGCCCCCTCATGCACAGCATCTTGGGGTGGCTAACAACATTTAATAACAAATAATACTGTAAAAATTAACATTTAAAATAACCCAACAGTAAAACCAATAAAGATATGAAGAGCTAAATGAGGCGAGGGGAACTCCAGCACCTGTGCCCCCTCCACTTTCCCATACTCCCCTCTCTCCCGTGATTCTGGGCTACCATCCCTCACCATACTGTTACTGCTGCTGTCACTGACATGCTTCTAATCCATCCCCACAACTCCCCATTGCCAGGAGCTGTATTCCCCATAACAGGCAGAATGCAGCAGCTGGCCATGAGGAGAAGGCTCCTCCCCCTCTTTCTGGAGAGAATGCGGTTGGTGGGATGGTGGAAAGATGAGGGAGCTTTCCCTGTCCCCTTCCTTCATCCAGCTCAGACATATCCCAGGGAGAGAGACATGGGGAGCTGAAAGGGCACATGGTGCTCATAACAGCCAATGGTTCATGCTCCTTTTGGGGGGAGTGCACACCAGTATAAAGGGGGTGGCCAGTCAAAGCTCAGGCACTGGCCTTTTCCTTCCTACGATCAGCAACCCTCCCACCCGGTGTTGCAGTTAGCAGGGGATCCATGGATCTGCTGCAGGTTTGGTAGTTGCCTCATTGGAGGGGCTGGGAAGGATTTTTCCCTTCTTTGCAAAATTGACTCTAGTCAGCAGGTTTTTTTTACCTTCCCCACAGCGGTCAAAATGGAGGGGTTCCCCACTCCCCGCAGCAGTCAAAATGTACGGGTCCCACCACCCCCATTATTGATACACACTTCAGCATTTTGGTTTGCTCATTGGGCCGTGGTGTAAGTCTCTTGTCAAGAACCTTGAAGATGATTGAAATAACGTTAATTGGAATCAAGAATGTCTTACTGAATGCTGGCTTTTGCTGGCAGCCAAGATCTGTACCAAGATTAAACTATATGATGCCCTGTAGGAGCTTTTGGATTGACCTGGTTTAGCTGAGGGGGGTGGGGGGGCGAGATAGATGGTTGTGGGGGAATGCCCTATTGTTGTGTTGTATTGTAAGTTGGCAAACGCCCATTAAAGTTTTTTGGGTTTTTTTAGTCAAATTTCCAGCCCGCCCTTCCTAAAACTGCTCAGGGCGGCTGTGGCCCTTGTTTAAATTCCAGTCATGTCTTCATATCGTCTCTCCACTTGCCCATGAAAAGGAAGAGTATGCACTTGTACTGCTGAGTTTTGGGCCTGAGGTATGTTCCCAACAGGGGGTTGGGGGAGCATTAACATTAAGGGTGAGAGGGGTTGGTGTCAAGGGTGAAAGAGCTTCCTCTCCTTGTTCCCCTGCTGTACAGAATTTAACAATGGCACAATGGAGAGGGCGTTCTCGGTGGCCGGGCCTCGGCTTTGGAACTCCCTCTCAGAGGAAGCTTGCCTGGTCCCGGTTCTGATGGCTTTTCGCCGAGCCTGCAAGATCTGGCTGTTCACCCAGGCCTTCGGAGAGGAGGGTGGGAGGGCAGGGGAGGGAGGGGAATGTGGTTTTTTTTTTTGGGGGGGGGGTAGCTTTAATTATTCATACTGTTGTTTTTATGTATTTTATTGTTGTTTTAACTGTTGTACGCCACCCTGAGATGCCGTAGGCATGAGGGGGCAGCCAATAAAAATAAATAAACAAATAAATAAATATTCTCTCTACAATTTAGCAATCCTGTTTGATTCTATAGCAATTCTCTGTTAAGTTTTGTAATAGTGATTCCTACGTTTTTTGAGATTTCAATATAATTTCATGACCCCAGATAGCAACAAAGCAAAGTATATTAGATATCAGTCATAGATACCATCAGCACAGGACATGACCCCAATTGGAGTCCCAGAGGTTCTCAATCTGAGAACCTCTGTTTTAGTGGAAGGAAAAATATAGAAAAATGATCATAATCATCTATTAAATTTGGTGTGTCTTTTCTGCAGGCTGCCCTGCATGTATCTACCTATGTCCTTCTCTTACCAGACACACCATCCAAACAATCCTGAACCACCCTTATTAATATAAAAATAAGAGGCTAGATTTTGGTTTCATTTATACCCATAGAAACACAGCAAATTTTTATGTATCTATCTAGGTGGAAAGTGAGGGTGATGGGCTCTCTTTTCCCCCTCAACTGTCTCTGGTATCTAACCTGAACCTGAACCATTAGCAAATGGTTTTAATTTTTTTTAATTTATTTTTTTAAAGCATGCTGTTCTCCTTGTCCTCTTCTTCCACTAACCACCCTCCAGCCTAGTCTTAGGTCTTGCTTCATTTAATCTCTTTTAAATCAAAACCAACCTCTGTGCTGTCCTCCAGCCAAGATAAACTGCTGCTCTTTTGAACTGGTGAATGTCATCCCCACTCTGATTCCAGCTTGCCAGGGCGTATGTCAGTGAGTTTGTAGTGTGGAGGTTCTTGCTTGCTGGAGTTCAAATCTCTGCCAAACAGCTTGCTGTGCTCCCTTTGTTAACGCCATTCAAAGCATTTGATAAAGTGCATCTTCAATTAGAGTTGCTATGCGCCGTAAAGCAATAACATTCAACCTATTGTCAGTCTACAGACCCAGAAGGGAGGACATTTTTCTGGTCTGCATCTTTGGACTGATTTCTGAAGCTTTGTAATTTAATTATGTTCCCTTTCCCCACTTCCCCTTCTTATATTTATGTCCCAAACTGCATGCTCTGAGTTTGGTATTTATTTTGATCCCCCCACCCCCCTTATGATGTCTTGAATAATGTTTGTTTCACTGAATTTTAACCTGCTAAAGGCTGGGTTTTTTTTAAAATGACATTTTGAGATAGTCTGTGAATGAATTCAGATCAGCAGATGAGTTCATGCAATCAGAATGTCTACATAAAACATGAGAACATAAGGCTACCTTCTTACTGCTGTGGCCCAAAGTCTGTGGTCAGACTGAGCTTTGTTCTGTACAGGATCCCAAGGGTGGTATCCATACTATCTGCTTTCTTTAATGCCCCATGTCTCTGGTGCAAAAAATACAGTAGCTTTGAGTTGCACCTATAGCCGTTTCACATATTATGGCAATGGTTACAAAACCCAGTGTTAACCCTGGCATGTTTACCCTGTGATCTATGATCATATAAACACTCAGAAATGTGTGGTGAGTTACCATCCACTCCCTGTCACTCTTTAGCTGCATAACTTTTACCCCTTAGACCTTGTTCCAGTGAACAGTTAATTCACTGTAGTTGGGCTTGACTTCCATTGTGCTCCTGAAGCATTCACATGATCAGAGCACTAAAACCAATGTTATTCAGGATTAGGAAAAGACATATATACTCCTGAAAAATTAGGAGTTCATATTCACCTATAATTTGTATTTCAAAGTAACTTTACATGTGAAAACGCATCAGTACAAGTATGGTTACCATGGTTCAGGGATCATTACTTCTCAGTTGGGGGGAGATTGCCATGCTACTACTTCAGTTTTCTTTGTTCATATGAATGCTACTGAAGTGGAGTGGTTACTTCAGTTTTATTAAAACTGAAGCAGTTACTTCGGTTAACTCTGTTCGTCAGAACATGGCCTTACTAGCATTCACTCATTACATTAGTAAGGAATAACTTGAAATAACTTGATTAAAAAGAAAAGATTGTGAAGCGCCAAGCTCCTTGACTCTTCAGCAGGGGTTGAATACACCCACATGCTCTACTAGACTCTGTAAAAAATTAGAGGTACTGTCCCCACTAATGCCAAGTACTAGTGTTGCCAAAATGAGATGGCCCTTTCAGTACGAGTTAGTAATTAATCTCTCGCTCTTCCTCTCTATCTCTTTTCTTACATGTGAAACAAATTAACAATAGTGGTATCGGAAGCCTCACAACTGGGCAACCTGAGCGATTCCATAGGTTCTTCATGCCTTTGTCATGGGCGGAGAGCTACAAATGTGAAATCCTGAAGTGGGAGTTCACATGTAACTGCCAGGAAATGTGGCAGCATGCCCTGCCCTGCCCTCAGCAGTCTTGGGTTCTACATGGCTGCTACTGTAGTGTGGGCAGAGCACTTTTGGTCCATCTGCTGCAGCCCAGGCAGGAAAACATATGGGGAGTTACTGGTGAACCACTGCTGATCATCACTGAGATCTGTGACCAGGACTGCCTCATATGGATTAGTCCAAGATTACAGTAGTTACCTGTTAGGCAAAACCAAAGGTGGTTGGTACAACTTTTTCTGAGGTAACCAGCCGAAATTTGGAACATAACCAGACCCACACTTTGAACACACAAACACTGGCCCGAGGCAAAAGCCATGGAGATTTCAGAACATGTGGAGTCACCCTGGGTACAGTCAGACGAGCTGCCCAGGCCTGATCACTGTGTCACCTTGTGGTGGGCAATCACCCCCACCATTATGGGGCCAGCGCAGGGATCCAAGCACATTAGCAGGGAGAAGGCAGGCGGCCAGGCCCATCATAGAGCTGCTGCCATGGCCTGGGGCTGGAGAATCTGACCCCTGCAGTGCAGGATCGGGCCCGCTGCCCATATGCAGCTGTTGGGGGATGAAGGAGGGTGCGCTCTCCCCACCCCCACCTGACAGCTGATGGGGAAGGGGAAGGGGAACCCGGGAAGAGCCCTCACCTTCTTGCCATGCTCCCCATCCCCATTAGCTGTCAGTCGGGGCGATCGGGGGAGAGACAGCCTGGGAAGAGTGCAGGCTCCCCTCTTCACATCCACCCAACTGACAGCTGATTTGGGGGGGAGGGGAGTCCAGAGGATCTGCGTGCGTGCCCCCTGCACCCCTCTCCCCACCCTGACAAGCAGTTGATCAGAGGATGAGAGCCCAGAGGAGCGGCTGCGGAAGCTCCTCTAGCCCCCCCCCCATCAGCTGTTTGTCCAGGTGGGGAGAGGGGTGCATGCGTGGATCCTCTGGGATCCTCCTCCCCCCATCAGGCCAGATGGACCAGAATCTCACCCTGGCTGTGACTTGACTGTGAGCTACAGGAGCTAGTTAATGCCCATCGCTCACAGCTCATAGGCTTGCCCCGAGCATAGCAGGACAAATGCACCCAGCCACATGGGCTTATTCTGCCTTGGGCAGCCTTACCCCTTGTGGGGGTAAGGCTGCTCTGTAACGTCTCTTTGGAATTTCTCTGAGGACATGTCACGGAGCAAGCAGATGTTTGCCCCATACCAGGGCAAGACACCAGGGTGAGGTGAACATCTGGTGGCCCCTAGACATACAAGTCACTGCATCCCATGGCTCATTTGCCCAGGGAGGGCCAAGGTTGCCCAGGGAGGACTACATCACATAAGTTAAGCTGTTAGTATGATAAATGGAGCAGTTCTTGCATCTCAAGACTACTGCTCTTGCCAAACTCATCAAAATCTCTGCATTGGTTACACTCAGTATTCATACTGAGTTTTTCTTTTTCTCTGTAACCATGGCACCTAGAGACTTCCTTTAAAAAAAGAAAAGAAAAGAAAAGATCAAGGCTGGTATTCTAGTGAACAAGATAGTTACCTCAGCTGGTGTGCTGTCCCTCTGTGTAGTTGCTGTTTCTGATCCCTACCAAAAGACACATTGCAGCTTCCTTCCTCTTTTTCCCTCTCATTATTTATGTTTGCATTTCTTCCCTAATAAACTTTCTATCTAAATTCAGGTGACTTGCTCATCTGATGCTCGACCCAGAGCTTAAATTTCTCCCCAGACATGCACTGTAAATAAAATAGTTATGTCCTGAAATGTAACAGTCAATTTGACTCAGATGCAACTGCATCATCATCACCTACTGGCAGTAAACTGCCAATTACCTTCCTATTACAAGAGTTTAGGCAGTTTATCTACCAAACCAAAGGTATTTACATTTGTCTGTTGAAGGCTGTTTTGCTTGACCTCCATCTATTTCAGTGAATGTTTTACTTAGCACATCAGCCAACATTTTAATAATATTTTTTTTCCAGATATTTAGAACATAATAAATTATGATGATATATGTGAAATGATGATTAGCTTTACACACTTTATTTCATGCTTGAATTCTACAGGTTTTGGAAGTCCAACCTGGTTTACATGTGATTCACAGTATTTTCTTCTCTAGCCTGAATAATTTATGTGCCCATGAATTCTGCTGTTTTAGTTCTGTGTCCTGAGAAAAACACTTGAAACTTACAAACCTTTTTCTGAGTATTAACAAAGATTCTTAGATTGCTAGCCTATTTTAGGAAACAGCCAACCAACCAACCAACCAAATAGGAAGTATCCAAATTAACATATAAGAGATTTGCCCCATGGAGAGAAAAAAAGGAGCTTCAGACAAAGGAAACAATTAAAAACTGGAGACAAACTTTTCGTTTGTTATGACAGTTAGGAAGGAAGAAGAGGTCACTACTTTAGGTCTCAGGAAGGAGGAAGGAAATATATTTATGCTGGGTCACAACTAGGGTATTACGTTGACAGGATAGGGCTACCATACGTCCCCTTTAGCAAGGGACACATAAAAATACATGTTGCAGGGCTGCACTGGAATCAATGTATGCCTGCAACATGTATTTTTCAGAAGTGTCCACTGTTAAAGGAGCAGTATAGTAGACCTGTGGTAGGAGGCTTCCTCTTTCCAACTCAATGGGCCTGACTTGTAGGCAGCCTCCCCAGTTGCATTTGCTCTCTCTGTTCCTCCACCTTTCCTCCCTCTGCTGCATCACATTCCCCCCCCCCCCCACCTCTCACTTCTTATGCCCCGGGTGCCACCTACTGCCTAAACCAGGCATTCTTTCTCCTCTCCCTGTGCTGGTTATGCCCCTGTTGTACCTTTTTCCTTCCACTCCCCTCCCCTTCCCTCTCTCTGTGTGTCTAATCTGTGCTTTTTCTAAGGTGCCTTTCATCTTGACTTCTATATCTAGTTGAGAAGGAGAAGAACATGGGAAAAGGAAGAAAGGGAGATCTCCTTTATCAAGAAGCTGTGGCCTATAGCAGTGGAAGAGACACTCCAAAAGGAAAGGAAGAAGAATTCAAATCTGGAGAGGTGAGAGAGTCAATGCAAAATTTGACCTAGAGTACTGAGGCTTGATCCAAAGGCCATTGTCAGGGATATGAGGTGCTAACATGCAGGATGTGGGCGGACATCAGGGCCAAGGCACAGAATCAGGATTGGGGCTGAGGCATGGGGTGTCTTTAGACATGATGTCAACAGCTGTCTGAATGCGTGTTATGACCTTGATATGAACACCGGTTTAGCCCTCTGTTCACTATGTGGCACTGTTTAGACACACAGCCCATCTTGGGGCAAATTGGTGTTTTGCTTGCCACTCGATCTCAGCATGCAAACTCCGCCACCTCGTTTTCTGTGTTGTACCTGCTAAGACACCACAAAATGTCATTAGACACAATGTTGGCCACGTATTCAGCTATAACACATAAATTGTCCATGTGATGCAATGGTGTTTACATCACGTGTTCAACGGGTGGCCAAATTGGTGTTAGAATTGCTGTGATGCTTACACACAACAGCCAAACACATGCTTAGGGGTTTTGACACCCGATCTTTGTTATGTCTAAAGATGCACATGGAGTCAGGAACTAGGTGCCAAAGCGCAAGGCAGAATCAGAGTCGGGAACCTGAAGCAAGTTCTAACCAGGGAGTCAACTGTCCAAGTGAGGTCAGGAAGCAAAGCAAGACAAGGCAGGAACAGGAAATAGATCATTGTTCCACTCAACTTCCTGAGAAAGCTGGGTGGCCTTATATCCCTGCAAGGGACCAATAAAAATGTAGGTGTGGCCTAGCCAGCATGTGGAGAGCCTACATAGCAGATCCAGAGTCCAAGCTAAGGTGTGGCAGTAGTGTTATTGAGCTGGCCTTTCCCCTGGAACTCCAGGGTTGCCAGTTTTGAGGCCTTCGGCTTTGCATTCATTATCCATAGGTGTTCTCAGTGGTTTCCATGAGTTTGCAATGAGGCCCATAGAAATGAAAATCCGGGAAGTTTTAAAACTTAATTTCACTTTTCTGGTTCACACTGAGGGCTATAATATTCATAGTATTTATGAATATTAATAGTTAATATTCTGCATTATGAGAATGAACAACAAAGATCCATATTAAAGATGGGAGAGGGAACTCCTGCTACTCATTTCAAGGCCTATACTCATTTCAAGGCCTATAAGAAAGGAAGGAAACTGACTCAATGGTCAGACAATATTAGTGCAACTCCTGATGTCTTCTCCCACTTCAAATTCATTTCATATTTGTCTCAAAAGATCCCAATTAGACTTTTGCCTGTGGTACTGGACAGCAAACACATAGGACAAGTAAGTTCTCAGGTAAGTAACCATCAACCAGCATATGGTGAAGGGTTGAATTGAAATCCTCAGCTCAATATGTGGCGGCAGTCAAAAAAGCAAACAGAATGTTAGGCATCATTTGGATAGAGAATAAAACAGGAAATATCATAATGGGCATTTTTACACACACATTAAGGTTCCAGATTTTTCACTCTTCTGGGTTTACAACTCCACAAGTAAGTTCCAGATTCATTTTTCACACACACACTGCCTTGAGGCAGTTCCTCGATGTATTCTTCACACAAACACTGCCCTGAGGTAGCCTAAAGTAGCCTTAGCTGTAGATGTGGCAGGCTGCCATGGAAACCAAGTGACCACAGCTGCCTGGAGCAAAGCAGTTTACCAGGAGAACATTTTACACACAAACGTTCTGGGAGAAGTTCTACGCAGAAGTTCAAAGAGCTGGATTTTTAAGATCTGGGTGAGTGATTTAGACACACAGAAAGTTCAGGATGAAACAGCAAACATCCAGGAGAAATGTGTGTGTAAAAACACTCAACATCTCTATATAGATATATGGTATGAATCTTTCTCTCACGACCCTCGCCGCCTCTTCTCTACTTTCGACTCCCTTCTTAAACCCCCCTGCCCTCCTCCATCCTCTTCCCTTGCTGCTCAGGATCTTCACCTCAAAGATTGACAAGATCCGTCAGGACATTGCCTCCCACCCACCTCCTCCTCCCACTCCCGTACCACCCCCCTCTCTCCTCACATCCTTCCCTCCTGCCTCTCTCAAGGAAATCTCAGCTCTGCTCTCTTCATCCAACCCCTCC
>QEPC01008061.1:3955230-3976681 GCA_003113815.1 Sphenodon punctatus
GGGCCGTGGCCAACAAAAAGTAACGTCTGGCCGCGTGCCACGGCCCGGGATCCCCGGCGGGATCCCGGGCCGTGGCACGATCGGCCAGACGCGGCGGCCGCATTGGCCCCGCCGCCCGCCCGTCTCCTCGGAGGGCGGGCGGCGGGGTGCGTGGAGGGGGCGGGGCCGTGCGGCCGCACGTTGCGCCGCGCGGCCCCGGCCCCTCCCACTTTCCCCGCCGGGATCCCCCCGGCACGTCTGTTGGGCCGTGCAGGGGTGACCCCGGCAGGGAACGAAGACGTTGGATCCGGTACGGGGCCAAAGGGCCCCGTATCGTCTGAAAGTACCCATTGACACAAACTCCTACAATTTCAAATTATGATGACTCTGAGGAGTCAACTTGGAGAGAGAGAGAAAAAAAAAAAGAGAAGAACCTTATAACCTGGAGGAAAAGTTCCCTTTCTAGTTGTTGCCTCTGTAGACAAGATTCAGCCAGAGAAAACCCTGCTATGATAAACCTTTGGGAAGAGTCACTTTCATGAGTAGTGACTTCTATTTCATGAGAATAACGTTCTGCTTGCCCTCTTCCCCGAATATGGGGGAGTTTCCAGGGCAGCACTTTCTGAGAGTCTGGAGTCTTATGGCATATAAAGAAATCCGTTTATTTAGAGATTGACGGGTTGAGGAGTGGATGGGAAGTAAATGACAGCAACTGAAGCACTCTATCAAACAGACACCATTGCTGCTACCAAAGTCCAGCACTACAAGGGTCCCCCCAAAGACCATCTGATTGCAGCATTTCTCCTAAAACATCTGCTTCCAGCTTCTCTGCCAAGCCTCTAATCTCCTTTCTGCCCAGACTGGTTCTTCAGGCATCCCCCTTTTTATCTCTTTCCACCTCCTTCACGAGAGGCTAGATGGTCCCCATGCCCTCAAGCATGGTTACATTCCAAGAGAGGTGGGGCACCAGAGTTCACCTCTAAAGGTAACAGCAATAATAAAATACAGTGGCTTCTCAGCCACTTTCAGAGGTTAGTGACTATCTTTCAAGCCTTCCATTGTGCCAGATGAGACTATAATGCAGAGCCAGCTCTACACATTTTGCCACCCTAGGCAAAATATTAAAATGCTCTTCCCCACCCAACTCTGTCTCAACACCTCACAAGCTGAGTGAGAATGAGATACTGAGACTTCTGCTCCTCACTGAATGATATTTCTCCCACCAGCAGTGCAAGACCCCCAACTTGAAGGGTGGAGACAGGTAGGTGGAGGACTTAATGGGGGGCAGGGACTCACCAGGGCTCAGCCCCAGGAAATAAATTCAAGAGGTGCAGTCACACGAGACAGACGAAACTACCTTGTCTTTGGTAGCCTTACTCCTCCCAGGGCAGCCGGCTCACGTGATGCAGTGGCTTATGTGCCCAGCGGCTGCCAGATGTTTCCCCCCAGCTCGGGGTGGGACAAACAGCTGGCTACTATGCAACATGTCCTAAGAAGAATTCCAAGGACACATTGGTTTTTTTCAGACATGATGCTAACCCCAGTTTAACCACACTTTAACCACACTTGAACATTTCTTATGCATGTTTGCAGGGCTGCATAGGGCACCAATACAGCCCTGTGCCATGCATAAGAAATGTTCAAGTGTGGTTAAAGTGTGGTTAAACTGGGGTTAGCATCATGTTTGGCTTTGCCCCACATGGGATAAGGCTGCCCAGGGCTGGGCTCCTTCTGCCCCACTGCACGGTGAGGTTCATGTGTGTGTGTGTGGGGGGGGGGACTGTGAGCAATAGGCACTGTCACCTGTCATGCATGGCCATGTCATGCCTGGGGGCAGGATTTTGAGGAAGGTGGGGGAGGGCTGGGTGTCTGCTTGCATGGCTGCTGCAGGGCCAGCTTGCCCAGCTTCCCTGGGACTGTCTGCCCAGCTCATCGCACTTGCCTCACAGTGTGGCAGCAGCAATTGACTGCCACAGGGCCGCACAGCGATCAGGCCCCTGCAGATTGTCTAATGTCTGGTTGAACCCAAGGAGGGAGGGGTGGAGCATTGGGAAATGGAAGGCTTATGAGACAGTAGTAAAAAGTGGAAACAGCAGGGAACAAGGCTGCAGAAATTCCATAGCATAAGACAGCAGCAGTCCCCCAGAGTCTAGTGCAGGGGACTAGGGGCTGCTTGCAGAGAGTCCACTCTGTGCAGCTCCATGAGTTTGATCCAGAGTGCTATGCTGCCTTCCTGGACCTCCAGGAGTCTCTTACCAGTCTAGTCCTGGGAGCAGGGAATGGGATGCTTGGGCACTGGCTCTCGTCTCAGTCTTTGCACAGTTCCCTCATCTGACATGTTCTGGGGGACTCTGGAGCAGGCTTGAGCCATGGCAATTCACTTTTTACAAATTAAGCACTGGGTGGATGGGAGGAGTTTGCATTGCAGGCAGTGGAACTTCCTAATTGCTACAGTGTCCTGTAGAACAGCTGATAAGTGAGGATGCAGCAAAACTAGACGTGCCAACTTTTCTTTCCAGCAATAGGCACTTTGACATGGACTGTGCACTGAGGGAAAAGGGGGTGCTGGTATGTGGGGCTGAGGGCTACAGGCTCAGCCTGTGATTAAATTGCTATGGACAAGTTTAAAATTCCTCGCAAATTCTTGTGAGATACGTGTTTAACGTGCTTCATGTGGCAGCAGCACAAAAATATTTAGCACTACCAAAAGGAAAGCTTAAAAGGCACGTTTTTTGGTGGGTGGGGAGGGATATCTGAAGAGATGCATTTTCTCCATACTGAAAGTGAAGGCAGATAGGACCATTGATATGAAAGTCCAGGAAGCCAGAGGTCCAGCACCACTGTTAACACCACTTTTAAAGAAAGTCAGAAGAGTCTCCAAAGAGACCTAAAGGATATTTAACACTTAAATCGGAGAGATGCTCCTTCTTAGAATCATAGAATCTTAGGGCGTTTTCAGACAAGACACTCCCACTATACATGTTGCAGGGCACCCATAGGACAACACTGCAGCCCTGCAACATGTATAGTGTGTGGAGAGAGTCTTGTATGAAAACGTCCTCAAAGTTGGAAGGGTTCTCGAGGATCATCCAGTCCAATCCCCTGCATGGATATAGGATGACTACTGCGATAATACTGAGTCTCCTTTCTGTTAATGTATTTGAAAAAAAAAAAAATGAATAACCCCATTGGAAAAACAGTAATGTCCATGCATCCTGCTGAAAAGAAATCGAGCTGTTATTAGCACACATGTGACTGTTTCCTGACTTCAAGAGCAATAGTGAGGTGAAGTTTTAAATCAATTTTAGATTTAGTATCATATCTGGTAAACAGAATAACAGTCCAGAAACGCCGTCAAATAAACAAACAGTCATATTCGTACAAGGCCAGCAGTCTGACAATCAGAGTAGGCTGATGAGTGAAGCTGGTTGCTGCTGTTGAATTCCTTTCCCACAAAACAAGGAGGGGGGTACCCTGTTCCAACACTGATAGACCTGGGATCAGGATCGGGCCCTGCGGTGGGATTGGGGTCAGGTGAAATATAATTTCTTTGTCGGTTTTGAAGAAGGAGGTGACCTAGAGAAGTGGCCCCCAACCTATGGCAACAGCTTGTTAGGCAAATGCAAAATATTGAGAAGAAAGAAAGTGTGCAGATGTCTTAGAACTGGGAAGAAAAAGGTTTTGAAAAATGCATCCAACACTCCTGAAACTCCTGGTAGAGGGAGTGCAGTAGTATTATTTATTTATTATTTATTATTATTAGTTATTATTATTTCTTTATATTTATTGGCTGTCCCCCATGCCTACAGCATCCTGGGGCAGCTCACAACAGGTAAAACAATAATAAAACACATAAAAACATCAAATATAAATGATTAACCCCCCACCCCAAAATTCCACCCACCCCACCCTCCCCTCCAAAGGCCTGGGCGAACAGCCAGCTCTTACAAGCTTGGCAAAAAGCCATCAGACCCGGGGCCAGGTGAGCTTCCTCCGGGAGGGAGTTCCAGAGTTGCGGCCCAGCCACCGAGAATGCCCTCTCCACCATGGCCCCCTGTTTAACACGGGGGACCTCCAGGAAGGCACCCCAAGCAGACCGCAGGGGTTGCCCTGAGGCGCAGAAGGTGAGGTGGTCCCCAAGGTATGAGGGGCCCAGACTGTATAGGGCTTTATAAATCAACACCAGCACCTTGAAACTGGCTCGGTACGCTATAGGCAGCAAGTACAGAGTGTGGAGCACAGGTGTTATATGCTCCCGCTGCCTTGTCTCTGTGAGGAGACAGGCTGCTGCATTCTGTACCAGCTGCAGCCTCCGAACCAGAAACAAGGGAAGCCCCACGTAGAGCGAGTTGCAGTAGTCTAGTCTCGAGGTGATGAAGGCATGAATAAGAGTGGCCAGGTTGGGCCCGTATGGGCGCAGCCTCCGTACCAGGTACAGCTGGCAAAAGGTGGAAGTCCGGATCCAAAACCACCCCCAGACTCTGAACCTGCTGGGCTATGGGAGGGCAGCCCCCCCCCACCAGAGGGGCCGACACCTCCCTTGTCCTACCCACCACCATCACCTCCATCTTATCAGGATTGAGCTTCAGTCTGCTCTGCCGCATCTAATCCACCACAGCCTCCAAACATTAGGAAAGCAGCAAGACAGCAGGGCCTGGGTCGGTCAAAAATGAGAGGTACAGCTGAGTATCATCAGCATATTGGTGACATCCCCCAGGGGCTGCATATATGCATTAAACAAAAGCGGAGACAGGATCAAACCCTGCAGAACGCCGCAGGTCAAAGCCTGGGAGCATGATGTTTCAGCTCCCAGCACCACCCGCTGACTCCTCCCCGAGTGGAATGAGCGGAACCACCCAAGGACAGTCCCATCCAGACCCCCCAGGTCACGCAGCCGTCTCAGCAGCAGTTCATGGTCCACGGTGTCAAAAGTGGCCGAGAGATCTAGCAGGATCAAGAATGTAGAACATCCTGTATCCATCTTCCGGCAGAGATCGTCCACCAAAGCCACCATCACCGTCTCAGTACAATAACCAGGGCGGAACCCAGATTGAAAAGGGTCAAGGAAACTGATACAGTCCAGATGCGCCTGGAGCTGCAGAGCCACGGCCTGTTCAATAACCTTCCCTAAAAAGGGAAGATTAGAGACAGGACGATAACTGGTGAGTGCGTCCACATCCAGCGAAGGCTTCTTCAGCAGGGGGCACACCACAGCCTCCTTGAGACCGGGCGACAACCTCCCCTGCTGAGAGAGTCCCTGAACTGCTACAGGTAAAAAGTGGTGTTTCAGTTTTTAACCCTCTGGACTAGGGTTTATTAAAGAGACAGATGCAGTTAAAAAAATAAAGAAAAATGAACAAAAAAAATTATTTTTATTTTCTGCTTACTTACAACCTTAGACCATAAACTATTTGCATGACATAACTTTCAGAATAAAGTAATGGCTCATCATAAAGCTTGAACTTTGAAAGTTGTGCACAAACAGAAAAAGATCACCAAGTGATCACCTAAAAAGTTCCCATGCTGTGCCGCAAACAGCCAGAAAATGCCCCCACCTTCCTGCCTTGGAGTGAGCCTGATCTGTGAGCAAAGCCTGCTTCTCTCTGCTCTTAGCTTTGCTATCTTACCCTTTAGGCAGGGCCGGTGAAATAGGGATCTGCAAGAAGGGGTGGGGGGAGGAGCCCAGCCCACCTTTCTGAACTAGAGACTGGGAGTCTGTAGACAGGGCAGGCAGAGAGAGAAGCTGAAGGAGGAAGAAGAGGAGGTTGTGGGGGATAAATCACTAGCAGGCCAAGGGGAGTCACGGGGGGTGGGGGTGGAAAGAAAAATCTCTGCTGTGCTGCTTGCCCCTTAAGTAGCCAAGCACCAGGGAGGTTTATTTTGCCCTTAGAAGCAGCAGCAAGTAGGTGCAAGCTTACAGGAAGGACTGAATGGGGGTTCTAAGGGCACTGTTAGACGATCCCACTCGCAAGTGGGATCGTTCAGTGCCGGCATCTTCCCCCCGCCTTCCTCTGAACACCATGTCTGATGCTCAGAAGAGCATCAGACCCGGCGTCCAGTGTTTGTGTGCATGCGCGCCCTTCTGCGCATGCATGCGCGCCCTTCTGTGCATGCACGCGCGCCCTTCTGCGCGTGCGCACTCACCAAAAGAACCTGGAAGTGCGACGTAAAGCCGGCACTTTGGGGATCTGCGTTGGAGGGGGCAGGATCTCCTGCCCGGTCTGACGCAGGGGAAGATCCGGCTGCGCTGTTTAAACGAGTGCCAAGAAATGCGGCTGATCAAAGGATCAGCTGCGTTTATTGTCTTGTTTAAAAGCGCCCTAAGTTAATTTCCTGGGGGGTAGGGTGACAGTGGCTAGGACCTGGCATGGACACAAGACAGCAGTCATGGGTCTTCCTCCCTCTTGTTAGAGCTGTCCTGCTCACCTCTCCAAACCATCTGGAGAGAATGGCACTGCCTCCCTGACAGAGACCTGCTGAAGGTGACCTGTATGAGCTGAGTAGCTGAGGCTCTGGTGGGCAGGAAGTCATTCATTCCATGGACATTGGCGCTTGTCCTGAGAACACCTGTGGAATTTGCCTACAGCAGCGAATAGAAGGAGGGAAATGAAACTATCGAGGTGTGCTCCCTCCAGATCAAAATGACACAAATAAGTAGGGATGGGACTATTGGTATTGGATGAATCTGATAATGCCAATAATCTGCGATAACAGATTAATCCGATAAAACCGATACTATCGGTATCGGCATATCGGTTTTTAAGACTGCTGATTTTTCAGATCTTTAACATTGCAGATCTTTAACATTTTAAAAATGGCCATAATGTTAAAGTTAAAGTTTAAAAAAATCGGCAATGTTAAAAAACTGATATGCTGATACCGATAAAACCAGTAACGGATAAAACTGAAACCAGTAGAACCGGTAACCGGTAATACCCCGATAGTCCCATCCCTACAAATAAGAGACACCCCAGAGCCGAGGGATACTGAAATAAGGGGCATCCATTATGTTCCAGAGCGGGAGCTTTGGTGTTCAGAATAAGAGGTGTCCCTTATGTAACATAGAGCTGTGGAGTCCTAGAATAAGGGATGCCCTCTTAAAATAAGGGACACCTGGCAACCCTAGCTCCCTCCCCAACCTGGGGGCTCACACTGTGGATGGAGGAAGGTGCTCTCCTGGTTCATTTGACTCTCCTAAATTTGCTGCTCGAAGACTACTGCATAGCGCCATCCCTGCTACGATGCTTTTGCCATCAGTTCATAAGACAAAAAAGTACTAAGGAGATCAGAAACACTTTTCCATCAGAGGGCCCCTCCTTTTTGAATTTGGTAAATTGCCAAAGACCCTGGATGGCAATCTTCAATATATAATGTAATCCCTATTCCCAGAGCCTCATCTGGTGTGAATCAGTATAGCTCTGCTGAAGTCAATGAGAATCTGACTCATGCTCTTTGCTTAGTATTCTGATACTTGTTTTCATTTTGATTTGTGTCTATTTCACAGTTAGTTAATTGGGGCTCCAAGGCAGTGCTTTGTTAAGGTATTAAGAGTCTGTTCTTGTAAACACCTGAGCTTAGTGGGAGTGGACTGAGCTCAACAAAGCATGATAGACCCTTGCCAAATAAATAAATAAATAAAATAAAATAAAATAAAATACAGCAATCATCATTGACTTTTTGGCCGTTTTTAAATGAGCACGGCTGGGGGTTGGGTCTGGGTCTGCTGAGTGGGATGGCTGCAGAGCGCCCACACACGTGGAATGAGTAGGGAAGAGGTCAAACAGGTGGCTCCCTTGGTGGGTACCCTGGCAACCTCCACACACTCCCCCACCACAGACGATGGGAGAGGGGAAACGATGCCGGGTTGGTCTCAGATATCGACTTGTCCCAGCCGAGCACTGGGGAACCCAGACTCCCCAGCACTCCGACCTGGTTCCTGTGCCTTGCAACGGCTGTTTCTCACCCACAGTGCCTCTAAACAGTGGACCACTCAGTTGACATGGCTGGCTGCTGCCGTTCATATGGGCTGGGCATGTGTGGGTACCTGTCCCCATGCACCATTCTGCCCGTCCTCACATGGAGCACTTTGGCTTTTTCACCAGTGCTCCATGAGTGGTATGGGGTGGGTGCTGCGTAGGTCATGGGAGTGCGCATCCTCCCCACCAACTTCAGAAGGGCACTTGGGTGAGTGGGGGATGGGTGGACCTGAATGGGAGCACCTCTTCTAAAATTGGCCTTTGACCTTGGCAAAGATGAGCATAATGGATGCCAGGGGCACTGCCACAGCACAAAATCATTGTGGTGAGACATTTAGCTTTTCTCCCAGTTTATGCATGATCAAGTAGACCTTTCAAGGACATTGTTTTTTCAGAGCATTTATAATCATGCCATACAATGTAAGACAGAGGAATGGATGCTTGAGAAAATGTGTGTTTTATTTCTTCCCAAGTTCTTTGGGTGACACCTTACCTCTCCACTTCACCTTTAGATTGTAAGCCCTCAGGCAGGGACCATGTCTATCTTCCTCTTTATAAAGTGCTGGGTACATCGCTGGCACTGTATAAATGCTAATAAATAATAATAATAATAATAATAATCTGCCTGAGTATGTGACTCACACTTACAAAAGGATGCAAACACTTGATTACTACTAGCTTGAGTACTACCACTCTACTAGCCATACAAATAAAGGACAACTCAAAACTGGCCAGCAATACAACATACAGTTTAATGCAGGGAAACAATTAGGGCCAAAGATAATGACATTTCATATTCACAAAAAGAAATTCCCATATATGTTCCTGTGAATGAATATCCAAATTCATCTTCATCACCATTGCAAAATTCACAAGTTTGTCTACTTTAAGTAATTTCAGACGTTATGATACCATGCTGGTCAACCACGGTGAACCCCCCGTGGTGGCCGCGGTACCGTAATGTCTGTTGAGTCCAAAAGAGATTCCCACCAGATGTTCACCCACGGCAGGAATCTCTTTGACCACACTTTCGGCCCTCTGGCTGTCTGGAGCTCCAGAAGCGTGGTCAAAGAAATACCCGTCGGGGGTGAACACCCGACGGGAATCTCTTTTGGGCCCAACAGATGTTACGGTACCGCAGCCTCCACGGTGGGGTTCACCGTGGTTGACTATGGTATCATAACATCTGTTACTGCCCCACGGCCCAGAATTGGCAGACGCCGGTACCATCTGTTACTGCTGCCGATTCCGGGCTGTAGCCCAGACCCTGGGATGTATCGGGCACAGCAGTCAGATTGGCCGCTGCACCCGCCCATCTCCCAGAGGGCAGGCAGCCGGGGGAGCGCGGGGGGTAGGGCTGTGAAGCTGCACATCGCGCCCTGCCCCCTCCCCCGGTCCCCCTCCGGAAACAGCCAGCATGTCTGTTGACCGGCCGAACAGATTCCGGAGGGGGACAAAGAATTGACCACACACCATGTCAAGCCCACCAGCCGGCATGTCTAAAATCACCCTTTGTTTAGTTTCTTAAGTATTTTGGTATTTTTTGTTTGATATTTTGGCCTCTTCAGTACTATTGTACTTGCTATGTTTTCAGTCAGGTGGGATTATATTTAGTACTAATTTAGTACTGCCTGTTGTGATTGAAGTACAGAATACCAAAATAATAATGAAATACCATCCATGAAAATACCAAAACAAATATTCAGAACTGCAAATGAAGTGGGAAACAAATACCACTTTGTATCTGTGCACAACAAATATATCAAATTCAATATTATTCGCACCAAAATTCATTTCTGCCCTAAAAACGACCCACCCATGCACATCAGTTCTCTCTCTAGTGCTTAATTATTAAGGCAGTGGTAAATCACACCCTGTTTCTATTGGCTGTGATAGCTGAGGCCCATACCCCAGCACATCTCTCTCTCTCTTTCTCTCTCTCTCTCTCCTTTCTATTGTTTTTCATTTCTCTCCCCTTGTCCTCCCCCATGCTACCACTCTTTGTAAATCCCCCCTAAATAGTCAGAGTGACACTAGGAATTACCCAGGTGTGCTCCTTCTCCAAGAGTACTTTCTGCTCCCCCCACCTATGGGCCCACTTCCACAGTTTGAGATGCACTGTTCTAAATCATAATCCAACTACACACATACAGATGCAGATGTGCCCTACAGAGAACCATTTCCCACACAAACTTCCCACTCTTTCCAAACTCTCTCAGGACACATGATGCATGCACAGAAATATCTTAAGTAGGGGTCTGATTTAAAAAGAAATGACTCAGGGCAATTTCAGGCGGAATGTAGCAATGTAAATTACCCCTCAGTCAGTCAATACAGCTGACACCACTTAATCTGGATCTGGGTCTCGTTAGACAGGATTCTTGGTTATGCAGCAAAGGACACCGGAGGATTTTTTCTTCACCCCTGTTTGCTTTGCTCAGTTGGAATGGTGCTTTGGTTAATTGGGATGCAAATGAGGAGGGAAGAGGAAAGAAAAGGTAGCTTTTCGGAGCCAGATAGATTAGTGTTGGACAGTGATTAAGTGACTAGACTGGGGGAAGAACATAATAAATTGCTGTAGCCAGTAGAAATATGTTGAACAAATGAGTCTTAGATGCCTTGATGGCTGACAATGTCTGCTGTTGTAATGCTATTAATTGTGAAAGGGTTTATATTCTTGCCTCCTATTTAAATGGGACCACTGCATTACTGAGATGCTTTGCCATCTCTAGAGGTCTGCTGGGATCAGTCTTCTCGAGGTCCCCTGTGTGGCCCAAGGGGGCCACTAGGGAGAGGGTGTTCTTGGTGATCACACCTAGGGGTGTTTTCAGACATGACGGGGCAGCTTTGCCCCATCCTAAAAACAACCCAGAGATTCCCCGCCGGGATCACCCAGGCATGGCAAACAGACATGCCGGGGATCCCGGCAGGGAATCAGGGAGGGGGCAGGGCCGTGCAGCGCAACGTGCAGCCGCACGGCCCTGCCCCCTCCATGCTCCCTCACCGCTCGCCCTCTGGGGAGATGGGCGGGTGGTGAGGCCAATGCCGCCGCAGCGTTGGGCCGGTTTGACCACGGCCCGGAATCCTGCCAGGGACTTTTTTTTGGTTCTGGCCGGGAATCACTTTCACCACGCTTCTGGGGATTTTCGCGCCAGGAGCCCCGGAACTGTGGTTGAAATTGACCCCATGTGGGCATTCAGCGTGGTGAACATCTGGTGGCCGCCGAACAGACGTGCAGGGCACAGTGACCACATGTAGGTATTCAGTGTGGTTCATTGTGATCTCGTCACGTCTGAAAACACCCTAGGTTGTGGAACTCCCTCCCAGTGGAATCCTGGGTGGCCCCGGATCTCTCCTCCTTCCATTGTATGTGTAAAACTTGGCTTTTGGAGAGGAAGATGGGGTGTAGGATGGGATGGGGAGAGGGGGCGGTTTGGTTTGATACCTTCTGTTTTTACTGTATTTCTTGGTTTTATTCATTTTATGTGTTCTAATGTTGTAAGTTGCCCTGGGCTGCTTGGAGCAGGAGGGGTGGGGTAGTAAATGATTTTATAAATTAAAGAATAAACTAAATCCCTATACATGATATACATATGTGATTTTTTTTTGTGTTCCAAAAAAGTTGAAAAATAGGGTTGTAATAGGAAACCCAATTGATAGAAAGCTGTAGAATAAAAAGGACAGGTAGCTAATATATAAACAGACAAACAGAAAGACATTTTGTACAAACTGGTCTCTATGAAATTAATCCATGGCCCTTTTGAAATCTTTCCTGAAATCATAGAGTAAAATTTGGGCTTCACTGAAACCCAATGAAGCCATGATATCGTTCATAGATTTTAACATTAGAAAGAACTCATCTGACCTTTTCTACAACACAGTCTATAGAATTCAACTTTTAATTTCCACACACACACACAAATAAACTAAACAGGATTGAAATTTGAATATACCATTTTAAGAAGACCTCCAACCTTGATTTCAAAAGTTGGAGTCTACACATCATCCTTGGATAAATCATTCCAAGTTAACATTTAATTATTTTTCTTGCTTAAATAAAATGCCTTCTTTCCAGCTTGAATTAATTTAGCTTTAGAGTTGACATTGATTTTTTCCCCCCTACTCAGTTGGAAATTCATGAGTTCCTAAAGATGATTAAAATGATTTGAAAAGGACATTATAGTTGTGAGGTTTACAGTCCAGCCACTCTCTAGGAAGGTTTTTCTCTCATCCCTTGTCTTTCCCAAACTGTTTGTGGTGCATTGTTGAGCTTTCAGTCTCAGAAAGCTTCCACTGCATCTCAAAAAAAAAAAAAAAAAGTTTGGGAGATAATTGCCTCCAGCCTACATATTCCTTTCCCCTGGCTCAGCGAGTGCTTCAGAGTAAACCGTGCCGGAGCCCACTCTTCTTGATGTAGAATTGCTCACAATTATGACATCTATCATACTGATGTAGAAATTACTTAGAATACTTAACGTGCATTCTATACTGGAAGGCAGCTTTAGCACTCTCTCTTGGGGATTCATTTAAGTCTGTACATGTAAAACTGAAGCTTTTAACCATCCGTTGTTACTTATTTTCACTTTTTGCCCAATAACACTTTGCATTCTTGACTACTTTTTCTTTTATAGTACCAGAAAAGCTGAAAAATGCTCTTAATCATTTTTTTTTTAGGTTCTGCCTGTGTGTGTGTGTAATGCATACATATACTATGGGCACAGTGTTCTATCATTAAAGTCAATGGGGGTTTTGGCATTGATTTTAATGAATGAGGATTTTGCCCTATGCAAAGAAATACATATTGTAAATTTCATATACATACAGATACAGCCCAAAACTCCTCTTTAGACTTTTATGGACATGAACCAAAGTTTCACAAAGTCAATAAAATCATAGCCATTGGTTTTCCAACAGGTTCTATACTCTGTATTTTAACAGGTGCTACTTTCTTGTAGACTATAGTATTTTAGGGCTTAAGCATTCCAGGTTGGTAATCAACTATTGAAACAGCTTTCTACAATTTCTGGGGTTTCCATGTTCTCTATTATATTTGTGAAGTTAAAAAGCAGAGATTTCCAAACTGTAGGTCAGGATCCCAAGCTGGTTCCTGCCATCCATGGATGTGGCTGCAATCCCTGTTGAGAGATTATAATATTGGGGTTTATGGGATTAAACTGAACTCTCAAAATAGGCTGGGAAGTGGGAACCACTCTTATAAAGCATTATTTTACATGCAGTGTTCAAGTTCTGTGCTTCTCACCTGATGCATTGGTTTGTTTTGCAGATAATTTATTAGGTTCATATGTAAATCCAAGGGAGTTCTGGCTAGATCCTCTGTCCCTAATTTATTTTATTTGTCCTCTGGGTTTGTTGCTTCATTTGTGTCAAAATTTTCCCACTCCTTCCTTATTCAGTTTGTTATGATTGTCTTTGCTTGTCTCCCTTACCTCATATAAAGTGAGTAATTCGTATGTTTGCAATGCCTCCTAAGTTCACAGCCTCTCCTTATTATCATTATCTTCTCTTAAGTCCTTCTATCCACTACCTCAGCCCACGTTAATTCAAAGCATTTATCTGTAGCTGATAATTCCAGTCCTTGCATATCTGAATTTTTATTTGATAGTGCATGTACAAAACCTCTGAAGTGGTGAATGTAAAATATTTATATGGTTTATAAACTCTAGATTCCATTAGGTGAAAACTCATGCATGGGGTATATTGGTACAAGTAGTATTTATTTATATAGATATTTCAGTGGGTCAACTGTAGACTCTCAGACAAATGAAAGCTTAAGGCAAAACAATTCCACGTTCATAGATTACTACTAGTGATTATTGCTGTTATTAATTATTTATATAGCACAAGCAATGTATCTGGTGCTGTATAAATAATTAATTAAAGACAGGTCTGTGCCCTGAGGGGCTTACAATCTAGGAAAGGCAAGTAAGGGGAGACAGGGGAGAAGGGAACATAAGAGGAGACAGGGATACATTCACAAAGTTGAGAAGTCTCAGGTGCACATGCTTAGCTTAATAGAGAGAAGACGGGGACCCTGAATGATGGGACAGTAGAGGGAGCATCATTGAGCTGTCTGTGGGGGTGAAGAGCTAGGGAAACCCTGATGAAAGAGGAAGGTTTCGAGGTAGGGTTGCTATACCTTCCCGTTAATCCTGGCCAGTTATGAAAAATACATGGTGCAGGGCTGCATTGGAACCAGTGTAGCCCTGCACCATGTATTTTTCAAAAACAACCAGGATTAAAGGAGAGGTATGGCAATCCTATTGTTAGAAGCATTCAGTGAGGGAATTCCAGGCATAGGGGTCAGCCTGGGAGAAGGGACATTTTCAGGAGCCAGGGACTTTGGGGCAGGAGAAGGTGGTGGCAGAGTAGGAGGGAAGCTTCCAACTGGGAATATAGCAGGAAACAAGTGCAGAAAGATAGGGAGGAGCAAGCCCATGAAGAGCTTTGAATGTAAAGACAAGGAATTTGTGCTGAATACAAAAAGGAAGAGGGAGCCAGTAGAAATGGAAGAGAAGGTGAGAGGATGGGTACTTTGATCAGGCCCATAGTCAGACTCGGGGTCTTTTTAGACAAGAGGGATTTCTCCCACAGTTTAAACCTGCCGCTGTTGGACACCTCCGCAGGAGGACTTTAGACACTCCTCCGTGAACCGGAGATCACCGGGGCGCCATTAGAAACAGAGGTGCTGGGCGACTCATGGGTATTTTGGGATGCAGTGTAGTAATACCTCGATAATTGAGGTCTGTACTACGCCGCATCTAAAAACACCCAGGAGTTGCCTGGTGCCGCTGTTTCTAATGGCATCCAGGTGACATCAGGTTCACAGAGGAACGTCTAAAGCCCCCCCCCCCCCCCCGGGAGGTGTCCAAGAGCTTCAGGTTTTAAACTGCGGGAGAATACCCGTTTGTCTAAAAAGGTCCTCAGGCAGAAAAGGGACTAAAAGGTCTTGGGGGAGCAGGTATTCTGTGTGTATAATATTACAATAATACAGGGGTAGACAACAATCTTCCCAAGCCCAAGAGCTGCATGCTAAAATGTTCACATTGCCGAGAGCCACAAGAAACATGACACTGATTGCAGATTTCCCCCATTCCTGGGGCTGAGAGAGTACAGCTTCCCCCAACCCAAACAACATCAACACTCTGACTCCCAGGAGATCTGGTGGGTTTGGACAGCAGCAACAGCAGCATTGGGCTGGCATGCTTCCCCCATTCCCATGGCCACCAGGAGGCTCCAGTGGTGGAAATGGTGGCTCAGCTTCTCTTGCTCCTGACTGAGAGAGCCACAGTAACAGGTCCCCAGGCAGCCACTTTGGACAAGAGCCTCAGTACAGGTGCCTGAGAGTCTCATGCAGCTCTTGAGTCACCATTTGCCCAATGCCCACCTCTGCAATAATGTAAAAGATAGTTTGATATCCCACTAAAAACAGATACGCTTAATAATTTGAAAGTTGACAAAATGTGTTGTACTTCTTCCGTGCATGCTGCCTGCATGCCAGACTTTAACAGAAAGCATAAGCAGCACATCAGGACCTAAATTGCCTTACTGGGCTCAGAGACAGACAGCAGTAAAGCTGCAGTCAACTGGTTATGCATTAAAGCAGTTTTCAGGCAGACTTGTTCATGTGGCCGCAGATGTCTTGTTAAACCCCTTTCTTTTACACAATGTATTAATTCTTCTCAGCATACACCACAGAGAGCAAGGGGGCGGGGCAAGGCTGAGCCTTCTGGATGCCTCACTGCTGGCTCTGGACTTCACTTTTAACACACCCAATTGTGGATACAAGTTAATCAATGTAAAATATTCTTGTGTCATTTCTACTTTATCATCACACACCACAACCCCAAACTTTTTGTTTCATCCCAGGCCCACTGTGAGGAGTTTGCCACCTACTTCGTAGACAAGATCGCTCAGATCCAGATTAACTTTGACACCGGATTGGAAGCAGTAGGTGAAAAGCATGAGGTTATGGAGGCGCCGTCCGGTCAATCTTTCTGGGATGAGTTTCAGGAAGTGACACCAACCGATGCGTGAATGTCCTGGGGTCTGTTAGGGCCACCAGTTATGAATTAGATCCATGCCCGTCCTGGTTGGTGAAAGCCTCCAGGGAGACTTTGGGGATGGTGCTGGCGAGGGTAGTGAATGCGTCCCTTCGGCAGGGGAGGTTGTCGCTCAGTCTCAAGGAGCCTGTGGTGCGCCCCCTTCTGAAGAAGCCATCCTTGGATGTGGACGCAGTCACCAGCTACCGACCTGTCTCTAATCTTCCCTTTTTAGGGAAGGTTATTGAACGGGCAGCTCCAGGCGCATTTGGATAGCATCAGTTTCCTTGACCCTTTACAATCTGTGTTCTGCCCCGGCTATGGTACTGAGACAGTGCTGGTTGCCTTGGTGGACGATCTCCGCCTGGAGATGGATGCAGGATGTTCGACATTTCTGATCCTGCTAGGTCTCTCAGCCGCTTTTGACACCGTGGACCATGGGCTGCTGCTGAGACTGTTGCGAGACCTGGGGGGTCTGGACGGGACTGTCCTTGGGTGGTTCTGCTCATTCCTCTTGGGGAGAAGCCAGCAGGTGGTGATGGGGGCTGAAACATCAAGACTCTGGGCCTTATCCTGCGGCATTCCGCAAGGTTCGATTCTGTCTCCATTATTGTTTAATGTGTATATGCAGCCCCTGGGGGAGATTGTGAGAGGGTTCAGGGTGCGATGTCACCAATATGCTGATGATATTCAGCTGTACCTCTCGTTTTCAACTGACCCAGGTCCTGCTGTCTCATTGCTTTCCCAATGTTTGGAGGCCATGGCGGATTGGATGAGGCAGAGCAGACTGAAACTAAATCCCGATAAGATGGAGATGATGGTGGTGGGGAGGATGGGGGAGGTCCTTGCCCTCCTTGTGGGTGGTGAGGTCTGTCCTCCTGTTGCCCAGCAGGTTCGGAGTCTGGGGATGATGTTGGACTCACGTCTCCGTCTAGATCGGCAGGTGGAGACGGTGGCTAAGAATGCCTTCCACCAGCTGTATCTGGTACAGAGGCTGTGCCCATACATTTCCCGGCCCAACCTGGCCACCCTTATCCATGCCTTCATCACCTTGAGGCTGGACTACTGCAATGCACTTTCATGGGGTTTCCCTTGTTTCTGGTTCAGTGGCTGCAGCTAGTGCAGAATGCGGCGGTCCGTCTCCTTATGAGGACTGGGTGACGGGAGCACATAACACCAGTGCTCCGTGCTCTGCACTGGCTGCCTATAGCGTACCGAGCCAGATTCAAGGTGTTGATATTGATCTATAAAGCCCTGCACAGTCTGGGCCCCTCATACCGTGGGGACGGCCTCACCCTCCGTGCCTCAGAGCAATCCCTTCGGTCCGCTGGGGTGCCTTCTTGGAGGTACCCTGGGTAAGATGGGGGGCTACAACGGAGAGGGACAGTGCCCCATTGAAATCAATGGAATAAATCCGGTACCGGTATTCCTTGTCTCTTAGTCCCCTCCTGTTCTTGTGTCTTCCCTACCTTAGTTCTTGCCCTTCCCTCAAGGCCAGGCTTAGGTGATGCGGGGCCCAGGGCAGGGGAAAAATGCGGGACCCCACTCTCCCATTGGCAGCAAAGCTGCCAGCGGCCGGTGGGCCTAGGGGCGCTCCCCAGCTCAGGGGGTACTCCCCAGCTCAGTCAAGGGGCACTACCCAGGCCTGGACTTGGGGACAGGCGGAGGGGCACTCCTCTCCACCCGTCCCCAAGCCCAGCCATTTCGGGATCACCTACCCCATCCGTTGCTGTGGCGTTGGCATCCTGGGCCCTGCTCCCTCTGGTGGGCTCCACAGTGGCAGATTAAATCTGCCACCGTGCCGCCTGCCACCAGTGGAAGATGTGAGGGAGTGAGGAAGAGGTGGAGCCTCTGCCTCTCCCTCATTTCTGCTGGCCTCCTCTGCTGCCTGGCTGCCTTGGACAGGGGGAAAGTGGGAGAGGCAGAGACCCCGCCTCTCCCACATTCCCCCTGTTCAAGACTGACAGGCAGCAGGGGGGGCACCCACAGAGTGAGGGAGAGGTGGGACCTCTGCCTCTCCCTCACTTCCACTGGCCCCCTCCACTGTCTTGGACAGGGGGGATGTGGGAGACGAAGAGGTCCCATCTCTCCCACATTCCCCTGTCCGAGACTGACAGGCAGCAGAGGGGTGGGGGGGCACCCACGGAGTGAGGGAGAGTCGGGGCCTCTGCCTCTCCCTCACTCCTGCTGGTTCCCTCCACTGGCGCACGCTGCCTATCACTATCAGTGACAGTCAGACTTGGCCAGGGGGACTCTGTGCTCAGACTCTCGAGCTCCTGGCCACTGTCAGGCCGGGAGCTGGGTACCCCAAATGCAGGCCCTCTCTAGGAGCGGGGCCCAGGGAGGCCATCCCAAGCCTCCCAATGGTAAGGCCGGCCCTGCCTTCCCTCAGTCTTGCCTCCTGCCGGTGAACCTCCCAGCTCTGACCCTGAACCCCATCACCCCTAAGTCCCCATGTCCCAGATGCTTCTTATCCTATGCCCCTTGCAGGGACTTTGAAACATCCTCAAGAAAGGAAAATTTGGGCTGTCCATGACTTGAGTTGTAATCTGAATTGAATGCATTTATTATACATGTGCAGGTGGGTGGGTGGGTGGGGGGAGGGGGGAAGCACTGGCACAAGGACAAGGGTATTTGACTATGAGGAAAAGGATGGTTTTGATATTAAAATAATATAAGTGATGGGTGTTCCTGAGACCGTCTGATGCATTGTCTCTGATGAAATTAAAAAGTCCCTGATTCTTTGCTGATAACTTATGTATAGTTTGTTTGCTAAGTGTTAACAAAACTTCATGAAAGAGTTAGCCAGATATATGATTCTCAATGATGTTCTTAGTTTAGTTCAAGAGAATCCCCAAATTTGGGGGCCAACTGTCAAAGTCTCAAAATTTCTTGCAGACCACCATGCACTCACCACAGATGACCACTGCTTGGAGGTGAGTGCTTCACTGAAGTTGTACAAGCAGAAGGTTCATTCCTTGTGGGAGAAGATTTGGGGTGGCCATAATGTGCACGTGGTGCTGGCTAGGAGGAAGATGCAGCCAGATTTCCCTCCACCCACAGCCAGTCCACAAACCAGTTGCTGGCCAGTTAGTTATCATGGCTTCACGGACCACAGCAGACAATGGTTTGAAATCCACAGGCTTAGTTTAATTTTAGTATGAATTGTTTTCCCTGAGCAGTAACCAAATAAAACTGCTGCATTCACACCCCTTTATGTGTGGGTTTGACTTGGAAGGGTAAAATTAAACTGTAATTTCTAGCTCAGATATGAATGTTTGTGGGTGGAGGGTGGCGTTCATTTTACCCCAGTATCATGAAAGTCAATTTCTCCTGCTAAAGTGTATTTATTTTATATTATATTGTATTTAGATGGGTTTTAAGTACAACATGAAAGCGCATCTCTCTGGGGCTCTAGGCACCCTAACTGAAAGCACAATACAATGCAAATTACAAAACTAAAGCAGCAACACTTTTCTCCTTCCAGTTACCGAACAATAATTGCCAGTCAGCGCTCCTATTACAAATCAGCACCTTTCACTGCTCCTATGCCCTCCAAACAAAAACCCAGCTCCCCACTGCTACAGCCCCTCCCAAGTGACCACTCAAGCAAGTGTGTTTTGTAGTGCATCTAGAAAAACTCAATGTATTCAAAGTATTTTGGATAAGAGTTAGACGGAATGAAGTCCCTTATGGAAGCACCCTTTCTTTTAGTCTGAAAGGATCTAGCTTGGGTACCTGTAGTATGACACACAGAAGATGCAGTCAGATGTCATTATTACCACTCAGGCACCACAGCTTTACCTCAGGTTTACTGTAGGGTGGGATTTTTGTAATGTTTGTATGGATCTACCATTTGGTAACATCTGCAGTAGTGGCACCACAGAAAATGTCCAGGATGCCTCTACAATGAATTGCCTCAACGTAGGGTTGAAATGAACATTCAGCATGTATGCTGGATTTGACTAATTTAGTGTTTTTGTATCTGTTTAAATGAAGTGGATGCAGAGCAGTACTTGCTTTCTACTTGGTTTGTGAATTCTAAGTATTCAGCAGCACTAAATGGTACCACTGAAGCAAAGGAAGTCCTGAATACCAAAGTAACTGAAATGTGTTAGTTTGTTTGTTTATTTATTTTCCAAATTTATATGTTGCCCTTCCCATACAATAATAAATCAACAATAGAAATTAATGCAGTAAAACACATTCTCCCTACCCTCAAAATTCCCACCCTCCCCACAACCCTCCCCAATAACTCAACCAACCCACCAAATGCTCTTCCAAATAAAAAAAAAATTACATCACCTCTTGAAGTTGCTCAGGCTTGGGCTCAAGTGAACCTCCCTGGAAGGGATTTCCATAAAATTGGGGCAGCAACAAAGAATGCCCTCCTGCACCCGCCGTCCTATGGAGCAGGGTAACAGAACCTGAAAGAGGGTACTCTCAGCTGACTGTAGGGGCTATGATGGAACATGGTAGGACAGGCAGTCTCTTAGATATATGGGACACAGACTGTTTTGGGCTTTAAAGGTTAAAACCAGCACCTTGAATTGTGCCAGGAAAGCTATAGGCAGCCAATGTAGACTTTGGAACACTGGTGTAATGTGCTTCTGGTGACTCATCCCTGAAAGGAGCCAAGCCGTTGCATTCTGCACCAGCTGCAGCCTCCGAACAGTCATCAAGAGCAGCCCCATGTATAGCTCATTGCAGTAATCCGGCCTCCAGTTGATGAAAGCATGGATGACAGTGGCCAGATCTGAGTCAGAAAGGTAAGGCCGCAGCCTTCTCACCAGATAGAGTTGGTGGAAAGCGGTCCTGGCCACTGCTGCAACCTGACAATTCAGGCACAGCAAGGGTTCCAGAAGCACTCCAAGGCTCCGAACCCAATAGATCAGAGGGGGCTGAACACCAACAATGACAGATGTCCCAACCCCCTCCAAGTCATAGGACCAGCCAACTATCATCGCTTTAGTCTTGTTGGGATTCCGCCTCAACTGTCTCACTTTCATCTAGTTCCCAACAGCAGCCTGGCATCAGGTAAGCACTGAGACTTCCAGACCGGGGTCGGATGAAAAAGAGAAGGAGGATCATCTGGGAATACCAAACATGAAATGCCAAATAAAAAGAGTGGATCCCTTTTAAGCAACAGTCCAGTTCTTTAAGAGGGCAGATTTCTCTTATCAGGACTCTCAGGAGTCGTGATTAGGGCTGTAGCGGAATATCGCAGCGGTAGCTATTTCCGACGGAAACAGTGTTTCCGCAATTAGTGGAATGGCATGGCAGAGGCTTTCATTCCGCGGTTTCATTCCGCGGTTCCGCGGTTCCGCTTATTTAATTCCGCAACTTAGTGGAATCGTGGAAACATGACATTTTCGCTATTTCCGCAATTCCGCCAGCGCCAAAGAAGCGCGGAATAGTGGTTTTCCGCGATTTCCG
>QEPC01008061.1:3982950-3993248 GCA_003113815.1 Sphenodon punctatus
AGGTTCCTTCGCTTGAGGACAACGCTCCACACCACTCTCCAGGGCCAGCTTCACAGAGGACTGATCGCCGGCGGGGAGGCATGGCCCGCTCTGGCCTTAAAAGGCCCTAGCCACGCCCCTGCTTGGCGTGCAAGCGCGCCGACCTCCGCAGCGTTCCTGGTGGCCCCGCCCCCTTTTTCCCCGCGGTTTCTGTATCCGGCGGCGAGGGAGCCTGATCCCCGCTGCTGCAGGCGGGGCCTGGCTCCGCGGGTGTGCTTGCAGTCGGGGGGTTGCCTTCTGCCTCCGGGCCCCCTCTCTGAGCACCTCTGGTTACCCTGTGGGGGAGGGCCACTGGGACCCGACCCCTGTTATTCCTAACAAAAATTTCTTGTGAGCAGCAATATAACTGCTCATTTCAGCCCTATTTATAACATAAATCCAACATCTCAAACATCCCCTAGAAAACAAAAGGTAGGCAATATAGAAAGTGGAGCACTAGAGCTCATGTTTATTTCCAGCAGGATGTTCCACTTGCTCTAAACCAAACTGCTGCAGGTTCCAGCTTAGCCGTTTGAAGAGCTTTAAGACACAGCCCCAAGTAGCACGGGCAGCAGTAGTAAAGTCATGAACAATTGTGACAAAGTCTTTATCTGAGGAAAAAAGGTCACAACCTCCTCGCAGGACACAGGTGGGGGTGGAAAACCAGCCCTTGCAGCACAATATATATGTATTTTTGCTGAACAGGACACAATCTGCAACCAGGTTCTTACATAAAATACACTTCTGATAGTTCCTGCGCAGAGTTATGAACAAAACAAAATACCTAGCAATTCTGTTTGCATTCTGGGGAAGGATGACTGATCAATGGGTGTTCATCAAAGAAAAAATTTCAAGATGTCCTCCTAGAAGCAACTTTTCATTAACAAGACAGACTTCTGCCTTATCTCATTTGCCTTCTAAACTAACACTGTAAGATTCTGTCATTGAAAATGCATACAGAACTACTGACAAATTAGTGGAGTTTTCATTTCCACCCCTCATCTACTCAACTCATAATCAAGTGGTCCACAAAGCCAAAATGTCCCATTTGTTTTTGCCCATATTAAGCAGGCATTTCAGGAGGACTTTTTTCTAGTTCATAAAGGTCAAGGAATTTAAGACTTAGGGCACACCCTAAGTCACACGGGCGCACCCCCTCACTGCACACGTGGGCCATTCACATGCGGTGGTGGTGGTGGGGCACCCATGCAAACATCGCCCACGCTAGGTGGGAGATGGGTGGGCGCCTATAGGAACAGTGCCCGCAGTGGGTGGGGGTGCGTTCTCGCTCCTGCGCTCCACCCATCTCCACCCACGCATGGAGCAACGGGCTCCAATGCCGGTTGCTCCATGCATGAAGATGGATGGAGGTGGGTGGAGTTGGGTGTGCACCCGTGGGAACAAGCACACATCCAACTCCACCCACTGCAGGGGCAAACCCATCCTCCCACTCACCATGGCCAGTTTGAAACCGTCCATGGCTTCCTTTCCTTTTCATTTTCAGAACTTATTAAAGAAACAAACAAGTTGATCGCCTGATTTCATAGTTCATCTTAGACAAATAGCCTAAAAATGTGCACATTGTTGTGACTTACTGCTGATCAAAGTACACACACACATGCACACATTATTTTTTTTATTTATTTGTCAATGGCAAAACTCCCATACACTTCAGTGGAGTCAGCATTTTGCCCTAAGACTTTGTATTGTGGGTACCACTGCAATTTGTAATGAAGGCCCTGGGCCAAATTCTGTGCTATCCCACTGTTTGGGTGTAGATTTAGATTTTTCTCTCTCTCACCACTTCTCCTCCTGCTCTCCGCTCTACTCCATGATCATGCAAGCTATCGCCCTCCTGCAGGTCTTGTGTTTCATGTTCTGTAACACTAATGCTTTTACAACTGGTATTGAAACCGAGCTACAGAGAGAATTAGATTTCTAAGCTGTGACTTAGCTTGGCAGGCACTGTCTAAGCATGTCTGCCTCAGCACTAGATCAATGGAAAACAGGCAGCGCAGTATTAGTGTTCATACAGTTAAGCAGAGACACATCACAGTTTTCAGGAGGAAGAAAAAAAGAAGCAAAATCTGGACTCAAGTGAAATAGAAACAACTTTTCTAAAATGGAGTGAAATGCTATAGGAGAGCAAGAAGTGCTTTCCAAGCACTGGCAGCCAAATTCTTAAGGTCATTCATTCTGGTCTTCCTTCCAACATTTATCTATATTTCTGTAGCAGCTTAGCAGCCCCAGCTAAGCGTGGGACCTAGTTGTTCTTGGCACTGTACAGGCGGGGCAAGCACTAGCTCCACCACTCTTCTCAACAAAATTAATTTTGCCACACTTCTTAGGATCTGCTAATATGTTTGTCTGAGGATCCTTACCTGGCTCTTGTCCTAAGGTCCGGGACACCACTGCTGCTTCTCTGGAGCTCATGGAGATGCTGGGTGCTACTGCTGCTTGGGGCCCTGAAGGTCTGTCCATCCTATGGGTGTGGCGCAGACTGCAGTAACATTCAGATGCCGATAGGATTTGAGGTACTCAGCCCACTGCCCCTCTTTAGCATGCCCAGAGCAGCTTCAGGAGATGGCACCACCTAGTGCATGCAGAAAGGTGGACGCAGCATGCTACTTTCCCTCAGCACCCTCCCATTTGAAGAGGGTGTGTGTGTGTTGTGGGTCTGTAAAAGCTGGAGCAAATGGCTTCCACAACAGTAGCAATGTGGGAACCCAAATAGCAGCTTCAAAAGCACAGTGGCAGCCATGCTGTGCCGAGCAGTCCAGGAGTAACCAGGAAATGTTGCTGGTCATGGCTGCAGCAACAGTGTCACCTCCAGCGATCTGCCATCCTGAGCAAATGTCCTGCTTGTTCACTGCGCAAGAGAAAGTTCCTAATCTGAATAATGTTTATTTAACATCAGCTGGATCATGCCATTTGTGCTGAAACTCCTTTTCTTTCCTTCTCTTTTTCTTTCTCTTTCTCTCAGTGAATTTCACAAAAGGATGGATTATTGCATTTACAGATTCTATTTTCCCTGTAACAGTGTATCTAATAAAAATGATTTAATTGTATAACCGAGGCCTTTCCTCTTCTGATCTGATACTCCACATAAGTAAATTAGTTTTAAAAAACCCAAAACATCTCTAATGAGATTAAGCAGCTAGAAAAAAAACTGCACCAAAGCAGCTCTACCTTCTCTGTGAAAAGTTCACAGAATGAAACAAATGCACGACACCAATGGCATGAAAGACCAACAACAGAAAAGTAATAAACCAAATGAGCTACCTGAACAAAATACATCACAGCTCATGACATTATCCATTTCTTGAGTAAATGCAAGTTAAGCCAACTAATGGTGTGGAATGAAAATTAAAATGAAGGCAGCATGGAGCTGCAACGCAAGCGAAAATGGATCCTTGAATGCCTAGATCTCAAGGACTCAACCCAGTTCTTTGGATCAATGCTGCAAACTTCAAATTTGGATTGAGGTTTTGACATTCCATCTTGAGGCATAGATGGGACTAGATGGCAGCTCTGGCCAAAGACTGAACGGAGATGAGGAACATCTTATGGGGGTCGGGGGAGCATGATGTTGACCAGTGGGGCTATATCAAGCAAATACAGAAGTTGACCCACATGACTCAAAATGACTCAAAATCCTCATACTTCAGGAGGGACTGGGACAACACAGGTCTGAATTTTGGCATGCATTGAACTTTTAAGACTCCAGTGAGGGTGAGAGTGCAGGGAGGAGCAGGAAGCAATCCCTCTTTGGAAAGCTCTAAGCTTTTCATCATCAACTCCATGGTAGGGTTGTGCACAAACTTTTTATGGTTTTGTTTTTATTTGTATTAAAATTATATTTGTTTTAGTTTTCATGATTAATATTAATTTTAAAATTTTATTTTTGTTTTCCATTGGTTGCAGTGGGAAATGGATTTCCAGCTTTAACTTCTTCATTTTTCATCCAATTTGCATGGCATTTGTATATATTGTACCCCTCGCCCATGTTATCATCCCTACCAATGTTCAGAAAGATTGGATAAACATCATGACCCATTATCCAATCTTTCCGAACTTTGGCAGGGATGATCCCTTGAGACTGAGGTAGATTCGGTCCTAATGTCATGCAAATCAGATGAAAAACAAAGAAGTTACAGCCTGAAAAATATATCCCAACTGTTTCCCCCCCAAAAAAATTCATCCCCCCCCAAAAAAAATTGGGACTATTTCTTCACTTTTCTTATTGCAATAACAAAAATGAAAATAGGATTTTTGTTTTATTTATTCAAAGTAACTAAAAGGAATGCACACCCCCTACTCTATGTTGTTGGGTGACCTGTATGTGTGCACGCTACATGCAACCTAATTGATGGGATGCAGATATGTGGGTGCACATTAGCCCACATTTGTCCTCACAGCAGGCTCTGCATGTTCCGAGACCCTGCTGTGAGTGGGGGGTCTGTGTCTGGTGGGTGGTGGCCACGTGGCCAGTCAGGGCAAAAACCGAATGGACGGGTAGGTAGACACTCACCCGGTGTGGGCTATTGTCCCACACTTCCCCCTCATTCATCCCCTTTGCACTTTTATGCTTTGATTTCCTTTTCTGGAAAACAAAATCTTTCCCCTTCTGACATTAATTCCTTGCAACATTCCCTATTGTGCTTTAAATCACCACCAATCTGAACTTCTATGTGATTGAACTCCTGGGAAACCTGATTAATCAAATCAAATCACGGTTTCTTGAGGCTTACAATGCAGGCACCACCCACTAATTTATTTGTTGCGTTAAGTGATTTTATATCAAAGTAAAAAAAAACAGAAGAGCCCATGCTGTGTAATCAGTTTTGAAGCGCAACTCCCTGTTGTCTTCCCTAGGTATTTCTGAAGAAAAAAACAACAACCAAAAAACATGAATATGTCTAGCCATAAATCAGTACAACTGTTACCATATAAGACAGTGTTTGATGCTACCAGGAGATGGTGGTGATTTGATTAAGTTGGGTAGCTGAAAGGCTGGGCTCAAGAGGGAACTGGGGAAATGGCAGAAAAGAAAAGCAGCTTATTAAACAGAATCCCATTGAAGCTACATATATTAAGATAGAATTAGTCACACTCTCTTGGAGACCACATATATACAAGTGTGTCACACACATGCTGGCCCTTTAAGAGCAGTTTGCAAGTCACTGAAACCCTACCCCTTAGGAGGGATATAAAAGTAAATCTAGCTTGGCTGGAGTAAGTTGAGCTAGGGTAGGCAAAGAGGGCACAATCCATTGCTGCCTGCTACTCTCCCTCACCTTCTCTCCACTCTACACTATCCAGGGTTCTGAAACCAAGGTATCCACAGAAAAGTGCTGCTAACGGAGTGAGGAAGGGACGCTACTGCTTGCCTAGCCCATGGCCCAAGGGGGAAGGGGGGGGGGGAGGGAGAGCTATTTTAATCAATGCCTGTTGCCTGTTCCTGGGTGGTGAACTGAGGAGCAAACCAGAGGGTGGTCCTGATTCTGCAAGGAACTGCACCGATCTGAGGGCTGCCCTTTCCAACAAGCTATAAAAAAAGGAAAATGCTACAATCTGCTCGTAACATTAATAGAAGTTCTACTATCCTCCTTCAACGGAAGGGGGGAAAATCAAAGCTCCAAGAGAAAAGCATAATGAACCCACTGAGAAGCTATAAATGAAGGACCCCATGCGATCTGAAAGCTTGCATACCTCCACCAACTGTACTTTGTCTCTAATGCCTATATTTGGGACCAACATGGCAAACCCTATTTACTCTACACTCTTAGATGCTGACAGGGTGAAATCTTGACTCCAAGGCAATCAGTGGCAAAATCCCTTAGACCTTAAGAGAGTCAGATATAATGTGATTTCTGTATATGTTTCCCACTTAGTACCTTTATATTATGGCTTATGGCCACTACACTGATTTACACGAATGCATAATCTGACTTTAAGCCTTTAGGAGCTGATCCAAGGTCCATGCACTGTGTGTGCACGCTGCATGCCTGGTGTGCGCAACTTAAGTGTATGGTGCAAACTGAGCAGGTGCACTGTACACACCATGCATATACCATGCAAGCACATTGCAATGTGCAGTCCGTGTGCACCTTGGATTAGGGCCACATCTTCCTTGTACTCCACATGTCTTTCCAAAGCTGGCATTATATTGAGAAGGCTCTAATAATACTGTGAATATTCTAACCTAGTTCCTAGTAGTTATAAATATCGTTTCTCATTGCTCCCTTTTTTCCATTTGGGCAGCAGAAGAGTTGCTTTAGCGTGTTTCAAAGCCAGGCTGCGTATTTTGTACATTTGACATTTTGTACCATCTCTTGGAGCAGCAAAATGTACATTTGCTATTGAGTGAAAGCTGAATGAGACAGACTAGAAAAAACATGCCATGTAGCATACCCCACAATCATCAGCTGTGGTTTCAATCCAGTAAGCACAGCACCTCTCAAGATGGTGGGTATAGATTTTCAAGCAACATTCACACAAATAAGCAGACAATGAATCAGGAAAGTACCTATCAAGAACTACGATGCTGTGCTCCTTATTATTACTATATCCAAACATTTCACAATAATTATTTTTATTTTAACTAGACTGCCCGATAAAGCTCCTGAAAGACAGGCCCCATGCATGAGGGACGTTTCAGACTCTGGAGAAATTAAGGCTACAGCCACACAAGACGGTACCATGATTTGGGCAGCCTTAACCCAATTTGGGCACTGTTGCCATATGATGCAGTGACTTGTGTGTCCAGCAGCCACCAGATGTTTACCCCACCCCACAGCAGGCAGGTGGCTGCTATGCCCTGCATCCTCTGAAAAAGGTTGAGGGTGCAGGGCATAGTAGCCTTACCCAAGTGCATACCTCCACCAACTGTAGTTGGTCCAATACAAAATATTGCTGTTCCCAAATCACAGTACCACTTTGCTGCTCATGGGCCCAGTCCCTGTCTTCCCCACCTCGTGATGAGGTTTGCCATGGGGCTTTGAGTGGTGGGCCCTGTCGCCATTCTTGCACAGCCACGTCATGACTAGGGGACAGACAGTGGCTGGGCCAGGGGAGGGTGGGTGAGGCACCTGCATTTGTGGCCAGTGCCTTCTGGTCTGCCCCAGGCATGGTGGGATGTCTGACAGCGGCCTCCCCACCCTGTGGGGAGAGGACCATGCCTGCTCGCCGTGCTGGCCCTGAGGTGTTGCAGCTGTGATTACCCACCCCAGCTTGTGTGGCTGCACCCTAAGAGCGTGATCCAGCTCCCATTGAAGTCAATGGCTAAGCTCCCATTGACTTGTATGGAGCTGAATTGACTTGTATGGAGCTGGATTGCGCTCTAAGGACTCTTGGGCCCTTACCTCCACCTTCATAGGCATGAGCTCTTAAGCACTGTATGTGCTCCGTGTTCTTCATACTCAGAGCCTCAGTGGGTTCCCTGGGCCTCACTTCCCCAGATGGGAAGGGGAGCCTTTTGATATGGTACAAAAAACTGGGAGCAATAAGAGGAGTGGATAATGATCAGCTAGATGGGCTATTGGTCTGACACACTTAGGCACTTATGTAATAGAGGAACACAGAAAAGTTTAGCAGCTATACACTATCCCGCATTTATAGCTCAAAATGCTAATTTCCCTTACTCACTTGCTTTAAAAAGAAAAGAAAAAAAAATATTCACAACTTCCCATGTTTATTGTTCTCTTTGCTAACCACACCATTTTCACTCTATTTATCAGCTGGATTAAAATTTTTTTTCCAAACATGTTTTTTTTATATAGCCCTTCTTTAGTGGAAGTCAAACCAAATAGCTCTCAAACTCAAGTTAAAGTATTTAACCCAGAGCATGCAAATTTTTGCTTGAACACACAGTGTTTGAAATTAGGCAAAATGAGTCATTCACTCTAATTCAGATGTGCCCGAGCACTGGCAATATTAACCTGCAGGATGAATGGGTGAGTCAATAAGAGAAAAGTAAACAAGAGCCAATATTTAGCAGTCAAAAGAGAGAAAGATTAATTTAATTTAATAGCACTTTTCCCATTTTTCAAAGGAAATTCATTGGATTGTGAAATAGCTCTCTAGCTGCTCTCTGATCCAATGAACCTCCTGACTAATACCTTCATGCTGCACACACACAATAGTTTCTACATATTTTTTATTTAATTATTTGTTTTATAGTAGCAGCTTGAGGGAGATATACCATGCCCACCCCCTCTCCTCCCTGGCATAGATCTTCCAGCTACTGCTGCAAAGCAATAGAGTTCCTTAATGAAAGACGATATTTTCCCCAGCCTCAGTGTAAAAATGTGTATTCCAAATTTATGTGTGCTCAAATCAGCATCAGTCCCCTTCATGTCTCACTGGAACTGGGGGAACGGAGCAACGTGTCAGGCAGGTGGTGGAAAGGAAATGACATTTTCAGTACAGGGCAACAAAAATGACTGATTCAGCATGACAGCAGAATATAATATAAACAAGAAGGTCAACCAAAACTGCCGTACGTAAATCAACAAAATGACTGGGTTTTAATTTTTTGTGTTAAGAACAGTTTTATTTTGTTATGGCCTGGGCCAAACAATAAACATTACTACTACTGTGTTAAGAACAGATTTAATATTTAGTTCCCTGGAGAGAGAGCTGAAAAGCCAAATGTGTTAAGTACTAAGGGCAAGTTCACAGAATCATGGAGTTGGAAGGTACATCAAAGGTCACCTAGTCCAAGCACCACTTTGAAGAAAGAAGTCCATGGCTACAACATCACTGCCAGGTAGCTGTCCAGCCTCTTTCTGAAAATTTTCCAACAACAGAGAGCCTATAACCTCTCCAGGCAACTTGTCCCATTGGTGAACAGCTCTTACTGTTAGGAAATTTTTGCTGATGGGTATGCTCTAATGGATATGTTCCAATGGATATGCATGCATGCCTATCTCCCATTGATTCTATCTGAACTTGCCCTTAAATGGGTGATATATGGGTGTATCGGTGCAATGTCTTGTCCTTATGATTAGGGTGAATTTTGTCCATGTGTCTTGAAGGAGATGAGTTACAATATCTCAGCAACAATGAGGACATTGCAGTGTAAATGTGCATTGCTGGAAGATGTGTGGAAAGCAATTGTTTTTCTAGCATAAACTGCTCTCCTTCTAGTGAGAAGAATGGGGAAGTGAGATGTTTTTGCAAAGCAAGAATTAACAGCATTGTCCGACTTTGTTCCTAAGGTACAGTACAAGAGAAAGCCAGATAACACTATCTTTCAGTTTCTGCATTATTTAGAAATGCAGATTCAAGTGCAGTTGAACATATCTGCCCTGTTTGAAAAACATGGATGCAAAAAAAGAAAAGAAAAAGAATCCCAATAAGGATGGGGGAGCTGGGAATGATTTGGGGAAGTAGGGGACAGACCCTTCTTTCATTTTCATGTTGTTCCTGCTCCAACAGAGGCTGCTTTTAGACAGATGTGAAGTTTGCCAGTTCCCAGAGCTATGTCATGGGTACACCCCCATGTCCTCCCACTTCCAGCTCCATGTGAGTCTGCATTAGAAGGACATGACAGGTTCTCTGGCCTGCAGTCTGTCTGTGTAGCATGACCCCACCCCCACATCATAGAGATGTGGGCAATCTCTTCACATTCTAGGCTGGTGTCTGAACCTCTATAGTGTTGTCTGGGTCAACAGCTGGCCAAGAGTGGAGCTCAGTGGCATAACGTCCATTGAGCTAGCCCGTCTTTATGCCAAAGGTCACCAACGCCAGGAGTCTATCGCCTCCCGGTGGCACTAGTGAAGCTAGTATGGCTGTGGGTAGGGATGGGTGAACAGATCGTGGTTCGGGTTTGGCCGTTCGATTCGGTCCCGTTCGGTTCGCTGCGTTCAGCCATTCGGTTCGGTCGTATTTGGTTCGGGTATTCGGAAAAAGGCTCTCTGTGCAAGAAATGATGGGCCCAGACCCATGATGGTGGGTCCTGGGGCTAGAGTGGCAGCTTCTGGATATTGGCCACAACCCTTCCTGCCTGTAACTTGGCCCCAGAACCCTGACGGTGGGTTCTGGGGCTGGAGTGGCTGTTTCTTGATATGGTGGAATGACAGCGCCTCTGTGTGAGGAATGATTATTATTATTATAAACATTTATATAGCGCCAGTCATGTGACCTGGTGCTGTACAGAACATAGAATTAGATGCAGTCCCTGCTGGTGGCTTACAATCTAAAAGACAAAGGGGGGGGGGAGACAGGGAGAGGAGACAGTGGGAGAGACAGGGGAGAAGACAAACAAACATTCAAGC
>QEPC01008061.1:3995858-4012671 GCA_003113815.1 Sphenodon punctatus
TAAATCTATCTAATATAATCTAAATAAATGATAATATGGAGGTAAATGGGTTGGATGGGTGAAATAGGAGGAGGATGGCAATGGATTAGGAATAGGAAGGAACAAAAACTGCTGGAAGAAAGGGAGCCTTCTGAAACACCTACTGTTCAGGAACAGTGACTAGCTCAGAAGGTGTTGGGAAGGGGGGAGGAATCAGTTTTGTTTCTTGCTACGCCCGTCACACTGCAAGCCCCATTGGCTCCATGCAGCCTAGCCCGTGGCCAATTGCAGACTGTGAAGCCAGTGGTCTGAGGCAAAAAGGGATGGTGATTGGGCAGACTGGCTGTTACTCCAAGCCTCTTCACCCCTGGTGCCTGAAAGTCTGCTCCTCAGCTGACTCCCCCCTCCCTGTCATGTTTTGCCTTCCAGTGACACATTGTTGCCACCCAAACTCACCCGAACGCGATCCGAAGTAACTGAACTGTTCAGTCATTTTGATGTTCGGATCTAGTTTGGTTCAGTCAGTTTGTGTTCGGATTCAGGTTCGGTCGTTCGAACAGGCTGAGTTCGAGCTGAACTCCGAACTTCTGAACCGCATTCGCTCATTCCTAGCTGTGGGCCCGTGTGCCCTGCCTAGCCTACATGACTGACTGCTCTGTTCTGTGTGCCACAGCAGCGGTGGGACAGATTTGGCTTGCTACTTCCCCCTGAGCTGAGTGAGCAGAATCCTTTGCACGTAGCAGCTCTCTGATAGCCCCACTGAGAGCAGCTCAGCAGCTGATCATAGTAAACAAAAAAGTCAGGAAGGGAGACTGCCAGTCAGGCTCCCTCCTCCCCATGATGTGATGGATCATGTGGCAAAGTTTGATAGTGGTGGTAGATGGGAGCGCACACGGTGTGCCCACCAAACATGTTCATGCTTTCCAGGGTGCAATGGTTTGTGAGGGTGCAGGTTTGTGAGCTGCACTGACTGGTGCCTGGGTGCTGACCTGCCCACCCCACGCTGAGAGACTGGGTCAGGGCTATAGAAGTGGCGGGACTGGGTGGGAGCAGCACACAGAGAGAGGGAGCTTGGTTCTCCTCCCCGCCTGACACCGCTTCCCATGTCATTGGGTAATTTCAGATGTTACGCGGTCCCGATTCACCACAGCGGATTTCTGGCGGTGGCGAGATGGCTAACAACCCCTGTGGTCAAGGAGCGCCCCGAACAGTCATGATCGGGACCAAGACAGGGAATCAGGCTGCCAGACCATGGACTGGGGCAGCATAACAGATGTGATGCTGATTCCTGGCCGTGGTCAAAACACCCAGAAGGAGCCAGGCGGGGGCGGGACACAGACATGGCCGGCTGAGGGCAAACGAAGGGACAAAAGGGAATGCCACAAAAGGGGAAGGGAGAGGGAGGAGGGAGACGAGCCGCCGAGGTACCACACACAACAGGCACAGAGACAACGAGGGCACAGTGGAACACAGAACACAAATACACGCCCAGGCGCACACACACCCACACGGGAAAGGAAGAGAAGGGGGTGGGGTGAAACAGCAGGACAGACAGCACACATGGCATAACTGGCACAGGGGGGAAGGGGGGGCGAGGGACAGGGAAGAGCGGAGAAATGGCACAGGGGCAGAGCTGGACACAGGCAACAGAAACCAGAACCCCCACTACAGAAAAGTCCGCACGGGCACCCCCACAGAAACACAGGGAGTCCCGGAGCGGGGGGCCTCAGGAGGTCCAGGAGAGGCACAGCGGGAGCCCACACGGCACAGGGAGCGGTCTGGGAATGGGCCAGGAGGCACACATGCACCCCCAAGCGCTCGCGAGGGGGTGATGGAGGGCAGGCAGGAGAGCTGGAGCAGTGCAGCAGGTCCAAAGGCACATACACCCCCCTTGGAGGAGGCCGGGTGGGGCTGTCCAGGGGCCCCAGAACCCCGAGGTCACATGAGCACCCATGAGGGGGGGGCAGGGGCACCAAAGGGGGAGCAGGTGGATGAGGATGGTCAGCAGCCCCCAGGTGGGCCGGGGGGGCAGCCAGGGAGCCAGAGGTGGACAGTGGAGAAGGCGGCCATGGAAGGGAACACCGGGTGCAGAGCCAGATGGGAGGCCCACGGAGGGGGCCCAGAGCCACAGGCAGGGCCAGTGACACTGTAGGAATCAGGCAGCACAGCAGCACAGCTGGGACATCAAGGAGGGATCAGGCAGCGGACCACGGAGGCAGGGCAGAGCCAGGATCCCACATGGGGGCCCACAACTGGGGCACAGGAGGCACAGGGGGACTCCCAGCCAGCTGATGGGGCCATGAAGGACCCAGGGGCTGGGTGCCCCACCTGGTGCATAAGGTGGGGCCAATGCAGCATGCCCCGGCAGTACCCCAGCATGGACATGTGGTGGGCGATCAGGTAGTACACCTCGAAGGGATCCTGCATGGAGAGACCCAGCTGCACATCAGAACAGGACCACACATGGGACAGCACCGCCAGGTTCACCGCGGTAGGCTCAGACACGTAGCAGTCAGCAGCAGGGGGCCACAGAAGCTGACCAAGCTCCAACAGCTGGTGAAACACCACCCCACGAGAGTGCTGGTACCCATGGGCCCAGGGAACGCAGCCAAAGTAGGACACGGCCAGGGCAGGGTGTCATGGATTTTCAGGCTGAAATGAGAGGAGGCTGCAAGAACGTTCAATCAGATTTATTCAGTTACACAGCTGAGGGACCATCTGGTGATCAATGCCGACGGACCCTGGGAGGATGTGAGGCATGTCAATATATACACAGCTCATTAGTGCCACAAAGTGGTATGAACTAATTGCAGGTGCACACATACAATACTTCCTTAAATGGATACAGCCTAATAGCTTACACGATGATTTGGCAATGCGCAAGCACGGAACTACCATATATCTGTTGCTAGTAGGGGTGGGAAGTTTGGTACATCTGGTATCCGATACTGCCAGTATTTTTCTGTACCAGCAGTATCGGATTACCCCGGTATTTGCCGGTTCCCTGTGCCGTATTTTTTTACATTATGACCATTGAAATGAATGGCCGCAATGTAAAAAAAGAAACAAAAAACCCCCAACCACTTTCCCTTCCCAGTCCAGGCTGCGCAGGTGGAAAGGGGGACACCCCCCACCCACCTTGCCCAGCCTGGATTTAAAAAAAATTTTCCCCCCCGAAGTCCCTGCTAGTGTGGGTTCTGGGCCGCCGCTGGCAACCCAGAGCCGGCAACAGCAGGTAGGTACTGTGTTAGTATGGTGATCACTGAGGTGGGGGTGGTTTAACACCCCCCCACCCCAGGGATCACCCTACCTCCCCACCCAGGGATCGCATACCTTCGGCACTCTGGGTGGCAGCAGCGGCGGCAACAGCATGGCGATCTGGCGGCTTCAGCACTGGCTGGTGGCTTCAGCGCTTACTAGGCCTTCAGGGGAACTTCTGGGTTTCCCAGGAAGGCCTAGAAAGCACTGAAGACACCAGCCAGCGCTGAAGCCGCTGGACTGCCATGCTGCCACCGCCACCTCTGCCTCCGCCACCACCCAGAGTGCAAAAGGTAGGTGATCCCTGGCTGGGGAGGTAGGGTGATCCCTGGGGTGGGGGGGGGTGTTAATTTTGGCAGTGGCCCGGAGCCTGCACTAGTAGGGACTTAGGGTAAAACACTTTTTTTTAAAATCAAGGCTGGGCAGGGGTGTGTGTGCCCCCTTCCACCTGCACAGCCTGGGAGGGGGAGGGGGAGGTATTGGTTTTTTCCCCCCATTGATTTCAATGGGGACAGTTCCCCATTGAAATCAATGCAATAAATCTGGTACCGATAAACAGGTTTTAATCTGGTAAACAGGTTTTTTGTAATCCGGTAACCGGTAAAACCGGTAACCGTTTTTTTGCCAGATGTCCCACCCCTAGTTGCTAGGCAAAGAGTAGTGGATGGTTTTATTGGCTATGATCTTTTAAGTCAGCTTTAACTTCAGACTACTGCGAGGGAGGAGAGGGCCTGTAGACACCTGTCCGGAAGATGTAGCCCACCACAGAAATGTCAATAAGCAACCACATGAACAGTTAGCTTTAGTAGGTTATGGAGCCTTCTTAAGAAAAACCAGCTAAGCTGTCTGCGTACGTACCTTGCATGACAATAGCAATGGAGTTTCAGGCCAAAGCATTGTCAAGGATCTGTAGGCCAGAATTTTATGTAGCTTGGGATTCTTCCATAATCCCCCCTTTTGAGGCATTTGAGGAAGCGAAACGACCTCAATCACTGAGGGTTTTAAATGGGCACACTTATTTTCCAGAGTGACAGCACTGTAGCTAGGCAGCCTTCAATATTACAGATAACAGTTCGCTTGGAGCGGGTGTGCAATCCAGTGTTTTCTAGTGTCAGAGACTTCTGGGGGGCCCCCTTTGGGGGCGTGTCTAGGACACGGATGGTTGGGCGAACATACCCTATATAGCAGCTGTCCCCCCCCCCCCAGTTGACCACAAATGTAATAGGTTCCCACCAAGGTGAGCATCCCGACCTTAGAGAAATTACAGGGAGGTGAAAAGTATATGGGAACATAGATGTGTTACATGTGCATGATCACAGGTGCTATTTCTCATGAAGTGGGGGGCCCTTGTTGTTGTAGCAAAGTAAGCCCTTCTGAATGACAGACACTAACAAGGGGGGAATCAGCAATACTGTTAGAAAGTTCAGTGAGACCCTCCTTTTTAGCCACCCTGGATTCCACCCCCACCCTCATAGGTCATTTCATGACCAAATTGAAGGGGGATAGGCCGTGTTTTCGATTGGGGTTTGAACGGGTGGCCATGAGGACGAGAGGCAAGGCCTCAGGCTAGGGCAAACGGATGTTATGCACAACCTTTGACAATCTGGTTTTGAGGTCAGAGTTTTTGCCTTCCACCTGGCCACTACTTTGTGGATGGTAGGGCGTGTGGAAATAAAGGCTAATACCCAAAGTTTTACACAAAGTCTTAGTGAGCTGGGTGGTAAAGTGAGAGCCCATCTCACAGTCAATGGAGAGGGGTTTACCAAACCTTGGGATACAGTTTTTCAGAAGATGTTTGGCAACAGTGGTGGCGTCGGTCCTTCAACAGAGGAAGGCCTCAGTCCAGTCAGAGTAGAGGCAAATGACCACCAGCATGTGCTTGTAGCCTTGTGCTGGAGGCAGATCAGCAAAGTCAATCTGTAGGTGAAGGGGAAAAAAGGACCCTCAGCCCATGGTTTTGAAGAGCTGTGGACTGGGGTGGCCTTAGCAATGTTGAAGAGTTGACAAGTGGGGCAGGAACGGACGAGTTGGCGAACTTCAGTGGTGACAAAAGGCACAAACCAGTGGGTGGAGATATGCGAGGTGATCCCCCTTTCTTCATGTGGTAGCGTAGATGAGCCACACGAACAAGATGCTGTAGGAGAGCCCGCAGCATGACAGGACGTCCATCAGGGTGTTGGATGATGCCTTGAGAGTTAGAAACACAATTGGCTTTGGTTCAAATGGCACATTTTGAAGGGTTGGTCTCCGACTGCAGCCGCTGGAGCTCAGAGGCATAGGTGTAGAAAGTACAGGTTCTGAAAGAGATCCTGCAATAACAAGAGTTGCAGGTGGGCCACACCTGGCTGCTCATTGTGCAGCCTTATCAGACAGGTGATTACCAAGCGCGTCAGGAGTAGAAGCCCTGGTATGGGGCCGGACATGAATAACAGAGAGCAGAGGGGAGTAAAAGTGCTTTAAAAAGTTCAGAGATGTACGAAACATAGGAGATCAGTGATCCAGTGGAAGTGAGGAAGCCCCGCTCCCACCAGATGATGCCAAAGGAGTGACAAACACCAAACGCATAGCGGGAGTCAGTGAAAATGTTAGCAGTTTGATTTTTTTTAGCCAGTGTGCAAGCCCGGGTAAGAGCAACAAGTTCAGCAGGTTGGGCGCTGTACAGTTCAAGCAAAGAAAAAAAACCTCTAGGACTTTAAACTAAGTGCAAACAGCATAAGCAACAAACAGCTTGTTATTTTCACGGAGGCAGGAGCCAACCACAAACAAATTCAGAGCAACGTTTGGTTTAGGGCAATCAGAAAGGTCTGGACAGGGCAGAGAGGTTTGACCGAGCACCGTAAGACAGTGACGTGGAAGACAGAGAACCGGACTGACAGTCAAGAAGGGAAGAGATGGTAACAAGTAAATCATCAGCATAAGTGACAAGGGAGGTGTTAGGAGGCAATTGAAAGTCACTTAAAGTTTCCCGAAGGGCCAATCTAAAAGGTGAGGGAGAATCACGGAACCCCTGGGACAACCTAGTAAAGGTGTATTGGATCTGGGATGAGGGATCAGTAAAAGCAAAAGGGTATTATGACAAGGGGTGTACAGATACAGAAAAGAAAGCCTACGAAAGATCTATTACAGTAAACCAGGACTGCGGAGGAGGGTATGCTATTTCTAGTAATGGTGGTGACCGGGTCTGGAACCACCGGGTGGAGGGGTACAGCAAAATTGTTAACCTGGCGGAGGTCTTGAACAAAGCAAAAAACAGGAGTACCATTGGGATGGAAATTCCCTGGCTTTTTGACAGGTAAAATAGGACTGTTTACAGGGGAATGAGTGGGGACCACAACCCCACAGTTTAGAAATGCCTTAAGAACATGTTGGATTCCAGTAACAGCCTCTTGAGAAAGAGGATACTGAGGCACCAAGGGGAAAGGCTTGCTAGTTTTAACCTGAATGAGAACTGGATCGACCCCTTGTAGCAACCCCACATCATCAGGTGAGGTGGCCCACAAGTGAGGGGGCAGGCTGTTGAGAAGGGTCTCCTGGACAGGCAGGCACTTTTGTTCAGGCCCCTCCGTAACAAGGACCATAACTAGAGATGGAGTCAGTGTGTCAGGCAGAGTGCCCATTCAATTGACAGCTAAAAATAAAACACATAAACCGACTTTGGGAAATGAGGGACCCTCTTTGTTCCGGGATGAGGAGACCAGAGAGGAGCATTTGATGTCTCCCCATGTAGTGGTATATACAGAGAAAAACTTCTGTAGTATTGATTTAAACTCAATAAACTTTTTCAGTTTGGAGAAGATTTTAGCCCAATTCATGATATTCCCAGGGCTCCAGGGGACATGGACCAAAGTGGGAGCTGCTGCTCCTGTGGGATCCGGGTAAGCCCTCAAGGGAGTCTGAACAAGTGGGCCAGTGGCCCGTGATCCAAACTCCCTTGGGGATGACGTGTCCAAGGGTGGTGGTGTGGGTAGAGTGGCAGTCATTGCCTGACCCTGTAGGGGCACTGGTGGGGGCCACCGCACCCATCCATCGAGCAAGTCATCAGGCGAACTTGGATATGCCTTAGGGGCTGAAGGCAGGGCAGTTTGTAATGGACAGAGAGTTTGGGTATAAACAGGAGGTTTAATTGGATGAGACTGAACTTTAAAGCGCTTTTGGACGGAAGGTTTGTAGGCTTCTTTGTCCCACAAATACCAAATGTCCACCTGTCGAGGGTGTTTCTCCTCTAAATTGCCCCGAAGATGTTTGAGGACCAGGAAGGAGAAAGACCCTTCGAGAGGGAATTGCAATTCCGGATTGTCAAGGGTATAAAGGTTTCACCTAGTTACCCATTTTACTGCAGCAGGTCCATATTTATTCAACATGTATTTAATTGGAGTATCCCCTGGGGGTAATTTGGAGGCAGCTGAACCCATTTTAATTTTAGTCCCCAAGTTTGTTTCCCGAATCTAATTTACTGAAATTACAGATAACAAAATCTTACGGGGGAGACAGACACACACTTTACAAAATACAAACTGACAAGAACGTACAGGTGAACACAAAGGGGTCCTCTAAAGTCACAGGAGTTCCAGTATGCATCTGGAACAACGGATCTGTAGAGGCTCAGGTCAGGAGGGGTCAAATAGGATCACTTCACAATACACCAGACAAACATTAACGCCAATAGATTTCTGATCCTTAGTCTAAGGAGGGGCAATTCATACAAGGCGGAGTCGGTGTTTTAAAACTGAGTTCCGTCAAACAGGGCCCCTTTTTCTAATCCCTAATTGACCCCCAGGGTATTAGGGCAATTACCAAAACGGGGTTCGGTTATTAGCCGAGGTCCACCGTGAGCGAGACGTCCCCCGCTACCAAAACAACACAGCACTTACCGTAGGAGTCCATTGGATTCCTATGTTCCTCTCATCCCACTTCTGACACCAGAATTGTCATGAATTTTCAGGCTGAAATGAGAGGAGAATGCAAGAACGTTTTATCAGATTTATTCAGATACACAGCTGAGGGACCGTCTGGCGATCAACACCAACGGACCCTGGGCGGATGTGAGGCATGTCAATATACACACAGCTCATTAGTACCACAAAGTGGTATGAACCAATTGCAGGTGCACACATACAATACAATGCACACATACAATGATTTTGCAATGCGCAAGCATGGAACTACCATATAGCTGTTGCTAGGCAAAGAGTAGTGGATGGTTTTATTGGCTATGAACTTTTAAGTCAGTTTTAACTTCAGACTACTGTGGGGGAGGAGAGGGCCTGTAGACACCTGTCCGGAAGATGTAGCCCACCACAGAAATGTCAATGGGAAACCACATGAACAGGAAACTTTAGTAGGTTATGGAGCCTTCTTAAGAAAAACCAGTTAAGCTGTCTGCATACGTACCTTGCATGACAATAGCAATGGAGTCTCAGGCCAAAGCATTGTCAAGGATCTGTAGGCCAGAATTTTATGTAGCTTGAGATTCTTCCATAAGGGCCCCCCTCCGCCAGACAGACTGTGTAGGTGGCCAGGCTGCACACAGACAGGGCAGACATGGTCTCCACCACAGACCAACCCACATGTGAGCACCTCATCTCCGGGATCTCTGGGAACCTCCCCCCCCAGCATCTCAGCATGCAGCCGGCAATCCCGGGCACTCGCCTCATAGCCGAAGTAACGGAGGCCAGAGCTCAGGCTCGCATAAGCACCCGACAGGCTGTCTGGGCATCTCAGGAGCAACTGGACAGCCGGGGTATGCCACAGGTCACACAGGGCCATGGTTTTGCGGAAGGTCCACGTATGGGGGGCCCCATGGGGGTCGGGAGCCGGGAGCCCAGTGGATGCACAGCCAGCCATGGTCCAGCATGCCAGGGAGAATAACACCACGGATAGGGGGCCCCACATTCCCTGGACAGGCAGGAGGGGGCTCGGGGGGGCACCAAGGCCATGCAAGAAAGCCACAGGCTGCAAAAATGTATGACAACAGAGCAAGGTGTGGGTTGGGGACCGAGCACAGCTGCAGGAACCGAGCACACAGACAGGGCAGCCGACACACTAATCAGGCCAGCAAGGACACGATGTTGCCAACATGGAGAGGTGGGAGGTGATGACAGGAGGCATGCAGCTGCAGCCTGCAAGCTCGGGCACATGCTGGGCCATGCACACGGCTCCATGCTGAGACAGCAGGAGCACTTGATGGCGCCCCCCCCACCGCTGCCCTGGGCTGCCTTCCCTGCAGGAGATGTCCCATCCAGTGTGGGGTGGGGCACCACCCATCCCAGCCTATAACTAGACCGCCTGCGCCCCTTCGGGGCGCACCGCACCATGGAGCGGGACAGGTTGTATGCCCATGGGATGCACCTAGCACTCTGTGCTGAGTGGTACAGCACCCACGCTGATCAGCTATACATCCTGACTGCTGAGGTGCAGTTGGGCACCCGCCTGTGGGTTAGCATTGCCCAGAGCACAGCAGGGGGCTGCAGGCGCTCCCTAGCCCGGCTCAGAGGGTGTCTGGGGCGGACCAGGGCCATGGCGATCTGTGAGGCGTCCAGGCACAGGTATCACTCCCTGCAGCTGCAGGTGGTTGTGGACCACTGGGGGTGGTTCATAGACATCTTCACGGGCAACTCCAGGTGCAGCCATGATATCCGGATCATGACCATTTCCCCCTTCTATGTCCGGATGTACCGCAGGGACGTTGCAGACATGGGGATGGTCCAGATGGAGGGGGTGCTGATGCCCTCCTGCATCCTGGGGGAGCCAGCCTACCCCCTCACCTGGAGGCTGATGAAGGTGTACCTGGTCACCCGGACCCCGGTGGAGATGCTGTACAATTCCCGCCTGTGTTCCAGCCGGACCGTGGTCGAGTGGGTGTTCATGGCCCTCAAGCAGTGCTGGACGAGCTTTGCCGGCTGGCTGGACTGCGCGGTGGAGACCTCGGCCCTGGTGATCGGTACCTGCTGCATGCTGCACAATGTGTGTGAGACCGATGGGGCAGCCCTTGAATACCTCATGCCTACCCGTCCTCCTGGCCCCATGCCTCTGTACGTGAATGCAGACAACCCAAGGGAGTACCATTATGCCAAGCACCGCCCTGAGAAGGCACATCAGCCGGGAGGCCGAGGCTTGAGGGCGCACACTGCCTGACCCACCCCCATGGAGTCCCGGTGGTTTTCCTAGTCGAGCCCCTATATGGGTGCGGTCCACCACCCCACCTCTGGGTCCATGAACAGACCACATGAGGTGGTAGTGTGTTCCGTGCATTTATTATCTCACCCACTGACACGTGCCCCCACCACCACCTCGGCAGCTCCTTCCCCCCCATGGCACATGGTGCTCCCCCCCTCAGACCGCACTCCTCCTTCCCCATCATCCCCCCATCCCCTGCGTTTCCGAGGGTGCCCCCTCGAATGCCCTGTGGGTGCCACAGAACTCTGGGAGCTGGCCTCCCCCCCACTGTCCATGTCCCCAATGGTGTCCTGGGAGGCCTTGGTGTCCGGAGGGGCAGGAAGTGGTGGGAGGGAGGACCCGAGACCTGAAGGGCCATCCTGGGCGGCTGCTCCCTCCAGAGGCCGACAGGGACTGGGAGGTGGATGCGGGGCCCCTGCTGGAGTGGAGGCGGCTGGGACGTGTGGGGAGCTGGTGGGGGCACCGAGGGGCCCGGCAAGGGGCCCTGGGCAATCAGGGTGCCCGGCGGGGTGGCTGACATCACATAGGCACACATAGTGCCTGCGTGCAGGAGCAGGGACGTCCCAATGTCATGGGATCTGTCCATCTTGGCTGAATGCTCCCGCACCATCCCCGCAATGGCCTGTTCCAGCTGCCCGAATGCCTCGACCTGCCTGCTGTGCTCCCAGTGCTGCCAGCTCTGCTCCAGTGCATCTGCTTGGAGCCTCTGATCCCTGGCCTCCGCCTGTTGCAGGGATCGCTCTATGGCTGTCTCCATGCGGTCCACGGCCACAATTATCCGCTCCCCTTGTTCCACCGAGGTCCGGACGATGTCCTCCGCCTAGTCCGGCGCCATACCTGTGCCCGGTGCTCCCTCATCCACTGGTCTGTGGCTCTGGGTTGCTGTGGCCCCTCTGGCTGCCCTGTAGGGTACAAGGCAGTTAGTCATTTGTCGCCACGGGCACCCGCCCCGGGCTGGGGAAGGACCCAGGGTTCTATGCCCCCCCTTAGCACCTGGTACCCATCCACCCACCCCCGCTGTTCTGCCCCCCCGGGCCTCCCATCCCACCACGTGTGTCCCGAGTCCTCCTCCTGGCTTCCCCGCCCCCCCACCCAGTCTGTGTGCCTCACCTGGGTCCTCCGGCTGCTGCCTGGACTTCTCTGAGCTGGCCTCCTTGCCCGCCTGCCTCTGGTGCCGGGCGTTCTGTGCCATGTGGGGGTATGCGGGGATGGTAGGTGGAGGGCTGCCAGTGTGCCCGGGTGCCCCCCCAGGCCCCGGTCCCGTATTCTGGGGTGTCGAGGCTGGGTGTGGCCTGCCCCGTTCCCTGCCCTGGACCACGGCACTCCACACTAGGCCCAACGCAGATGCAACTATTGATCCCTTCATATGGAGTATGTGGTCCAGGGCATCATAGAAGGGGGCAGTCCGGGCTCCATGTCCGGACCACTGGTTGTTGTCCCGTATGGCCTTGTACCCCCTCTTCAGTTCTTTGGCCTTGGAGCAGCACTGTGCGACGGTCTGGTGATGGCCCGCTGCCTCCATTTCCTGAACTATCTCCTGGAACACGTGCTCATTTCTCTGATTGAGCGCGAACTCCAGCTGATGCTCCAGGGTCCCCTGGATACGGATAATGTCCCTGGTCTCCCGCAGCCACCACTGTCCCCCTCGGTGGTATGGCCTTCTCCCCCTTCTCCCCTCTGGTTCCTCCTCTGCCTCCTCTTCCTCCTCCTCCTGCTCCTGCTCTGCCTCCTCTGCCTGGGCAGGGCCCATGTCCTCCTGGGGCCCAGGCTTCCGGACCCATTTCCGTGTCTGCGGGACACAAGTGGGTGTGTGTGTTGGGGGTTGGTGTTGGTGGGTGGCTGGTTGTCAATCTTCTCTGGTCCCACGTCCCTCCTCCTTCTCCTCCACCGGCCAGCTAGCCAGCCCCCCACCCCCCTTGGTGCCCCTATGCAGCCGGGTTCGCTCCCCTTACCCGTTTCCGGAGTGCCTCCTCCCCTGGTCCGGTCGATGACCCTGGGGCAGCTTGTCCTGGCTGTTGCTGCTGCTGCTGCTGCTGCTGCTGCTGTCCCTCCACCTCCTGCATGTGAAGCATGACCACCTCCTCCTCCGCCTTCACCTCCACGTCCACCTCCACCTCCTCCTCCCTCGATCTCTCGCCCACCGCTCTCCTCTGCCTCCTGCCTCGCTCCACCCCGCCATGTCCCCCTGCTGCTGTGTGCCTTTTAAATCTCTCTCCCCAGCCTGTGTTGTTGCTGGTTGCCTGGCAACAATGTTGCGTGCTTTGTCCCTGGCTGGGAATGATTTTGTTTGATTCCAGCCGGTGATTGCTGTTCAGACGTTACTTTTTTTTGCTTCCCGTTGGGAATCTCTTTGACCACGCTTTCAGAGATGGTCTGGGCCGGAGGTCCGGAAGCGTGGTTGATTTTGACACCATGTGGGTATTGACTGTGGTGAACATCTGGCGGCCGCCGAACAGATATTCAGGGCACTTTGGCCCTGCCGCGCGATTGACTGTGGTTGACTGTGGTTGACTGTGATCTTGTAAAGTCTGAAAATGCCCATTGTCTCTTCACTATCCCCTGCAACTGATTCTGCTGTTAGACAGGATGGGGGGGGGGGGCATATTGATTTCTTGGCCAGGGGCCCATTCCACCCTAGCTATTCCCCTGGTGAAGCTACAGCATGGGTCCACTCATTAGATGGACAGCAGCTTCACCTTTGCTCAGTGCCCTGGATTTGGCTGGTCCACTGTGCTAGCAGTTCTCCAGGATGTTGTGCTCCACTTGCACTTCTAGAGGGGCACTTTTAAATGGACCAGCCAACCCAGGGTGAAGTGGGCTGGCATAGGCAGAACCAGAGCTGCCATCCATCTAAAAGCACCCAGAGAGAGACTCCAACTGCAAATACCCTGTAGCCTTGGGGGAGATGTACAATTGACATAATTACTGAAACAATTGCCTTTCAAAACAGGTTTTTAAAAAACAGAGGTGGGCAGGGGTGTAGCTAGGTGGGAATGGGCCCTGGTGCAGACAATGGAATAAGCTCCCTGCTGGGGCACTCCATTCCAGTGTGCAGATGCATTCTACATGCTTGTGGGGTCCCCGGAATGTAGGTCCTGGTGTCGCTGCACCTAGACAAAGGGTTGGAGCTGTCAGTGAATGTCCTCCCGCCCCGACTTAATTTGGACTATAGTTGCTCAACTGTTGAAGACCCAGTACATGTTGGACTTTCACGTGGGATACTAGGGTGCAAAGTGTGTGTTTGTCATAAACTCAGTGGGCAAGATACTATCTCTCAGCCTTAGTTCCTCATGTGTAAAATGGAAATTTTACAGGGTCATCTACCTCGCCAGTCGCTTCGACCATGTGCAGCCCCTCCTGTCTTCGCTTCACTGGCTTCCCCTTCCTGAACGAATCCTGCACAAGCTCCTAGTCTTCACCTATAAAGCTCTTCACAACCTAGCTCCCCCCTACCTCTCTGCACTTATCGCCCTCCATACTCCAGCCCGTGCACTTCGCTCCTTCTCTGTCCCTTCTCTCACCCTTCCACGCCTTCCCTGCTCCCCTAAGCGCCTTCATCCCTTCTCACTTGCTGCCCCCCATGCCTGGAACTCCCTCCCTGTCCACATCCGCCTTGCCCCCTCCCTTCATACCTTCAAATCTCTCCTTAAAACTCACCTCTTTCGCTCTGCTCTGTCTGACTCTTTATCCTGCTGAGCCACTATTCCTTTACCTACGATCGGTTTACCCTTATCCTTGCAACATGGACCTGCCTGCTGTCATTCTCATTGTAACCAAGCCAAGTACGTGCACTTGAGACCTAGCATCTTCATGAATGTTAGACCCCTTGTCTCTCCCTCTGTTCCCCTTCCTAAGTCTCTCCCCCAGCTCCTGTCTCTCAGATTGTAAGCCCTAGGGGCAGGGACTGTGTCTATTTTATTACTTTGTAAAGTGCTAGGTACACTACTGGCGCTATATAAATGTTTGTTAATAATAATAATAATAATAATAATAAATAATAATGATCTTCCTCATAGGGCTGTTATGAGGGTGAACTAGATAAGGATTGCAAGTCCTTTGGATCACTGAAAGTGCTATATACATTATTAATAATAGTAATACATGTAAGACGGTTCCAGGGTGGGAAAGCAGATCATCTAACAGAGGGCCTTTCTACATGAGATGCAGACCTGCGAGTTTCTCGGTAAACATGGTAATTCCCTGCTTGTGTAAATGCCTCTCGTGCAAGCTGTCTGGAAAAAGTCCTGGATTAGTAAAACATTGATACTGTGGTTTCAGTAATCTACTTTTTAATTCTTTCTCGAGACTTGTGCAACTGTCACAGCATTCACGTTTGAATGCCAAGTCTCACAAGATTGCTGCCATATTGTCTGTGGTCTCACTGTCTGTTCCGGTAAATAGCTGATTGGTGAGAGGGGCTTGAGGAACGTTCCTCAAGGACCCCTCCCTCCCATCAGCTGCTTGTCGAGGCAGCTGGGGAAAGTGCATGTGTTCCTACAGACCCCAGTCCCCCTCATCATTGTCACATGAATGGGCTCCTGGTTTAAAGGCACTTCTACCTCGCAGGCTTGGGGGATCATGGAGGTAATTTGAACACATCAATCAAATTTTTAGACAACCCCGCTCGTCTAAAAATGCCCAAAACATTGATTGAGAAAGCAGAGAAATTATGGCTTCATTTGTGCCTTTCAGTTAGTAAGACATAAATGGCATATTCCTCTGAAATTTGTTTCTGTTGTGGTTGTGACTAAGCATGAATATATTATGAAGGATTTTTTTCCCCTCAGTCCTTTCTGTTCTTTGAATGAATCGGAGGAAAGGGTTAAAATATTCACTGAAGTCAGTGGCTCAACTCCCATTGACTTTAAAGGGTCAGGATTGCACCTCTTGTCTCTGAATGTCTAATTAACTGTGACATATTTGGATTTCATTGCATCGTAACATGATGTCAGTCACTTTGTTGTAAAACACAGTGCTCTTATCATGTAGGTTTAGACAGTTATGGGTTGCAGTTAAAGATTGTTACCATGCAGATAGCTTTTTAGTTACTTGATTTATATAATACTCTTCAAATTTTGTTGTTGTTGTTGTTTTGTTTTAAATAGAGCTCTGTCAGAGAAGATAAAATCTCAGAAGTTACAATATTATTGTTCTTCAAGGAAATTTAGAGAATGAAGTTTAGTTATTACAGGGTTTCTTGCTTGATTTTATGATCCTTTACTGTAAGTGCCATTTATTTTACAATAAAAATATAAAATAATGTCTTTCTTCATTTTAATTTTGGGAAAAGCCTCTTAGACAGCTACTTGTATTTAATAAATGACTGGGTAAAAATGAGTGAAAGCATACCACTTTCAGCTTTCTGTCACTAACTTTTATAATTAAATAGGATTTTTCATTTTAGTGGAGATTATTCATATATCACTGTGATGGGTAAAAGATGATATGTACATCCTTGGATGGTGCAGACTGACAGACAGAATGTGGGTGTCCAAGATAATAGTTTTCAATAGTCTCCATACCGCTTGTAGACTTTGGGCCCTGATGACTTACCCTTTTAGTTTCCCCTTAACTAACTTCCTATTTTTGCATAGTTCCCCTTTTTGAAGTTAAACACTATCGTGGCAGACTTATTAGGTTATCTCTCTCCTAAGTGCATGTTTGTTGAACCTAATTATGCAGGGATGGTAGTCCCTAGATAGTTAAGGCATGTAGCACCCTCCGTTATAATGCACAAACATTCTATTGGTTAAATAATTGAGACGATTTATGGTATCATTGTAAAATTGTGCATAGAGGGTCTCTTGAGTAAGTGGTTGACATCAGGTGTTTTCAGACGTTAAAAGGTCACAGTCAACAACAGTGAACCACACACAACCTCGCAGTAGGGCCAAAGGGCCCAGAACATCTGTTCGGCGGTCACTAGAGGTTCACCACAGACAATCACCAGCAGGGGACAAAATTAACCACTCTTCCGGAGGTCTGGCCCGGACCATCTCTGGAAGGGTGGTCAATGCAATTCCCACCGGGAAACAGCAAAACGTAATGACTGAATGGCAACCACCAGCCGGAAGCAATCAAAATGATTTCCAACTGGGGACAAAGCACGCAGCATTGCTGCCAGGCAACGAGCAACAACACAGGCCGGGGAGGAAGATTTAAAAGGCACCCAGAAGCAGGGGGACATGGTGGGATGGAATGAGGCGAAAGGGAGAGGAGAGTGGAGGGCGGGTGAGCAAGGGAGGAGGAGACGCAGGAGGAGGAGGTGCAGGCAGAGGAGGTGGTCATGCTGCACATGGAGGTGGTGGAGGGAGAGCAGCAGCAGCAGCCGTCCCAGAGATGACAACCGGCCCAGGGGACGAGGCACCCTGGAAATGGGTAAGGGGACCAAGGGGGGGGG
>QEPC01008061.1:4014808-4028043 GCA_003113815.1 Sphenodon punctatus
GCAGTGCCCGCGCATCCACCTACTGGTCCCTGTAGGTCTCTGGAGGGATCAGCCACCCAGGAGGTCCCCTTCAGTCCCAGGTACAAAGCACTGGGAGGTGGGTGGTGGTGGGGTACCTGTAGGATGTATGCACAATAAATGCACGGGCACCATAGTCGCAGCCATTATTCCGTGACACAGGCTTGGGGATGGGGGAGGGTGGGTATTTGGGGCGTGGACTGGGTGGCCGGGAGGGCCCTGGGGGGTGGCGGCAGTGTGCAGCCTCATGCCTCGGCCTCCCGACTGATCTGCCTAGCCAGGACAGCATGGATGTGCTTGGCATATTGATACTCCTGTGGGTTCTCAGCATTCACATAAAGAGGCTTGGGGCCAGGAGGGCACCAGGGCATGGGGTGGTCGAGGGCAGACCATCGGTCTTGCACACTTCGTGTAGCACACATCAGGCTCTGATCACCAGAGCCGAGGTCTCCACCGTGTAGTCCAGCCAGCCCGCAAAGCACCTCCAGCGCTGCTTGAGTGCCCCGAAGGTCCTTTCGAGCATGGTCTGGCAGGCACACAGGCAGGTATTGTACAGCACCTCCAAAGGGTTCCTGGCGACTGGGTATGCCTTCATCAGCCAACGGGTGAGTGGATAGGCTGGGTCCCCCAGGATGCAGGGGGGCATCATCACCCCCTCAATACAGGTCATCCCCATGTCCGCGAAGTCCCTGCAGTACATCCGGACATAGAAGGGAGAGATGGTTATGATCCGGGCATCGTGGCTGCGACCATAGTGGCCGGTGTAAATGTCTATGAACCGCCTCTGGTGGTTCACGACCGCCTGCAGCTTCAGGGAGAGGTACCCATGTTGGTTGACATATTCCGTGGCCTCCCCATCGGAGGGGCGAAGGATCTCGATTTGGGTGCCGTCCACAGAGCCCATGCAGTTGGGGAATCCTCCAGCCTTGGAGCCAGTCATCACGGCCTCCTGGTCCACCAACTGGATTGCTCGGTCCAGGAACATGCCCTCCACTGCCTCGCAAATATCCCACAGGATCCCAGTGATGATGCTCACCCCAATGCGGAAGTGCTGCTAGACGGACCGGCAGGAGTCAGGTGTTGCAAGGGCCCAGATCTTGATGGCCACCTGCTGGACCATGGGAATGGGGGCCCACATGTGGGTGTGCTGCCTCTCCAGCCAGGGCGTTAACAGCTCCACGAGTCGCAGGAGGATGCGCCTGTCCATCCAAAAGTGCGCTCTCCAGGTGGCCTCATCCCAGTGAGCCAGTGCCCTGGCCCACCACCCCTGTGCCCGTTCAGTGACCCATAACTTCCGGGCGATGGGCATAGCAAACAGGGCTACATGCCCCATGGTCTCTCTCTGCCACTGGAACCGGCCGGCCTGCCACCTCGCAGAGCACAGCTGCCACTCCCGGGCACGGATGAGGGCCTGTCAGGCCATCCCAGACACCCGCTGAACCCTGAGCCGGGCCAGAGAGTGCCTGCACCCGTGGTGAGTTTGCCGTGCTCTTGTTGTGCTCCTGGCCATGCACACCCGCAGCCGGGAAGCCAGGTGTACCTCTGTGGTCTGGATGCACAGGAGGTCAATGTACGAGCAGTACCACTCTGCGCAAATGGCTAGGTGCATCCTGCAGGTGCCCAACCATCCCAGCTCCATGGTGAACGCTTCCCCGGGTGGGGTGCAGCTGCAACTGTTATAGACGTGTAGCCTCTCCCCCAGGCCCCGACCTGGCAACCGGGTGGGGTCCCCGGGTCACCTCTGCCTGCCCCCTCGGCCATCAGGCCCGGCTCCTGCAGGGTGGATGGGTGGGTGAGGCAGAGGGTGCCCCATTGAGCTCACCTGTGGTCCCTGCACGGGGCCTGTCACATGAACCCTCATGCACCCAGGCATGAGGGCAACAACTGCATTCCTGCTATCATCACCTCCCACCTATCTGTGTTGGCTGCCTGTTGTCCTAGCTGCCCTGATTTGTGTGTAGGCTGTCCTGTCTGCGTGCTCAGTTCCGGCAGCTGGGCTGGGCCCGCACCCCATGCCTCGCTCACTTGCCGTGCCATGTTGTGGCCTGTGGCCTTATCGCTTGGCCTTGGAGTTCCTCTGCCTCCCCTCCCGGGATTGTGGGGCCCCTCTTTCCTTGCAGTTATTATCCAACGCTTTCTGGACCATGACTGGCAGAGCGTCGCCAGCGCTCGTGGGCCCCACCACCCTCGATGCCCCCCATAGCTGAACCTTCTGCGAGACCATGGCCCTGTGTGACCTGTGGCATTCCCTGGCCATCCAATTACTCCTGAGCTTCCCGGACAGCCTCACAGGTGCCTATGCAAGTTTGAGCTCTGGGCTGCGCTACTTTGGCTATGAGGCGAGCGCCTGCGATTGCCGGTTGCATGCGGAGACGCTGGGCCTGCGTCCCTTTCCCGATGAACGCATCCCGGAGATGAGGGGCTCACATGTGGGGTTGTCCACGGCGGAGACCGTGTCTGCTCTCTCTGTGTGCAGCCTGGCTGCCTACATGGCCTGTCTGGTGGAGGGGGGCCCTGCCCTGACTGTGTCCTTCTTTGGCTGTGTCCACGGGGCCCGTGGGTACCAGTGGTCGCGTGGGGCAGTCTATCACTGCCTGTTGGAGTTTGGTCACCTTCCGTGGCCCCCAGCTGCTGACTATGGCTTGTTGGAGTCCACCGGGGCTGAGCTGGTGGCACTGGCTGGCGTGTGGTCCCAATCCAATGTCCAGGTAGGGCTCGCCATGCGGGATCCCTTCGAGGCATACTACCTCATCGCCCACCACATGTCTGTGCTGTGCTACCATCTGGGCATGCTCCAGTGGCCCCACTGCATGCACCAGGCAGTCCACCCGGCCCTGGACCCCTTCGTGGTCCCCTGCAGCTGGCTGTGAGGCCCCCTGCACCTTCCGGGCCCTGGATGCTGGCTCCACTGTGAGCTACCACCTCCGCCCTGCTGCCGTGGGTCACTGCCCGCTCCCTACATGATTTCCTGAGCTCGCTGCTGGCTGGTTCCTGGGGTTCTGATCCCCCTACCTGTGGCTCCGGGCCCTCTCCAAGGCCCCCCCATCCACCTCTGCAACCTCTGTGGCTGCCTTCTCCTGTGGCTGTGTCTCCAAGCCAGCTCCCAGCAGCACCCGGGGTGCTGCTGCCCTTCATCATCTGGCTTCAATCCCTCCTGCGACCATGTCCCTCCTCGGTTGACTCTGTGACCGTGGGGTTCTGGGGCCCCCGGACTGCGCCTCCTGGTGTCCTCCCAGGGGGTGGGGGGGAGGACATTGGATCGCCTGCTCAGCTCTTCGGCTCCAGCTCACCTCCGTCCTGTTCATTGCACCCTCGCCGGCGCCTGTGGTCCCTGTCTGCCTCCTGGACCATTCCTGGGCCTCTCCCTGTCTGTGTGGACTCCCCCTGTGCCTGTGCTCTGCCCCTGCGGGTTCCCACCATGCCAGGGCTGTCTGTGTAGCTGAGGGGTTGCCTGTGCTGCCTGTGCTGTTGTCGGGGTTCTGGATGCTGTTCCCTGATTCCTGCCCTGCCCCCGGTCCGGTCCCCCCCACTTCCCTGGCCATGGGTCCCCCCTCCCCGCTTTGCCCATTGTGCCATGTGTGATAGCAGGCCCAATGTGTTCCCCCTTCCCTTCCTTTCCCGTGCGGGTGTGTATGTGCCCGGGTGTGTGTTTGTGCTGTGTGTTCTGCTGTGACCTCGTTGTCTCTGTGCATGTTGTGTGTACCACCTCGGTGGCTCTCCACCCTCCTCCCCCTCCCTTCCTGTTTCCCTTGTGTGGGCATTTCCTTTTGGCCCTTCTGGCTTCATTTGCCCTCAGTCGGCCATGTCTACCTCCCGCCCCGGAGCCTTCAGGGTGTTTTGACCATGGCCTGGAATCGGCGTCACGTCTGTTGCGCTGCCCTGGGCCATGGTCTGTCAGTCCAATTCCCTGCTGTGGTCCCACTCCCATCACATCACTTTGGGGCCTTCCTGGACCACGGGGGGCAGTTGGTCGACTCGCCACCACTGGGAATCCACTGTGGTGATTAGGGGGCCCGTAACATCTGAAATCACCTAATGAGAATTTCAGGTAAATCAGATGAGAAATGGGTGAGGTACAGCAATTTACAAATTGGAGACTGAGGAGTAGTTTTTTAAAATTGTTCTGACCATCTCAAACCGAAGGGCCTTTGGGGTTTTAAAATACTTTATGCAAAACTGACATGCTTTCAGAAAATTCAAGCCTGCCTGCCAGGGGTACCTTAGCTTATTTATTTATTTTCAAAATAGGATAGCACTCTTAAAGTTATAAGGATTTTAAATCCCACTTTAGTGTATGGAAGGCATGCAAAGCTGAAATTTATGCAATGCATGCACACTCTGCCATATACTAAAATCCTAAGTAAGTAACTGCCCCTGACCCCTTGGCAGCAGCCTGGGCAGAGGGATGGGAAAAGGAGAAACTAATGTCGTCCACCCCCTGCCCATCTGCCTCTTGATGACCTGCCTCCCTTGCGTTGTTCTAACTCCAGCTCCAGCCCCCACCAGTGCTGCTTGTTGAATGCTGCTACCACCATCGTCACCGCCTCCTTTGTGTGTTTGAAAAACTCCCGCAGTGAAAATGCACTGACTGGGGCCCTCCATGTTTCCCAGTCTAGCATGCTAGGAAATGTAGTCCCAGCATACCAGAGAGGAAACATGGTGGCAGAAGGCTGCAGCACTGGGAAAGCCTGCTCGTGGGGATGATAGGACACCGTGATGCCTCCCCTCCAAGCTTACACCCTCACTGAGATGTGGTTCCAATGCAGCCCTGCACCATGTATTTTTATAAGCATCCTGGCTTAAAGGGGCGGTATGGAAACCCTAGTGTGGAGGGGAGTGGAGGTGTGTGTGTGTGTGTTTAGTGAGAGGGGGTTTCTCCCTCTTCCTTCCTATATCCCCCTCCTATGCCTGCGCCCCCCTCCCCATGCCTCTACCTGTGGACATGGCTGCCCCGTCACCCCTATGCCGCCACCTTTACACATGACTTCCCCTTCTCCCCCTGTGCTCCATGACTCCTGGAATAGAGGAGGGAGCCACCAGAATGTTCCTGCTGTCCCCATTTGCCTAAGAGCCTAAGCCTGCCTCTGACTGACCTGCAGCCCTCCCAGAAGAGACAAGTGAGGGCCCTGATCTCCTGTGGATCTTTAAAAAATATTCCAAGGGAGTCTGCAAGCCTTTGGGCTCAATTCTGAGCCCCCTCCTACCACTGGCCATCCAACCAACGTAGCCCTCCTCTTTCCTTCCCCCCCCCTCCCAGGGCTTGGGTGGGTGGGGGTGCTCAGTATTGCCTCGCCTCCCACCCTCCCCACCACCCGAATATAGAAATGAACAGAATAACATACAGGAATTTTCTGTATTGAAAATCTTTTTTAAAAACAAGGAAATTCAATAATTAAAAAAACTCTGGTTTATAATGATAGTTAAGGCTCTTGCAAATACACTCATGCACTAAAAAGTCCTAGAAATTACAAGTTAAGGCTCCTTCCTTAACTTGCAAGCCATGTAAGCAGTAAAGACATTGTACCATCTCGCGTATTGTGCTTGATTCCAACTTAGCCTCCAAGTCCCCATACTTTGCATTTGTCTTTCAGTCCCAATCCTCTTCTGCTTCAGGTGGGGAACAACACTGAAGTTGGGGATTGGAGGATGTGAGGGGGGAAGCAGCAGAGCTGGGGGGAGCCACGCGCTGGGAGAACAGGGGCTGTGGGTGGGGACTGAGGGGCAGCTAGGCTGTTGCACTAGCACAAGTACCCTGTAATGCCCTAGCTCTTCAGGCAACCTGTTCATGGTGCTGTAGCCGCCTATCTGTCCCTCCCCTCCCCCAGGTCTCCTGCTGCCCCTCAGTCCTCACTCACAGAACCTTCAGTTCTGGCACTGCCCCTAAATCCCTGTCTGTAGCCCCTGGTACCCCAGCCCTGTCCCACATGTTTGCTGCTACTCCTTTGTCCCTATGCACAACTCTGGTTCCACCATGACTGATCTTTACCAGGTTTGTTTCTGTCCCCCAATCACCACCCACAGTCCTTGGTTCCCCACCCATGACCTCCTCCAGCTCTGTCGCTGTCCCACAATCACCTCTCATAGTCCCTACTCTACCAGGCTTGGACTTCCCCCAGCACTGCTGATGCCTGTCTAGCCTCACCAGTACCCGCTGCTCTCCAGGCATAAGCTCCTCCTCAGCTCTGCCACTGCCCCTCAAACAATACACACAGTCCCTGCAGCCCAAGCTCTGAACTCCCTCAGCTCTGCTGATGCCTCTGAATACACACCCACAGCCCGATTCCCCAACCCTGCCCCCAGCTCTGCTGCTGTCCCTCAGTCCACATCTGCAGCCTCCACAGTTCCAGTCTTGAGCTCCTCCCGAGTACTCTTGTTGCCCCTCAATTCCCACCTTCAGGCCCTACAGATCTCCCTCTGCCCTTCAATCCCCAACTACAGCCCCAGGTTCCACAGCTCTTTTCGCCAGATCTACCACTTCCCCTCAGTCCCATCCTACAGCCCCTGCTTCCCCAGCCCTGAGTTCCCCACAGCTCTCCTGATGCCCCTCAATTGCCACCTGAAGCCCCTGCTCTCCCAGCCCTAAGCTCCCCGCAGCTCTGCCGCTGTTCCTCAATCTGCACCTGAAGCCCTTCTTTTCCAGCCCTAGGCTTTCCCCAGCCCTCCCACTGCCCCTCAATCACCACCCGCAGCTCCTACTCTCCCAGCCCCGGGATTCCCCCAAGCTCTCCCGCTTCCCCTTCGCCCCCTCCATTCCCCAGCTTCAGTGTTGCCCCCAATCTACAGAGGAAGAGTATTGGGCCTGAAAGATCAATGCAAAGTGTGTGAGCATGGAGGCTAAGTTGGAATCAAGCACAATATGCGAGACTGTACAATGTCTTTACTGCTTACATAGTTCACAAGTTAAGGCAGGAACCTTAACTTGAAGTTTCCAAGACTTTTTAATGCATGAATGAATTTGCAAGAGCCTTAACTATCATTATAAACCAGAGGTTTTTTAATTATTGAATTATATTGCGATCACTATTAGCAAGTGGCTCTGCCATCATTCCTTCCACTGGACTCTCTGCTCTAGTTAGGACACAATCTAAAATAGCTTCTCTTCCTGTGAGTTCCAAGACAAGCTGCTTCAGGAAGCACCGCAAGTTGTGGTGTAAAGGAACTCAACTTTCTGAAACACATCCTGCAGAGACATTTTCCCAATTAATGTGGGGGTAGTTAAAATCCCCCATTATTTTTGCACTGCCTACTTTTGTAGCTTCCCTAATCTCCCTTAGCCTTTCACAATCACTGTTAGCATCCTGGTCAAGGGGTTGATATAGCTCCACTACCATCTGGTTGCCATTTAAAAATGGAATTTCTATCCATAGTGATTCCAGGGGGAAGTCTGTCATTTGACTATTCCACCTCCACTTCCAGTACTATTAACTCTGTCATTTCCATATATTTTGTATTCCGGTATCACAGTGTCCCACTGACTGTCCTCATTCCACCATGTTTCTGAGATGCCTATTATATCAATGTACTAATTTAAAGCTAAGTACTATAATTCCTACGGGTGGGAAGTCCGGATTATCTGGTATCCGATACTGCCGGTATTTTGCTGTACCAGCAGTATTGGATTAATCTGGATATTGGGGGTACCGGTACCGGTTCCCCGTGCCTGATTGTTTTACATTGCGGCCATTGAAATGAATGGCCACAATGTAAAAAAACAAAACAAAAAAACAACCACTTTTCCCTCCACCATCCTGCGTGGGTGGAAGAGGGGACACCCACCCACCCACCCTGCCCAGCCTGGATTTTTTTAAAAAAATTTTTTCCCCGAAGTCCCTGGTTCCGGGCCGCCACCGGAGACCCAGAGCCTGCACCAGCAAGTAGGTACTAGGATGATCCCTGGGGTGGGGGGTGGTTTAACACACACACCACCCCAGGGATCACCATACCCCCACCTAAGGATCGCCTACCTTTGGTGTTCTGGGTGGTGGCGGAAGCACGGTGCTCCGGGCAGCTTCAGCGCTGGCTGTGGCTTCTGGCTTCAGTGCTTACTAGGCCTTCCAGGGAACTTCTGGGTTTCCCCTGAAGGCCTAGTAAGCACTGAAGCCAGCAGCTACAGCCAGCGCTGAAGTCGCCCAGAGCGCCGTGCTGCCACCGCCACCGTCCGGAGCTCCAAAGGTAGGCAATCCTTGGGTGGGGGGGTAGGGTGATCCCTGGGGTGGAGTGTGTGTTAAACCACCCCTACCCCAGGGATCACCCTAGTACCTACCTGCTGGTGCGGGCTCCGGGTCTCCGGTGGCGGCCCGGAGCCAGGGACGTCGGGGGAAATTTTTTTTTAAAAAAAAATCCAGGCTGGGCAGGGTGGGTAGGGGTGTCCCCTCTTCCACCCGCACAGCCTGGGAGGCGGAGGGATTGTTTCCCCCCCCCCCCATTGATTTCAATGGAGACACTGAGAGTTTCCCATTGAAATCAATGGAATAGATCGGGCACTGGTAAACCAGTTTTAATCTGGTAAACCGGTTTTTTGCAAACGGTTAACCGGTAAAACCGGTAGCCGATTTTTTGCCAGATATCCCATCCCTAATAATTCCCCTATTTTACTTTTGGGGCTTCTGGCATTGGTATACAAACATCAAAGCATTTTAATACTCTGGTGCTTGTAATGGCATATTTTGTTTATTTTGGAAGTATTCTCTGACTCTCTGATTCTTCTCTACCCTATTTACTGGAATACACTGTATCACTATTAGTAATGGCATCCCCTTGGGTTGCCTCTGTCTGAACTGAGTGCTCCACAGCAGCTGCCAGATTTCCCCCAAATCTTAGTTTAAAAACTCCTCTACCACCTTATTGATTTTTAGCGCCCACAGTCTGTTTCCATTGTGGTTAAGGTGAAGCCCATCTTTACCACATAAACTCCCTCTTCCTCCCAAAGAACCCCCAGTTCCTAATAAAACTAAATCCTACCTCCTTGCACCATCCACAGAATGAGATTCTGGAGCTCAGCCTGCCTCTGGGCCCTGTGCGTGGAACAGGAAGCATTTCAGAAAACGCTATCCTGGAGATTCTGGATTTCAACCTTCTTCTTAGAAGCCTAAATTTAGCCTCCGGAACCTCCTTCCTACATCTTCCTATGTCATTGGTACTGACATGGATCATGAGAACTGGCTCGTTCCCAGCACTTACTAAAATCCTGTCTAGAGTTGTTGCATGAGGTCTGTTACCCTTGCACCCGGCAGGCAATTGACCATGTGGTCTTCACAGCTGTCACAAACCCAACTATCTATATTCCTAACAATCAAATTGACCACTACAACCATCGTATTCAGTTAGGGTTCCCTCCCCTGGAGAAGTATCCTCAGTGTGAGAGAATACAATGACATCATATAAAAGGCAGGTCCCACTCCAGCTACGGGAGCCTTTTTGGATTCATACTGAACTTGTCCTGGCTTTTGTTAGATAGAGTTACTGCTCGGCCTTGGATTATTTTAATCCTGGCATAGTTGATAATAGTTATAGCAAGTGTGGGAACCTTTCCCCCTCTGCCGGCCAAGGTGGAGCATGTGGAGGTGGTGGATTAGGAACAGAACACAGTAGAGTGGGTGGGTGGAGAGTCTAACAGGCCTGAAGGTGGGCAGATAATGGGTGAAAACAGATATGATGCTAACCACCCTTTAACCACCCTTGGCAGTTATTTATGCATGTTGGAGGGCTGTATTGGTGCCCTATGCAGCCCTGAAACATGCATAAATGACCACTAAGGGTGGTTAAAGTGTGGTTAGCGTCATGTCTGTTTTCATCCAAAATTGCTGTTCATCGTTGAACTACCAAGGATGAACAGCAATTTCCTCACCATGGCTTGGTTAAAAAAAGAGGGTAGGGGGGATGTGATCCAAGTGTTCTTACTCCAGGTTTATAGCTACTATGCATAATGGAAACATTAATCAATTTATTCTCACCTCCCCAAATATGACATTGCTGTGGTTATTGTTTTACAATTTTAGTTTCTTTTGAACTCACACATCTTTGGTAGTGAAAATAAAAATGTTTCCAAAGATTCCAGGACTATTTTTTCCCAATTAAAATTTGGTATTTACTATTTATAAAGAAGTTGCATTCCACTTTATAAAAGCCATTAAAATACATCTGTGTGCCTTTTTAGCCCATTTTGTCATGCAACAAAAGGGGAGGGGGGAGTTCATCAGTTTAATTAAACTCTTTCTATTTCACTTAATTGTTTTGATGCAGTCCAAATAAAGGCATTCTGGAACTAATTATGTCATTGTTACATTATGCTCAGCCGAATGTGCCTAATCAACGCCGTTCCTTTTGATACAGGATAATTAATCTCAAATTGAACACAGTTCCTAAACAAACCTGGTCATTTCAGTAGGTGTCTGACTCTTAAAAAAAGATTTAATTATAAGAACATAATTAATGTCCTTTATTGATGTTACCATTGGGGGGGGGGGCTAAAATGTTGCTGTGAAATGAATAGGAATTTTGCCACAATAGGAGCAGACTCAGATTTTCTAATGTACCCTTAGGGTTCAGTCTAATTACATCAACTTAGTGATCTGCTCTTAGAAGGCACTGATTGCCTATTTTAGGGGTCTAAGCCCCAACTCCTGGAAGTCCTTAAAAATACTGGTTAGACAGTCACATCCCAGGAATGGTGTGGGTTGGGGGTATGGAAACCTGGGCCTGAGGGCCATGGTATTTACGTGTCCCTTTCCCATTTCCTGAATCTGCCCATGCATCCAGTTCCTACCCCCAAGCATTAACGGACTGAGCTTGGGGTAAGGGAGCAGAGAGGAGGGCATGCATGCAAGGATCTGGACCCTCCTCTTCCTGAGGGCAACCTGCCCCCAACTTCCATGTGGCCCTTGGAGCTTGTACTAATTTTCAAAGTGGCCCCTGAGAGGGAAAAGGTTCCCCACTCCTGGTGTAGGTATTGTGGATCCTGTCCAATGGCAGGGAGCTGGACTAGAACACTACATAGGCCCTAAAAGGTCTGGGACCTGCATATCTAAAGGGCCACCTCTCCCTTTCTGTCCCTCTGTGCTCTCCTGAAAATTCTATCATTGGCTTAGGTTTCTTTGACCTGGTTACACAGAGAAGCATTCTTGGTAACTGCTCCATGACTTTGGAACTTCCTTCCCTTAGAGGTTGTAATGAGACTAATTTAGGGTGAAAACAAATGAGGCAATAGCCCATGTTAGCCCCCACCAGGTGGGTGTTCACTAGGGCTGTAGCGGAATATCGCAGCGGTAGCTATTTCTGGCGGAAACAGTGTTTCCGCAATTAGTGGAACGGCATGGCAGAGGCTTTCATTCCGCTAGTTTCATTCCACGGTTCCGCGGTTCCGCTTATTTAATTCCACTACTTAGTGGAATCATGGAAACATGACATTTTCGCTACTTCCGCAATTCCGCAAGCGCCACAAAATAGCGGAATAGCGGTTTCTCGCAATTTCCGCAATTTTCCTGCAATTTTTCTGCAATTCCGCGATTTGCAGAATTCCGGCGGAATTAGCGGTATGTCTGCAGAAAAGTTGCAGTGTGGCGGGGGCAATTCCAAAATGGCGGAACGGAATCGCAGTGCGGTAACAGCTGCTGCCACATCAGCCCTAGTGTTCACCTGCTCATTTGTTAGATGGTCACTACAGATGTTCACCCCCGCTGGCAACTCACCAACCATGGAGTCTTAGAGAATGTAGAGCCCCCAGACTCACACTGGGGTCTTAGAGAATGTAGAGCCCACTGTGCGGGCAAATTCAGATTGATCTAGGTTAACGTGCACCCACGTGGCCACCTGCTGTCTATTAGGGTGTGCACAGCCTGCCCACATAAGGTGTCTTTAGACATAACGCTGTTCAGTGTTCTGTAACACAGTGTCCTGCCCTTACAGTGTTTAGACGTACCCTCAACACAGTGTTCATTCCAAAAACTGGAAGTGAACAACTGCCAGGTCTTGACAGTTTAATCAGTGTTTGGGGTGAACACTGTGGGTATTTTCAGATGTTACGAGATCACGCTCAACCACAGTGAACCAAGCTCAATTCCGCGGCGGGGCCAAAGAGCCCTGAACGTCTGTTCAGCACCCGCCAGATGTTCACCACGCTCAATACCCACATGGGGTCAATTTCAACCATGCTTCCCGGGCTCCCGGGGGAATATCCTGGGAAGCGTGGTCAAAGAGATCCCCACTGGGAACCAACAAAAAGTAACGTCTGGACGCCAATCACCCGGTGGAACCAAAGGAAACGATCCCCAGCCATGGACAATGCATGCAGCATTGCTTCCAGGCAACCAGCAACAACACAACCACCGGAGGGAGATTTAAAGGGAAATCCACAGCAGGCAAGCGTGGCAGGATGGAGCGAGGAGGGAGGCAGAAGAGAGTGGTGGGAGAGAAAGCGACGGTGGAGGAAGAGGAGAAAGGGGCAGCGGTGGAAGGAGCGCAGGTGGAGGAGGGGGAGGATGGAGGAGGTGCAGGGACAACACCTGCAGCATCCAGGACATGATGCCCCGGGGACAACAGCTGGACCGGGAGAGGTGGAGGCACCCCAGAAACGGGTAAGGGAAATCAAGGGGAGGAGCACAGGGGGCTCAGGGGCACCCGGGGGGCATGGGGCATGCCCAGGCACCAGGCAGGGAGGAGGGGGAAGGGGCACCCTGCAAGGAGGCCAGACCTGCACCCAACCCTATACCCCCCACCCGCTATCCCCACAGACACAGAAAAGGGCCCGGACAGACGAGCCCCCAGAGAACACCGGCCCTGCCCGGGTGGAGGCAGAGAAGGAGGAGAAGGAAGAGGATGACCCACAGTGGAGAAGAAGGAGGAAGGCCTACCACAGAGGGGGCCAGTGGGGGCTCCAGGAGACCCGGGACTTCATAAGGATATGGGGGACCCTGGAGTACCAGCTGGAGCTCGTGCTCAACCAGCACAACCAGAATGTCTACCAGGACATAGTGGGGGACATGGAGGCAGCGGGGCACCATGGCACCATGGCACAGTGCCGCTCCAAGGCCAAGGAGCTGAAGAGGGGGTACAAGGCCATCCAGGACGACAATAGGCAGTCCGGACATGGTGCCTGGACCGCCCCATTCTATGATGCCCTGGACCGCAACCTGCACATGAAGGGGTCCATAGTCGCCCCAAGGCTCGTGGGGAGCGCTGTGGTCCAGGGCAGGGAACGGGCTGAGGTATCCCCTCCCCTC
>QEPC01008061.1:4042361-4059549 GCA_003113815.1 Sphenodon punctatus
TCCCCAGTCTGTCCCCATGCACCCCCTCCCCCCATTCCATCCCAGTCTGTTCCCCCCTGTAATCCATCCCCAGTCTGTTTCCCCCCTCCCCCCGCAATTTACTCACCAGAGGCAGCGCAGTGGGATCCTGGGATGGCACGCTGGTTTCTCTTCTTGGGCCTGGAGCTGCCGAGCAGGCTGCTAGGCTCCCCCTCCCTCCCAGAGTCAAGTTAAAGTTTGACTCTACTTGGAGGGAGGACTCAGAGGGAGGGAGGGGGAGAGCCTAAGAGCAGCCTGTGCGGCAGCTCCCATACCCCCCAGCACAGCTGAGTAGTCTGGCCCATTCACCTGTGTGCCATGCCCGGGTAGGACTTTTAGCCCTGGGCTATCCCTGCAATGAAATAGTGCCGCCTGCAGCACTATTTCATTGCAGGGTTCCATTTATGTGGGATGGATGGTGCTTCTAGCTGCCCATTCCGCATAAAGGGAGAACACCTCCCTTTTGTCCACCCAAGGCTTCCTTAAGAAGCCTTCAAGGGGGGCGGGGAATGTCAGAGCCATCTTCGGAGAATGTCAGAGCCATCTTGAAGAACCTTGTTTGGAGGCACTGACCTTGAAGGTTGCCTCTAAACAAGGGTCTTCGAGCTGGCTCCACACATTCACCGTGGCACTTTTCTTTTTTTTTTAAAGTGTCGGGCCTCGGGGGAGCGAGTCCGACTCCTGGGGGGTCAGGAGGGGCATTGCCCCATACTTCCTAGGGGGTGCACCACCACTGATGACCAGGGTGCGCGAGTGTGGATCATCACAACAAGGCTAGGGTGAGAGGAAGGAACAGGACAATAACAAGGAACATAGCTGATACATAACCATAGTTAGGACCCACATTCCCATAATCCCCAAACAGCAAGGAAGGATTTCTCCATCTCCCTGCAAGCTATAGTGGACCGCAGGTTCCACTTCCTGGATATCTGCACAGGGGTGTCGGGAAGGATACTCGATGCTCGAATCCTCCACACCTCACTATTCTTTATGAGAATGTACATAGGGGAAATAGCCCCAAATATAATCTGGGTCACAGAGGGCATGCCTATGTGTCCAGTTGTGATTGCTGATCCCACCTATCTAAGAATTCCTAAGCTAATGAAGGCGTATCCTATGCAGGTATTCTACAATGCATGGCTGTGCTCCACCTGCAGTGTCTTTGAATTAGCTTTGGGGGTTCCGAAGATCAAGGTAACCTCAATATAAAAGCACATAGAGGGAGCATTAAATCTCCCCCACCCGTGATGCCCATCCAGTCCAGTGATGGAGGATAGATAGGGTGCAGCAGTACTTGCAGGCTGCTGAGGTGTTGTTCAGAGGCATCTGCCAGGTGCAGAAAGCCTGCAAATGGTGGTTCAAGCAACTGCCCAACACTGGTCATCTATGCTGGACACTCAGTTCACTCTTTTCAGGCAAACCACTAATCACAGAAGGTGCAGGGCATGGGACAGATTGCAGGTGGAAAGGCAGTGCCACAAGGCCAGGCAGATGAAGCTGCCCACCATGCAGAGGAGGGTGTCCCATACCACCAGATTTATGAAGGGAAGGCAAGGCATTACTGTCAGTTGTCATCTTGCTATCCCTTTGTGGCTGCTCTGTAGGGCACCATCCCCAGTCCCTCCCTGGGGTCCTGATGGCTTACCTGCCTGTCAGAGGGGACCGTGGCTGGGGCCTGCCTAGTTCTTCTTGTGCTGGTGGTGGAGGGAGCTCTGCTGGTGCTTGCCTGTAACAGGACATGGTACCTGTCAGCGGTCATGTTGCTCCCCTTCACGGCTCCTCAGGGCCACATCTTCTTCCCATATCTGGGGTGCTGTGCACTTACCTGGCTGTTGCTGTTTGCTTCCATGGTACTGGCTATTTTCTTTTTGGGGGAGCCATGGGTGGTATTGGAGCCAGAGCACCCATCTTTTCAGGCATGTGTCCTTTAAGGGTTTCTGGCCAGGCTGGTGATGTATCGTGGGGTTGGTGATTGATGGCCACTGGCCAGGTGTTATGCTGCTCTAGCCCTCATGTGGCCTTTTCTCCATGGTGTTGGCTCACCTGTCCCATGGGTAGGTGTGCTTCCCTGTTTGCACAGACTACATAGATGTGAACACCCATCCCCACCCATGCCCACTCATGGAACAGTTCAGCTTTTGCCCGGTTGCTCTGTGTGGGGAAATGGGTGGGGATGGATGGAGGTGCATGGGTCACTGGAGCACGCACCCACCCACCACCTCTTTTACATGGGCGGCACTACATGTGTCCACTGGGTGGACCTGTGTATTACATAGCTGTCCACAATTGCTGTGGGATCCAAACACCTCTGACTCCTTATATGTCACCTAACAAGTCCCCTGTGAGGTAGGGGAGCTGTGTCCACTGCTGTGGGGATAGGGGTTGTTGTTATTGGAGGAGCTGACTGCCACGCTGCTCTCCCTCCCCCCCAGGTAATAACTGCCAGGGCGGGGCCCTGTGGGAAGCTGAAAGCTGTGTCCGCTGCTGTGGGGATAGGGGTTGTTGGTATTGGAGGAGCTGGCTGCCACTCAGCTCTCCCCCCCTCCCCCAGGTAACAACTGCCATGGTGGACCCCTGTGGGCACCATCTCAAAGGGCGACACCCAAAGGGTGTCGGCCATTCTCTGGGCCGTGGCAACCCCCGCCCCTTTGTTTTCTTCTACTGCTGCTTTGGAAGAAATATTTACAGCTCGTCCCTGCTGCTGCCGGCTGCTGGATCCGCTGTTGTTATTTTTGTTTTAATTTTTTGGTTTTAAGGGGTTTTGGGGGGATGAGGCAGGTGGGGCCTGAGGGTGGGAGGTATGGGGAATGGGTTAGGGAGGATAGGGCCAATTCCTCTGGTGAGAGGAGGGGAGATGGCCCTTGGGGAGGGTGGGTGGGGGCCCCTGGTGAGACGGGGGGCACCCCCCATATGATGTGGAAGGGGGACTCCCTTTGAGAGAGGAAGTCCCAGGAAGAGGGGGTGTGGGTGGGGAGAGGAGGGGGGTTGGAGTCCCTCTCGCCGGACTTTCAAGGCAGCCCATAGAGGGTGGGTGTCAAACGGGGTTCTCTAAGGATGGGAGGACTTCCACAGCTATCGGGGTTGTTACGGGTCGGGGGAGATATGGTCCAAAGGGGAGGGGTATTTCATCAGTGAGGAGGGAGTGGTGCCTTGTGCCCATTCCCCCCTCAGCCCCGCACGTGGGAAGGTGTGGGTTGAGGCCCTGGACACCCCAGACCTTGGCCTGGTGCTGCTAAATGCGAGGTCGGTGGTTAATAAGTCATCTACCATCTGGGAGTTAATCTGGGAGTGGGACACCGACCTCGCGTGCATTACAAAGACCTGGCTGGACAATGAATTGGGCCCTATTCTGGGTGATCTTGTTCTGGCTGGGTTCTCTGTGCAGCATCAGCCTCATCTGGAGGGACGGGGGAGAGGGCGGTGTACCTATTGTTATCAAGGATGCACTGTCTTTTAGGAGGTATCTGGTGCAGGCTCCACCAGGTGTTGAGTGCCTCCATCTTGTGTTGGATTTGGCTGGGGAAAGATTAGGGGTGCTGCTGCTGTACCATGCACCCAATTGCCTGGCAGCATTCCTAGATGCTCTTGCTGATTTGGTGTCTGATGTGATCCTCCAGACCCCAAAACTAGTGGTCCTGGGGGATTTTAACATTCACACTGACACCAATCTTGGAGGAGCGAGGCATGAGTTCATGGCCTCCATGACAACCATGGGCCTCTTCCAAATCATCTGTGGCCCCACACATGAGGAGGGACATACACTGTATTTGGTTTTCTGCACTGGCATTGAGGCAGGGGTCAGTTAGAAGAAGTCAGAGGGATGGAGTCCTTATCATGGTCTGACCATACCTCCTTAGGGCATACATCTTGCCACATGTCAGTCCCCAATGGGCTGCAGGACTTATTGGATTGGTCTGCCCCCAGAGACTTATGGAACCGGATCAGTTCCAGAATGCTCTGGGGGAGTTTCCCCTGGACCTTGACACCCGCTCGGTTGATGATCTCATAGCCTTCTGGAAAACCTTGTTGGCTGAGACCATTGACAGAGTGGCTCCCAGGGGTCCGCTGCCCTCCCGAGTCTCCCGCAGGTCTCCTTGGGTACTGAGGGCCTGAGGTGTTTGAAGTGGGAGAACAGGTGGTTGGAGCGACAGTGCCACCGGTCTCGCGATGAGTATGATCAATCACAGCATAAGAACAGATTAAAGGCCTATGCTGTGGCAGTGCAGGCAGCAAAGAAGCAGTTCTTTACTGCCGTTATTGCATCTGCAAAGTCATGTCTAGTGGAGCTTTTCTGGGTGGTGAAAGACTTGGTCAGTCCTGCCTGTCTCTGCAGGACCTGGAGCAATCCAGTGACCGCTGGTGACTGGTTTATCGAGTACTTTGTAGATAAGATCACTCGCATCTGCCATGCTTTCGGTTCTGCAGTTATTGCAGAGGATCATCTTGGGGTTATGAATGCCCCGTCCTGTCCTGTTTTATGGGATCGGTTTATTATTATTATTATTATAAACATTTATATAGTGCCAGCCATGTACCTGGCTCTGTACAGAACATAGAAATATACACAGTCCCTGCATGTGGCTTACAATCTAAAAGACAAGGAGGGGGAGACAGGAAGAGGGGACAGTGGGAGAGAGAGGGGAGAAGACAAACAAACATTCAGGCGGATGTGAAGTTTCAGGTGCGTGTGCTTGGCTTGGTTACAATCAGGTTGGTTGCAGCAGTCTGCAGAGGAGGGCAGACTAAGTATATGGGGACAGGCTAGCAGGCATTGGGAAAGGGGCGAGGAAAAAGTGGATCTTGAGGAGGGATTTGAAAGAGCAGAGGGATGGGGCAAGGTGGATGTGGGTAGGGAGGGAGTTCCAGGCATGGGGGGCAGCGAGGGAGAAGGGTCGAAGGCGGTTAGGTGAGCAGGAGAAACGAGGGAGAGTGAGGGAGGGGACAGAGGAAGAGCGGAGAGCGCGTGCAGGAGTGCATAGGGAGATTCCTCATTAACTGACTGTCCCAGTTGTGCACTAAGGGACAAATGCACTTGGAGGGATTTGCAGTTTTTAATACTTCTATGGAGCATCTCTCTGGTGGATTCTTCGATGTTTACTAAAGTTTGAGATTTGACTAAAAATTTTCCCACACTCAAGGTATGTATAGGGCTTCTCTCCTGTGTGCATCTTTTGATGGCTATTTAGGCCTGAGCTGTCAGTAAAGCTTTTCCCACACTCAAGGCATTTGTAGGCTTCTCTCCTGTGTGGATCCTTTGATGTCTATTAAGGTCTGAGCTGTGAATGAAGCTTTTCCCACATTCAGGGCATTTATAGGGCTTCTGTCCTGTGTGGATTCTTTTATGGTTACGAAGGGTTGAGCCGTCCCTGAAGCTTTTCCCGCACTCAAGGCATTTATAAGGCTTCAGATGGTATCACCTGCCGATGTGGAGTACTTGTTGGGATCTGTTTGTGCCACTACTTGTGAACAAGATGGCTGGATCATCCTGGATGATGAAAGCCAGCCAGGAGATGCTACGGCTGTTGCTGGCTGAGGTGGTTAGTGCCTCCCTTTGGGAGGGCAGGGAGCCTGAATGCCTGAAGGAGGATGTGGTTAGACCCCTGCTCAAGAAACCATCTCTTGACACTGATGCTCCTGCCAGTTATCGACCGGTCTCTAACCTTCCCCTTTTAGGGAAGGTTATTGAACAGGCTGTGGCACAGCAGCTCCAAGAACACCTGGACCGCACCGTTTTCCTTGACCCCTCTCAGTCCGGGTTTCAGTCTGGGTATGGTACGGAGACTGAATTGCTGGCCTTGGTTGACGATCTCCGTCTGGAGTTGGACCAGTGTCATCAGACCTTACTGGTCCTGCTAGACCTTTCGGCTGCATTCAACACAGTCGATCATGATGTGTTGGTGACTCGCCTGAGGGACTGTGCTGGGATTGGCAGGATGGTCTTGGACTGGTTTTGTTCGTTCCTGGCTGAGAGAACTCATCGGGTGGTCTTGGAGGAGTGTATGTCTTCCCCCCGAGACCTCATGTGTGGAGTCCTGCGGGGTGCCATTCTGTCCCCCCTCTTGTTTAACATCTATATGCAACTGTTAGGGGAGATCATGAGAGGGTTTCAGGGCATGCAGTGTCATCAGTATGCTGATGACACTCAGCTCTACCTCTCTTTTTAAATCGACCCAGGCCAAGCAGTAACATTATTTTCCCAATGCCTGTCGGCTGTGAGGGCTTGGATGAGGTTGAGCCATCTGCAGCTGAATCCTGACAAGATGGAAGTGATGTTGGTGGGTGAGAGTCTGGGGGGCCTGGGAGTGGTTGAATCTCCTCTTGTTGGGGAGGCTCGCCCTCCCATGGTCTCGCAGTATGGACTCTGGGTGTGCTCCTCGATTCACGGCTCAGCCTGGAATCTCAGGTTGTGGCTGTGGCAGGGAGTGCATTTTGGCAGTTACATCTTGTCCGGCAGCTTCGGCCATATCTCTCAGACTCTGACCTCGCCACTGTCATCCATGCCTTCATCACCTCGAGGCTGGATTAATGCAATGCGCTCTACGTGGGGCTGCCCGAGAAGCTGGTCCAGAGGCTGCAGATGGTGCATAATGCTGCAACCCCATAAATAAATCTATTAAATAAGTAAATATCTCCTTACTGGGGCGGGCCACACGGAGCACATGCCATCTGTGCTCCGGGCTCTGCACTGACTGCCTATAAAGCACCGGGCTAGGTTCAAGGTGCTGGTTTTGACCTTCAAAGCCCTTCACGGCCTGGGCCCTGCATATCTGAGGGAACGCCTCACTCCCCATGTGCCCGTGCGACCCCTGAGATCGTCCGTGGGGGCCTTTCTGGAGGTTCCCCAGGTGAGACGGGTGGCCACTGATGTGAAATCTTTTTTGGTGGCTGCCCCTGTGCTGTGTAATTCACTCCCAGAGGAGGCTTGGTTGGCCCCCAGCCTCCTGTCGTTTGTGTTGTTGCTGTTCCGCCAGGCTTTTGGTGAGGAGGGGGTAGGGGAGTAGGGTTTGGGAGGGAGGGTGAGTTTTATGATTTGTTTAAAATTTGTTGATTTGTTTTTAAATGTTTTCTTGTTAAATTTTTGTGTTATTCACCATCCCAAGCTGCCTTTGGGCAGGAAGGGCGGGATATAAGTTTTAAATAAATAAATAAAAATATTATGCCCATGTTACAGATGGGGAGCTGGGGCACAAAAAGACTTCGGCTGCTATCCTCAAAATGCATACAGTAGTTCTATTCAAGGCCTTTGGAATTGGTTTGTGGATTGCAACATTAGCGATTTGCCTAGAGTTCCACTCTGTCAGAGCTATAAGCTGAACCAGATGTGATGGCAGGTTAAGACCCTAACAGCTACGACTGTATCTGATCAAAAAACACCAGTTCATCTCAGTGTTAATAGAAGTCAATTTTAACTCATATTTAATATTACGGGTGAGACTTTCAGTTTTGGTTTTAACCAAAAGAGGCTGAAAGTGCCTCTTTCGGTTAAAACCAAGAGATTCATAAATTGGGCCCTTCTCGTTTCCCTAATTTTGGATCTTCTGTTCCCACTGAAGCCAATGGGAAATCCTCCAATTGACTTCAATGTGAAGAGCCAGGAAACCTCCTCCACCCCCACCACCTCACTCCTGGCCTCATAGGGTGGGGGTGGGGATCCATTACCCCTACCCACTTGCCTGGGGCCCAGCTTTACCACCCACATCACCCTCAGGGCCCCTGTACGTTACTTACCTTTCCAGGTCTGGGTCCGCAGGGTGGGGTTCATGGCTGCTGGCTGGGCCACCGGCTCCACTACCAGAGCCAGGCCTCTTCTACTGCTGACTGGTGTTGGGAGCTGGCTCCAGTGCTAGGCTTCTGGGGCTTCTCTGCTGAGGGGCACTGGAGAAGGCCAGGCTGTGGCACCAGCTCCTGACACCAGTCAGCAGTGGAAGAGGCCTGGCCACTGGCAGCGGAGCCACCTCCCCTGCCAGACAACGGAGCCTTCTCTTTCTTACAGGTCCCAGTTCCAGAGCTTCTTGAAAACCTTGCTGCTGGCAGCGGCACAGTGCACATGCGCAAAATGGCAGCTGAGGTCATTCTGCGCATATGTAGCCCTAATCCAAAATGACGACGGCAGCGTCAGCACCATTTTGGAAGAGGGCAGCTGTTCTGCACGTGTGTGGAATGTCACCACACAAATTTTGTCCAGAGCCCCACCCCTACTTAATATACAGCAACCTCAGGTTTTCTCTGTAAAACTGAACTAATCTTAAGAGTTTTGATCTGCTTAAATATAAAGAAAGTAGATGTGACAAATTGTTCTGAACTGAATTAACCTTTGTGTTGCACTATGATGGTGTCTTGATGGAAGGCAGAAGCCTACCTTGGAAAGGTATACAAAATGACATGGTGTACACTGGAAGAGACAGAGCCTCACCAATTTCAGTAGTAAGAGGCAGACGTAGATAGGGTGAGAGGAAGACTCAGGCTGGTGGCCTAAATAGAATCTAGGTCTTTTATTACATGGCCTCTTTTCAATTCATGGCCCCTGGACACAAATTCAGACCCTTTTCTTGAGCACCCATCTTAGTGCCTCTCCTCACAGGACACAACCTTCAGTGTTCTCTGTTTCTTTCTCTTGAGCAGGCAGCATTCTCCTTCAGCCCCTCCTCTCTCTTTGCTAGCTCCAAATGTGACTTCCCAACCCCTCACAGCAAGACCCATGAAAGCCCATGTCCTTTTCTAAATGCAAAATGGCCTGCTGAGGGAAAACGTTTTCCTACCCACGAGTTAGAGAGAGGACTGTTTGGGTGAGAAACGTTGAGAGGAAATTGATAGTCATTAGAGGAAATTACTGACCATGGTACAAATTATCTGCAAGACTAAATGGAAATGACTCTGTTGACATCATTGGTGTTGTGCCATGAGGTGAAGTTGGGCTTCGAACCAAACCTTGCTGCAAATGAAACTAATTGCCACACAGCTAAAAAAAAATGATGCATCACTAACATTAAGATCAAGTGCCCTTTGCATGGTGCCAAATGGATTTCCTAGGCCACAGAGCAGATAATGAATTCTCTTTCCCACATCACACTATAGCTGGACCTTCTAGAATTCACTCCCAAGGTGAGGATTCAGGAAGCTTGTAGACATCTAAAAAAAGAATAAAAGTGTAAAGCAACCAGGGGTAACATATGGGCGTTACAATGTGCTTGTTGCGATGTCTGAACTGCTTGTCTAGTATGGCAAACCACAATGGGTCACTTACTACTGGCTGCTTTCCACAGGATATTGAGTTTTACCTTTAAGAAGCACCTTTAGTAACATTCATGGGATCTTTCCTACAAAACTGAGCTTCTGGAATGTACAGGATCATGTCCATAACTAATTTGTTTGTTTGTTTTGAGTGGAGGGTGGTTGTTTTTTCAACAGTTATTCCTGTCCCTACCCCCTCACCAAAAAGTGCATATGGTTTTTGTCACACAGGCCCTGCACAACTACAGTACTTTTATGGCCCAGTAAGAGATTTAATGCAGCCTGCAAGGCCTCTGTTTGCTAGATTTGCTTCATGCATCAGTCTATAAGCAAGGCTATATCATGCTACTCTAACCGCAGAGGGTAAAACAATTATGACACAACTAAATTCTCTCATTCCACTGAAAATCTTTAGGCTGCATGAGATGTCAGGTTAAGCCCTTTTTCTTTGGCTGGTTTTCCTTTTCCCCAGGAATACAGGGCATATGGAAGCCACGCTGCCAGTTTAAATTGCAGTTATGAGAGCGTGATTTCCACCCCTCCTCTGTGAATGGTTTGTCCCATGTCAATCATCTCGTGTTCCTAGTTAAAATATATGACAGAGTTTTGTATTTCTGCCTTGTGGCCTTTTGAAATCCCACAGGAGTTCAAATGATCAGCATCCATTTCTGTCATGCCCTCTAATTAATTATGATGCTGAAACACGAGACTATTTAGATCAAAATCTGTAGCCAAACCTCCCCACAGTTTCAATGGGATTACATCAAAAGTGAATTTGCCTCTTCATATCACCTCTCAAAATGCATCTCAGGATGTGGTGATAGCCAGAATACTTATATTATTACATTTATTAAGTATTAATAGTCCTGGTTACAAATTATTTTAAAGATCGAAAACAAAAATAACCAAGTGAAGTTCATGTTTCTATGCTGTTTTCACTCAGCAGGTTGAAAGAAGCTGTTATAACTCCGATTCACAAATTCTTTTGAAGCTTGTGAAATCTTCTTGATATCACCTGGTTCCCTGAGGAAATCCCCAAATGTAACAAATGCTTGATACATGACTGTAGCCTGGTTTGGAGACAGTCCTTCCAAGTGGAAACTTGTGATTAATTATAACTACATCCAAGCTTGCAGTTCTGTTGACTTTAGTTCAATTGTCATATTATGAAATGTATCCTTAGCAAGAAGTGTTAAGTAATTCCTTATATTGAACTTAGAGGGTCCCTTGAAAGTAGGGGAGTGAGTGACAACACCCCCAAACAAGTGGACACAACCAATACTTAATTTGTAAAACAAACAAACAAACAAAACAAAAGAGGTATGGGGAGTATTCAGAGAAGCCACTGGAGCTACCCTGACAGTAGGGCTGGCCTTAAAATTTGTGGGGCCCAGGGCAAAGATAAAATGCCCCCATCCCCTCCAATGTGGCCCTTCCCCCTTGGGGGGAACCCTCAACAGGGCCCCAGAGGTGGTTGTGTTTGGTGGGCCACTGCGTGAGAGTGGGGTCCTCACATCCCGCCCTGGTGAAAATGGGGGCCACTGTAAGTAAAGAAAATTGTCCTGTGGTAAGGCCAGTCCTGCCTACCAGGTCTCACTACTCCACCAGCCCAAACACTCACTGACAGATAACGGATGAGTGGCAGTAGTGTGCCCATCCACAGTAGCCCAGCCTCCTCAGCCCTGTCAGGGGATGCTTCTATGGGCAGTTGGAAAGGGTGGTGGTGCTACACTGACATTGTGGGAGGGGCATGTTTTGTCACCAAACAGCTGACTGGAGGCAGCAACCCTCCCACCCAGATCCCAAAGCTTCCCCCCATCAAACATCATCCAGTTGTGGGTGGGGTCTTACAGAGTAAGAGCAGTGACCGGATCTGGATGGAGGTGGCAAGGTTGAGCCCTGGAACAAACAGAGATGCCGAGGCTGAGCGTCTGAAAACTGCTCTATGAAGTGCTGTGGGGACAGCTCCTTTCTTATGAACCATTTGCCCTTCCCCTAAATGGCAGCATCTCCATCAAATCATCCTGCTTCCAGGAAGTTCAAATGCCAAGATGGGGCAGAGTGGCACAAAAGGCAGGTCCATTCTTAATTTGTGGGAGACTGAAACGACAGACTCACTGGGGAAGAGGACTCTGTGTGGAAATTTTTATGTGGAGCTTTCCACATGGAATGGCAGGCAGCCCTGCACCCCCTCCACTTCACCTCTTTACAACTGTTCTTAAAGGTAAGAAATTCAGAAAGCCACAGTGCCAGCACTGTGTAAATAAAACACTACCATGGCAAGGGCAAGATTTTACAAGAAAATTCTGCCCTGATATGCAGTCAATCAGGGCGTAGCTAGGTTGGAATAGGCCTTGGTTAGGACTGAAAACAGAAACCTCCCCCCCCCCTTCCCATAGCAGAGTGTAACAGGCTCACATGTACCTGGGGTTGAGTCTTGTCAGGATCCTGGGCAATCAGTCATGAATGAATGAATAAATTTATTGTTTAAGCCGTAGCCATAACAAAATTTACATGAAAACCTCAGAACAAAGATTTCCGTAGATAAGAAGTACAAAACACAAAACACAAAATACAAAATACAGGTACAATTTCATACAAGTTGGAATTCCGTAGGCCATAGTCAAAGGTAAAAAGTACCTTGAATTTAAAAATCGGATTACCCTTCACGAGGGTTATGGTGCCAAAATTTGTACCCTGACAAGACATCCCCTGGGAAGTATATACAGACGGCATCATCCCACTAAACAATATCCCCATTATCCAAGCCAGAAAATATTAAGCTTTACTACATGGCCAAGACTATTACAGTATATAGTGTAATAGAAAACAGTAAACTAAACAAACATAAATAAAGATATCATCTACTAAAATACAACAGGAAAAGAGACTCTAAAAACAGAGCAAAGCAATGCAAAGCGGAACAATAATACAGCCTTAAGTGAATACACACCCAGACTATTGAGAATCCAGGTGAATTTGTCTTATATGAATAACTGCCAAACAGAAACTTGCCACTGCCCTTGTTGTTTCTGAGTCAACTGGGTTAAGAAGTTTCTGAAGAATATTTTGGGTGTAAATAATACTAGGGTCCCTAAGGACCCCACCCAGAAACTTATATCTCGGGCCAGAAAATGTGGGACAATGGAAAAGAATATGGTCAGGCGAATGAACTTCCCTCATGGTACACAGCCGCAGGTCCCGGGGGATACCCTTATAATGTCCTTCCAAAAATGCCAAAGGAAAGACATTACATCTCAGTTTAGTGAATGCAGATCTCTTACTAAAATCCATCCACTCAAACAAATAACATAGCCCTGAAGATAAAGAGTTAAATGGATTGTAGTCAGGGACGACCCTCTGCTCAGCCAAGAGCGCATCCTCCATCTGCAAGATCTGGTCAGACAACCTCCTTTTAATAAAAATGTTTGTTGCCTTGAAGCCAACTCGCTTCAAACCTGCGGGGGGAAAAGCCCAATTTTAGGACTTCCAGTTCCACTGCTTTAACCCAAGTATCTCCAAGACCATTATTGAGTGTCATGGCCAAAAGGGAATTATCTTGAGAGGGGAACAACACCACTTTAGCCCAATAGTTAACTAGAGACAGAAGGGTATAGAGTAGGGCTGTAGCGGAATGTCGCAGCGGTAGCTATTTCCGCTGGAAACAGTGTTTCTGCAATTAGTGGTACGGCATGGCAGAGGCTTTCATTCCGCTAGTTTCATTACGCTACTTCCGCAGTTCAGCTAATTTCATTACGCTACTTCCACAGGCTTCGCAAAATGTTGGAAACATGACATTTTCTCTACTTCCGCCATTCTGCCAGCATCACAAAATAGCGGAACAGCGGTTTTCTGACAGTTTCTGCAAGTTTTCTGCAATTCCGCAATTTGCAGAATGCTGGAGGAATTAGCAGAATGTCCGCAGAAAAGTCGCAGTGTGGCACAGGCAATTCCAAAATGGCGGAATGGAATCGTGGCGCGGTAACAGCTGCTGTCGCATCAGCCCTAGTATAGAGCTTAAGGGTGGGCAGAGTGACTCAGATCTTAAAAGGCAATCAGTCATGTTCCTGTCTCCTCTAGGCATTTCCAGATGCTCTCAGCAGCTCACTTTGTTTTAGGCAGAGCTCAGGTCCAGCTCCTGCCTCTCTCACGGTCTCTTTGAACTGAGCCTGGCTCATGCCTTTAGCCAGGTGCGGGTGTTAGGTGCTGTCCTTCCTTTACTTTAACACCTACACCTTGAGTAACACCTTCCTTTCAGCCAGTGCTATAAGCCCCTTAAAGGACCAATGAGTTAATTTGGCTGTGGCCTACTACAAGGGGACACCGCTGCACAAGGAAGTATGGAATCTCCCAGGCTTCTGGGTCCCAGTGCAACTGCACCTCTGTTGTAGCTACGGCCTTGCAGTCAATATCTATTCTGATAGAAAATGTGTCATGCAGTCCCCCCCCCCTCCATTTTTCTCCTTTCCCCTGTCCCGTCCCATGCCTATGTTCTAGCTATGTGCCTGGTTGTAAGACATTTATTTGGAAATCCTTGTCTGAATGCAATAGGATAGCTGTGTTAGTGCAATTTCAGTTTTACTTTACAAGGAAGCGGTGCAGAGGTGCAGAGGGTGGGTGCGTTGGTGGGTGGGTGCGTTGGTGGGTGGGTGCGTTGGCAAGGATGGTTGGGATGATTTTGAGGTTTTAATGTATTTTAATGTATTTTATTGTATTTTATATTTTTGATGTTGTAAGCTGCCCTGATTCTCTGGAGAAGGGTGGGGTAAAAATGTAATAAATAAATACATGCATGCATGCATACATGCATACATACAAATATGTGGGCCAATTCATTTCCTCACAAGGTGAAACCTATGGCAAAGGGCAGTTTGGAGAAAGTCATCTTGGCAAGGATGGCTTCCTCAAGAGTTCCAAATATTATCTCATTCACTTTGCTCCCCCTTTCAGAAAAGGCTGTAGGTCCATGTACAAACATGGAAGATCCATCATCCACCTTTCCCAGGTTCCTTCTTGGTTCATTGGAGTCTCACTACTAGGGATTCATCCTGAGTAGAGCAGATATCCCTCAGGTATCACAGCAGTAAACAAGGTTTGCAAACCGTGTTTGGTAGACCACTAGTTGTTGTGGTAAATGGTGCCCACCAGCGTCATGGCTACTGAGAGAGAAGGCCAAAGATGACCATAATGCATGTGTGGTGGTTTCAATTTTCCCTTAGCCAGAATAGATCACCCTCTGCCTCCCAAAGACAGCTATGGTACCAGCTGGGACTAAAGCCAACCACCTCGTGCAACTGTGGCAAGCTGAAAATGATTCCTCCTCTGGCTGCAACCCTTTTTATTCAATGCAATGAGAAATTTTGAGAGTTGACAGTGCTCCATTGGTACAAAAATAACTTGGGAACACCTGAAATAGTTAATTCTCCATGTGACAATATTTGTATTTCTGAGGAATCTCCTTTTGGTCAAAGTGGATTGAAGTGAGTCCATAACTCTGCTCATTGTTGGCCTTGTTTCCCACCCAAATTGATCGGTTTTGCTCCCCCTAAGATAGTGTAAGTCCCGGATGCACATAAAGACCACCATAGGCTTAGGAAGGAAGGGTGAGATGGTATGACAGTATAGGTTCCCAAGATGTGGGTCAGGGCCCTAAGTGAGGCAAGACCATGAGTAGCTGGGGTTGTGATCCCAAATGATATTTGATACATTTTGCACATCTATACTGCTGTCTCAGTTTATGGAATGATATTTAAGTCTCAAAGTGAGGTCATGGAGGAAAAAATTTGAAAACTGCCAAGAGATCTTTTTTGGAAGGTTCAGACTGAGGTGAATATAACATTGCTCAGCCTTTGTATCTTATATACCTTTGCCTTTATTCTGAACATTTTTAAAAAACCTGCTAGAGGAAAGCAAGGGGGTTTGGGGTGGTCAGCAATAAAAAATGCAGTTCTGAACCAGAAACATCAGACATATGTTTGTGAAACACCACTAGCTTTACTCTAAATCAGATCAGCTTCCAATCTGGCTGCTAAAGTTCTGAATTTGATCATTGAGATTCTTTTGGCTGGACCTCTCTGAGAAAGGACATTTTGTATCAGAAAGCTGCATGCAGCACCTACCATCAGTGAACACCCGCATGGATTTCAAAAGGGAATATGCTAGGGGAGTTCCCTAGCAACAGATCATATTGAAGCTAAACATTAAAATCTTTATGAAACTGGGATGAATTAGCCAATGTTTAGATTGTACTATCACACATTCCTTTTATTTTGGTTGCTTGTGATATTACACTATTGCTGCTTTAGAGGAAGTGTATAATGCAAAGCTTCTTTTGTAAATTAATTTTGGCTGACAGTGTTCTTAACAATTGACAGTTCTAAATATAGCCTGATGAGTAAAAAGACATTGCCCTTAGGTTGGGCAAATCACATTGCAGTAGCTTCCCACCCCTCCCTTGCCTTCTATATTAAAAACTCAAAGACCAGGAATAAAAATCAAGAAGAGATTTTTTCTCTTGGGGATTTCTCTCATTGTTAAAAATAAAAAAGACTTATAGCAGTGTGACACAATTTTGCTTCAGATTATTTATGCTCAAAAGGATGCGTGTCTCATACAGTATGCGACTGAAGAGCAAAGATTTATGTATTTATTTATTTTTTTAAAATTATACCCCTCCCCTCCTGCCACAGGCAACCCGGGGCAGCTAACAACATCAAAAATAAACACAATCAAATATCATAAAACATAGTAAACCATCAATAAAAAAGAAAGAATAAAAATCAACCCCCTCCCTCACCCCTCTCCCTCGCCAAATGCCTGATGGAACAGCCAGGTCTTACAACTCCTTTGGAAATCTGGGAAGTCTGGGGCCAGATGGGCCCCCACCAGGAGAGAGTTCCAAAGGTGTGGCACGGCCACCGAGAACGCCCTATCCTGCGTGGGTCCCCGGAAAACCCAGGGGACCTCCAGTGTGGCACCCCTGGAGAACCACAGGGGCCGGTCCAGAACCCGGGGAGTGAAGCGATCTTGCAAGTAGACAGGGCACAGACTGTGTAAGGCTTTATAGGTCAAAACCAACACTTTGAATCGAGCCCGGAAGATTATTGGCAACCAGTGCAGAGAATAGAGCACTGGTGTAATGTGCTACCGGTGGCCCAATCCCACTAAAAGCTGGGTTGCTGCATTCTGCATCAGCTGCAGCTTCTGAGCTGTCACCATAGGTAGCCCCACGTAGAGCACATTACAGTAGTCTAGTCGAGAGGTGATAAAAGCATAGATGATCGTGGCCAAGTCAGGAACCGAAACCAACGACCAAAACCGCTGCACCAAATGTCACTGGCAGAAGGCACTCCTCGCCACAGCCTCCACCTGGAGATCCAGGCGAAGCTGCATGTCGAGGAACACCCCCAGGTTCCGTACCTGGGAAGTCAGCAGAGGAGAGATCCCATCAACCATGGGAGCTGTCACTTCCACTGACTTACCCACTACCATCACCTCCATCTTGTCAGGATTCAATCACAGTTGGTTAGCCCTCATCCAATCCTCCACAGCTGCCAAACACCGGGTAAGCACTGAGACAGCTGGGACTGGATCTGTTGAAAATGAGAGATTCAGTTGGGTGTCATCCCCATACTGATGGCACCTCACCCCAAACCCTCTAATCATCTCACCGGCTGCATATACACATTGAATAGGAGAGGGGACAAAACAGAACCCTGTGGAACCCCACACGAGAGGTCTCGGTAAGATTAAAAACAATCATAGAGCACCACTTGCTGAGTTCTTTCGGCCAGGAATGAGCAGAACAATTTGAGAATGGTCCTGCCCACCCCCGCACTGTCCCACAGGCGCGTCACCAACATCTCATGGTTAACGGTATCAAATGCTGCCAAAAGATCTAACAGGATCAATAGGGTCGATCAACCCCAGTCCTTCTCAC
>QEPC01008061.1:4071660-4089965 GCA_003113815.1 Sphenodon punctatus
CCCGAATGTGGCCAAACTCATCCGAACGTGGCCAAACTGTTTGGGGGTTCTGGCGTTCGCTTTGGCCGTCCGGTTTAGCCGTCCAAACTGGCTGAGATCTGGGGTTAACTCCGAACGTCCGAACCACATTCGCACATCCCTAGTGTTTGTGTGAAGAATGTATTCAGAATCAGGAATTGCCTCAGGGCAGTGTTTGTGTGAAGAATGCATCCAGAACTTACTTGTGGACTTGTAAACCAAGAAGATTGAAAAATCCAGAACTTTAATGTGTGTGTAAAAATGCCCGTTGCCTGAATTCCTGTTTTTCCATACTGCTGACACAAAAAACCCTTGGAATAATGCTTAGAAATGCACATGTGTCAGACCCATGCATGAGGGATGGGGATGGGATAACATCTGTAAAACATCCCACGCACCACCTTGCTCTTGCATGTTTTTATTTGCAGTTCTATTCCTATTAAAACAATCAGTATTGCAAAGAAACCACTGAATTTTCAATTTACAGATACTACACATAAAACCCCCCCATTGTAGCTCAGCACTGATATTACCACTAACGGTAAAAATTACTCTGGCTGTCTTCAATGTACAAAGTGTGCATACTTGTAAAACTCACTGAGACTCAAAGGGGATGCCTGAAATAATAATGGTGGCAAATTGCTTCAAGCCTAATGATCCTATGGGGCAGGCAGGCCTGGCTCCAGTGGTAGTTTTTTGATCAACCATGCATATCACTCCATTAAGTCTAGAATATAGGATGAAGTCAAACTTTACAGGGATATGGCATAAAAGGAAAGCGGCTGAAATGCAATCATTTTCTTCAGAACTTGCAAATTCTGCAGACACCAGAGAAAATCTTCCCCACACTGTCTAAACAATATCAGGGGTGGCCAGATTTCTGGTGCACATGATCCATTTGATCCAGACATTGATCTGAGGCATTCTACCAGGACGCTTCCTGCATGCTCATGTGCTTCAGGCCAGGACCACTCTCCTTGGTTCCCAGCTTCAGCCTCTGTTCTGAGGAGAGGAAAGGAGAAGAGGGCTTCAATTTAGAGACAGCTTTCCCAGCCACACTGGAGAATCTCTCCTAGCCTGTCTTCTTCCCAGATACGCTACCTGGGGTGCTGATCCTGCTTTTCTCACCAGAGGAGAAGAAGCTCCTTCTCCTCTGAGAGGGTGGCTCCCTTCCGCACACTGTGCTCTACTAAGACTAGCTTGTGATCTACCAGTAGATCATGATCTACCTCTTGACTGGATACATAATAGCCACAATCCACAAATCACATACTCTGGAATAATCCTATTGACTTCCATTGCATTAACTTAATTCCATTGACTTTGATTCATTGCATGCATTAATTTAATCCATCAACATTCATTCCATTGACTTTGATAGCAGCCAAAAAGTGAGTTTCTTAGTGTAAGCCCAGCTTCTATGGCCAGATTTTCAGAAGCAAGACCCAGCACACTGGGTAAATGGAAGCTAAGATCTTTGGAAAATCCAACCACAGTTGTGGGCCATGAGCTTTTATTATTGTTATTGTTATTGTTATTTTATTTATTTACTTGCAAATCTGCCCTCTTTGGCTCTCTGGAATTTCTCATTTGACTCTGCTAAATTGCCTCTCCTTGGTTTATGGAGATCCCTCTTAGCTTTTTGGTTGGTGTGGTGTATAGGATAGGAAGGCAGGATGGATGGGCTTATCAGTTTCGGTTTTAACCAAAAGTGGCTGATAATGGCCACTTTTGGTTAAAACCGAGAGATCAGATAATTGGGGCCCTCTCGAATCCCAGTTATCGGATTGGATCCTCCCATTGAAATCAATGGGAAATCCTCCCATTGACTTTAATGGGAAGCACCAGGGAGAAACCTCCACTCGCTTCCACCCCACTCCTGGCCTCGGAGGGTGGGGGTGGGGATCCATTACCCCTAATACACCCACATGCCAGGGCCTGGCTTTCCTCCCAGACCCACCTCCACCCCCCAGGGCCCCTGCAAACTTAACTTACCATTGCTGGTAAGCTTACCATTGCTGAGGGTGGGGGGTCACAGCCACAGGATGAGCTGCCGGCTCCACTATCGGAGGTCAGGCCTCCTCNGAAAGAAAATCATGAACAAAATAGAAGCTACACCATGCTGCAGATGTGTTTATACAGAAGAGTCTGCATAAGTCAGATTTAGTGGGTCACCTAAGACAGTGCAACTTATCAGAGCTACCACTTATGAAGAATTTAAAGATATTGACCTGGTTTGGGTACTATCTATATGCTGTCCAATGTTAAATGAAGCAAATAACATTAAAACTGCTGCATGGAATCTTTATTAAATCTAGAAACAATGCTCAACCCAATAGAAAGTAGTGTGGTTATTTCCATTCCTAGCATTCAGGGACAAGATGCTAAATTTGACAAAGAGAGGTACTATGATGTTGCAGAAGGCTTGTGGGGTGAGGAGGGGGAGAGATAATTATTTGGGCTTTAAGCAGTGCATAATTCATCTTGGGCTGGCCCTCCATACAACAGTGAATTTCACATTCTGAGAATAACAACCTCATTCCACTCTGCTCTACTGATCAGCTGATCTAGAACGCTTGTTCCCACCCCACCTACTCATTTCTTCTTAGGTTTTCCTTAACTGATGCCATTTTAAAACGAGATGCTCCCATGCATGAACACCCAGTGTCCATGTGTGGGAGTGTCTCATTTGAATGTGGAGGTGCATGGACACGTGATCCTACTCCCAGCTGCCTGTCTCTTATACACATCTAGATGTGTATAAGAGACAGTAGCAGAACCGCGCCATCTGCATATAGCAAGTATACCAGTTAATGCATGATAGGTATCTTTGAACATGCTTCTTTGAGTCCTTATTCCCCAATGTGTGAGTCATCTATTACCTTATACGGAAGCTGGACTAATAGAGCATAATCTGCCACCATTAAATTCAATAGGTGTTTTGTCACTGACTTAAGTGGTTAGAGGATGGCACCCTTAGCAAATTTGTCATGGACATAGTGGTAAATGGTAGGCATGGGAGGAAGGCTTAATTGCAACATGAAGAACCAAAATAAGTCCCTTTGTGTAAAAGGACTTGACTCCCTTAACTTCATTAGAGTTTGGTTCAATATGGATCTTATATTTCATTGTGGCAAAATTTGCAGTTATTTTCTAGCTTTGACCACAGATTAACTATAGGTCAGGTTCTGCCTCCTGCTCTCCCACTGGCCCTAATTGTGGAACTGTTACTGGCATTGGTGTGATTAGTCACACCTGGCTTCAACGACACCGATTGTTTGCATAATTTACATAGTAGCTCACCTGTCCAAGTGAGGGGTTCCCAATCAGATTCACCAAGATCAAAGTGGCTATTCAAGAAGAAGATGTTAGTAAACATGAGTAAGGATAACATAATTGTCACACACATCCCCAACAAAATTATCATTCACACAATAAAATGTTTCCCACCAGTTTTCTCCCATGAAGTAATGTTTTAAAAAGGCACAACACTTTCCCTTACTGCATTTTCCTTAGAAATCTGAGTTTTATACATATCAATGCTGACAAGTTATGTAGTGATGTGTCAGTCTCTGTTGTCTCAATTGCCTCCACTTATATAATGCTCCGTGACATGACTAATGCAGTCCAACATGAGTCACCTGTCGTGACAGCTTTACGCTTTCAAAAGATATATATATACACACACACACACACCCTCCACTCTCTAAAGAACATTCCTTTTCTGTTTCCTAAAGATGAAATTTTAGTACCTCATCATCTGTTAACTGATATGCTTACACAGGTAATGAAAGAGCAGGTGAACTCTGTATGGAACAACTCAATGCTAAGAAGGCTTGAAAAAAAAAAGGTTGGCACTCTGCTACTCAAAAGTAAGGCTGTTCTCAGATCCATTCTGACACTACAGTGCAGCATCATAGCCAGTGAAAGAAAATCATGAACAAAATAGAAGCTACACCATGCTGCAGATGTGTTTATACAGAAGAGTCTGCATAAGTCAGATTTAGTGGGTCACCTAAGACAGTGCAACTTATCAGAGCTACCACTTATGAAGAGTTTAAAGATATTGACCTGGTTTGGGTACTATCTATATGCTGTCCAATGTTAAATGAAGCAAATAACATTAAAACTGCTGCATGGAATCTTTATTAAATCTAGAAACAATGCTCAACCCAATAGAAAGTAGTGTGGTTATTTCCATTCCTAGCATTCAGGGACAAGATGCTAAATTTGACAAAGAGAGGTACTATGATGTTGCAGAAGGCTTGTGGGGTGAGGAGGGGGAGAGATAATTATTTGGGCTTTAAGCAGTGCATAATTCATCTTGGGCTGGCCCTCCATGCAACAGTGAATTTCACATTCTGAGAATAACAACCTCATTCCACTCTGCTCTACTGATCAGCTGATCTAGAACGCTTGTTCCCACCCCACCTACTCATTCCTTCTTAGGTTTTCCTTAACTGATGCCATTTTAAAACGAGATGCTCCCATGCATGAACACCCAGTGTCCATGTGTGGGAGTGTCTCATTTGAATGTGGAGGTGCATGGACACGTGATCCTGCAATCCATGCACCTCCACCTGTCTACACCCACCTCCGCCCATCCCCCACGCACAGAGCAACTGGTGAAAATAGGTTTTTCTGTGTGGGTTGCTCCGTGGGTGAAGATGGCTGTATGTCTGTCTACACCCTTCCCCCATGCACGGCCCATGCAGTGGCACGCCACCTGTCGCACATACACCCTCCTCCCTGTCCAAGTTCATTTTAAAATCGCCTGAGTTCATGAAGGAGGGGTGGGCTATGAATGGTGGGACATGGTCACTGGTCTTCTAGCTCCTATGGGGCTACATACAAAAAACACAGCCCTGGGCAGGAGGATCGATCCATTAGTTTCCAAAGAAAGTAAAAAAAAACTACCCATCTTAAATCAGCCTTGGATTGCCTTTCATTTTTATTTTTAAAGTTTATTTTATTCAGTTTTTATGCCGCCCCCTCTTGCCAAAGGCAGCTCGGGGTGACAATACAACAATAAAATGCATAAAATATCTAAAAATAATTTTAAACAGTAATACATAAGAGTAGCAATAATGCCCCATCTAACAACCCACCCCTCCAACTTCCCTTTCCTCCTCCCGAAAGGCCAGGTGGAACAGTCAGGTCTTGCATTGTCTATGAAAAGAGGGTGTAATATCACAAACACACTCAATTCTTGGTCTACATGGGAAGGGTGGTTTGCAAGTTATTGCCTAAAGGTGAGAAATCCTCACTATGTAATGCACAATAAATTAGAATCATACTGAGGTATATAACTGCATGCATCTATGCCATCAGCAGGACCAAGGCCTAGAGGAGCACTATTTTGTCTTTTTCATATTCCAGCCCAATTATGTAATACCATCCGGTAGAGTTATGCACACATATAGTTAAATGAGGTGGGTGCGTTTAGAGGAGAGGGTGGTTTTTTTAAATAGACTTTTAATGCATTTTAATGTGTTTTGTGTGTTTTAAAGTTGGTAGCTGCCCTGAGCCTTAGGGAAAGGGTGGGGGTAAAACATTAAAATAAATAGTCTAATTTGTTAATAATTAATAAGGGTGGGATTTTGGATTCTGATTAAATCCGTAACTACACAGAACAGGCCATTATGGATTAATTCATAGCGAGCCAGAACAGCGCAAGAACAAGCCTGGTTTGGTTCTGTTCTAAAATAGAAAAAATGACTGTGCATGTACAAAATGGCTGCCAGACTGTTCTGTGCTTGCCCCCTTTTAAGAATAGCAGCGGCAGCCTCACCACCATTTTGAAAAGGACAGCCAGTCTTCATATGCATCTATGCATGCACAGACCGGCTGCCCTTTTCCAAAATGGCGGCAATGCTGCCACTGCCCTTTTGGAAAAGACCATACACAGAATGGTCTGGTGGCCATTTTTCACATGTGCAGTCATTTAAAATTATTATTTTTATTTAAAATTGATTTAAATACAGATCCATAATATGCATCTGCATTAAAATCTGATAACCAAACTGCTAATGGTAATTGCATTCGAATCTGATAACAAAACAAAATGAAAATAAAACAAAATAAATTTCCATCCAAAGGACCGACCATATTGATCACTATGAAATGGAGGGCTCTTTTCTCCCTCCCATGAGGAAAACATTACAGTGTGGTCCAGTCCTTAGTAGCATCTGCCTTTGAGACTGGCACATAAGCCCCATCAGCTGAATGCAGTCCCTAATAAACTTTGATTTAAACAAACAACTCTTATCACACGTGTCTGTGCACTGCAGTGAAGGGAAATGTAACTCCCATCATATTTATGCAGCAGGGAGGGGGGAATGGAAATATGCTTGGAAATGTGTTCATTTCCTCTACCATGCAACTGATGACAGTGATATAACATGACATATTATGTATAAAAATATTACTCTGCTCTGACTCAAGAGTTGCAGAGCAATAGGATCCATGCAATGCATATTCATCAAATGATAAAAATATATTTCAAATTAACAACTGCCTTCATTTTATGATCCTTACCTTATCAGACACTGGGGCCAATCCCATGCCTCGTGGATCCCATGTGCGTACATCTGTTTGGTTTCTGCATGGCACAATGTGCCCACAATGGAGGTGCATGCAGTTTCCATGTGCACAGGATTCACAGGGCAATGTGGAAGGTGCAAAAGGTGGAAGTTTCAAATGACCAACTATTCAATATTATAAGATCAAAAAATCCCTATGGTTTAAGAAAGGAGTTAAGGCTCTTACAAATTCAACCATGCTCCGAAAGCATGGATATTGTAAGTTAGGGCTCTTGCTTTAACATGCACATCTTGTATCAGTAAAGATATTGTACTGTCTCACATATTCAGCTTGCTAACAACTGAGGTTTCATGCAACCACACTTTGTCTTGGTCTTTCAGCTGCAATCCGCTTCCTCTGCAAGTTGGGAGCAACACTGAAGCAGGAGACAGCAAGCTCCTCCCCACCCCAATATTATGGACTTGATCCCTAATTTCTCTTTAATTTATAGCTGTCATCTCAGGTACCAGTTCAAGTGCATCTGCTTACTACACAAGTGATTAAGAGCAGACAAATATTGTCCTAGTATATCATGCATTGCATAGTACTATACATGGAAAAGGATTTGTTTGGCTGTCCATGGAATGTAGCTCTTGACTGAGGATTGGTTCCCATCTGCTTTCCCCTAAGGTACAGCCCTGATCAAACTACCTGAAATTCATATGAACGATTAAGCTGTGCTGCCGGAAGAACCCATCTCTCAGCCTTCTCTCCCTATGAATGTCCTCCTGGCACCTGAATACCACCTCCCCATAAAAACACTTCTCCCCACCCCTGGCTACCCCCAGCCGTGTCCCTGGATACATGTCATGTATCTCTCAGGCTTGTTGTCACCCCATATATACCTCTCCCGGCAGTTGTCTGTCCTTGACTGATACATATGCTTCCCCCACCCCTGCATGCCCCCGGCCTCATTGGTGCATACACATCACCCAGTTCTCAGCCTTGTCCCCCATAAACACTCCAACAGCACTTGGTTGCCCACATCCCTTTACAGACATTTTCCACACTGTCTGACTGCCCCAGTCTTGTCTCCCTGTACACATCCCACATCCATCAACCTTGTTCCTCCCATATACAGCCTCCAGTACTCAGCTGTCCTGTTCTCCCCAAACCAAATGAAAGCATATACAGATCAGCAACCTACTGACCCACTGCTTTCCCCAGCTTCAGTGTTGCCTCAGAGGAAGAGGATTGGAGCTGAAAGACCAAGGGGAATTGTGGGTGCATGGAGTCTAAGGTGCAGGCAAGCACAATATGTGAGGCTGTCCAATGTCTTTGTCTTTACAGTTTACATGGCGCACAAGTTAAGGCGGGAGTTTTAACTTACAATTTCCATGCTTTTTAGAGCAAGGTTTAATTTGTAAGATTCTTAACTTCTCTCTTAAACTCCAAGCTTTTTGATCCTATAATTTCTATGGTTTTTGAAAGGGGAATACATTAAATTCCCCTTCCTAGAACATTATAGCACCCAGCTCCCTCTGCTCTAACTACTAACCCTCAAACCCCGCAGACAAATAAAAAACAGCAACAGGCTGAACTTGCCTCATACGCCAAAGATTCTCTGCCCCCTGATGTAAACAGAGAAATATGGTGTTTTCACAATTCACACATCACTGTAAGACCACATGATTGCCTTGCAGATATTGCATGGTGGTGATTTCTGAGACATCTGAATGGATCTACCACATGGTAATCCTGAGGTGATTTTTTAGAAAAAAACCTCCATGGAAAACAGTAGTGATACTTCTGCTGTGGGATTGCCTTGATGTTACCACAAGAGATTCATCTAGATATCATGGAAACCATCACCATGAGGGGTTACAAGGCAACCTTATGGTTCTGCCACATAAGCTTCCAATGGCTTTTGAAAGCAGCCAGAGATGGTACAAATATATCATTCTGTTTTGCATAACATTATTCTTAAGTTTTAGCATTCAGTAAAATTGAAAACAAGTCTCAGTGGTAGGGAATTTGGGGTGCCACATGAAATGGTGGTGTGGGCACCCTGCTAAGAGAGGAATATTTGACCAACACACTCTGACTCACCTATTAGAGAAAGAAAAATGTTACCATGACCAATTTTTGATGTTCATTTAAACAACATCTTTTTTCAGGGGCCAAGACTCCTTGTGCTGCAGGCCCTGCAGACCTATATGTTATACACATGCTGTTATTTCAGTTTTACATGGGGCCCATGTGTTGGGGTGGGGTAGCACTCTTGAAGATAGGCCAGGGCCCCCTATCTTTGAGGCTCTGTCAGCCCATTTTTATACCAGCGTTTGTCACACTCATGTTGTCCTTTCAAGTTTATTTACAAACCCCCATGCACTGAGGTCCCCCAGGGTCACCCTTAGAAAAGACAGAGCCAGCCACAGGGATAGTGACTCCAGGGTAGCGGGGCCAGGGCTGGAGGTGGGGTCAGGGTGGAGAAGGTGAGGGGAGAAAGGGACCCTACAAAAGCACCTGCTACAGCAACTGAAAGCTGCCCTCAGAAGTGGAACTTGTGTCCCTCCCCTGACCTCCCCATCCTACAGTTCAGACTAACACTGGTAGCCTCAGAAGCGGTGACACAATTCTGCCATTGCTCCTGAGACCTGGGGCAGTGTGTGTGTATGTGCTTTTTCCGAGAGGGGATGTGGATACTTCCTATGGCACCCTGTCCCCAGTCCTATGATGTGGAGGGTCTCCCCAGGCCTGACCTGGGGAGCAGAGAGCCACTCTCAGAAGTGGAAACAGCACCACCACTCCCTGTGGTGGAGTCCTGCTGCTGTGCCGTCACCCCTAAAGCTTACACAGGGCTCCTACTCAAGTCACTGCTCCAGAGAACCTGTGACCAGTAGGGGCAGGGCCCCAGTAAGAGCATTAAGGATAGTGTCATGGAGGAAGAACTCCACCCTTGGAAGGGGATGGGGGATATGCTGCTCCTGTTCCTGTGAGCAGTGCTTGCCCTCCCAGGTAGGCACTTCTGCGGGGTCCTCCCCACCATACACCTGGTGGGAGGCGGGCCCCACAGGAACCACCTGCCTCTGTGTTTCTTGAATGGTGGCAGAACTCGCAGGCTATTGCAGCCTGTACTTCCTGCAGGGGGTCCCATCACCACAGGACCTGAGGCAACTTCCCTTCTGCAAGACCAGCCTGGAGGTTCCCTTCAGGGCTCCCTAACACATGGGATCCCACAGTTTGCACTTGCCTAGATCTGACCCTGACAACTCTCTTACTTTGGAAAGAGAAGGAGAAACAACTTTTCCCAAACTGAGTTTTCTCACTGAATTAAGTGGAAGCCTATGATGTTCTGAAAGCCTTGAATGGGTGCTAGCAGAGATTCATTTAAAAATTAGGGATGGGCGAACACAGTTCGGTAGTTCGGAGTTCGACCCGAACTCGGCCTGTTCAGATGACCAAACTCGAACCCGAACCCAAACAGGAACATACCGAACAAACCGAACACCGAACAGCAAAATGGCCGAACAGTTCGGTCAGTTCGGATCACATTCGGGTGAGTTCGGGTGGCAAAAAAAGGTTCACTGGAAGGTCAAACATGACAGGGAGGTGTCAGTCACTGAGGAGCAGACTTCCAGGCACCAGGGGTGGAGAGGCTTGCAAGAAACAAAACTAATTATCTGCCTCCCCCCTTCCCAACACCTTCTGAGCTAGTCACTGTTCCTGAACAGCAGGCNATTTTTATATGGGTTTTTTTTAATCTAATATTATATATATATATCTACACTAAATCTAACTGCTATTAACTATTCTAAATGCTATGAACTAAATGCATTATCTAATACTCCTACAAACACTAAATATCTACTCCTACAAACACTAAAACTAAATCACTAACGCTATCTCTATCACTAAGCGAACTCCTACAACTCTCTACTATCTATCTATCTATATCCATATATATATATATATATATATATATATATATATATATATATATGGATATAGATAGATAGATAGTAGAGAGTTGTAGGAGTTCGCTTAGTGATAGAGATAGCGTTAGTGATTTAGTTTTAGTGTTTGTAGGAGTAGATATTTAGTGTTTGTAGGAGTATTAGATAATGCATTTAGTTCATAGCATTTAGAATAGTTAATAGCAGTTAGATTTAGTGTAGATATATATATATAATATTAGATTAAAAAAAACCCATATAAAAATAAAAAACCAAATAAAAAACAAAAGAAAACCGTATAAAACCCAATAAAAACAAAAAAAACATATAAAAAACAAAAAAAACACCCATAACAACATTTCCCGAATGGCCAAACGGCCTAACCAAACAGCCGAACGACCTAACCGAACGGCCTGTTTGGACGACCGAACCGAACAGTCGAACCTGAACTCAGCGAACTAACCGAACGGATGAACCAAACGCAGCCGAACCGAATGGACAAACTGAACACAGACGAACCGAAGGACAAACCGAACACAGCCGAACCGAACACAGCCGAACCGAATGGCCAAACCCGAACTGCAATCTGTTTGCCCATCCCTATTAAAAATAAGAATAACAGTGGTGGTCCTGTAACACTCTACATTTGACCAAACAAAAGGGAAACAATGTACAGCTCTTGTGGTCACATTAAAAGTCCCCATGTGCCAACAGCTTCAGCTGTCAATTGGAACCAGCAGATCTTTTACCAAACTGTGAAATTCTGCTCATAAAAGAGTAACTAGATCACCTACTTCCACCCTTCCAGCCCTTCAGCAAACATAAAAAGGGAACTTCAGCACTGTCTCATTACCATCTGGTAACAGGAAGAGTGCCTTTCTCGTGCAGTGAAGCAACGTCTGCCCTAAAAAGCTTGACAGAAATAACAGTAGCAAGCAACAGACACCAATGGCAGCAGGTTGCATCAGTTAATCAAACACAGCATTTCCCTTTCAAGTTAAAAATACCACCAAGGCTAGGTTCCAAAGAGAATCTTTAAGCTAAAGGCGCTTTACACTATATAAAATAAAGCTGTGCTAGTAGGTGCCTGAAATATTTATAGCACAATGGGGTGAGATACCAGAAACTATACAGAAGGGAACAAATTGCACTGACAATGAAGATGGATCAGATGACCGTGGGCATCTTTACTGGGACTGATTTCTAGTGATAGCCTAGGAGCCTGAATTCCTTTGCTTTTGTCAGATGACAGCAGAATATAGAAAGGTAAATTTTTGGTCACAAGAATATTTCTCTACAGACAGATACAAGATCAGAAGATTTGCACAAAAGCTGGTTGAACTCAATGGGAAAGGTTACAAGCGCTTGGAATCTTTCAGGTTTAGCACTTGCATGTGGATTATTATTATTTTTTGTCCAAAGTTCATTCCATTAAACATAAGCAGCATGAAAGCATAAAATAAAACCTGTTCCCATAGAGTAAAGAAATGATTTTACTCCCAGCTGCTTTTCTGTACACTTGCACACTTTGGCCCCAGAAGATAGAAAGATTAGGGTAGAGCTACAATCATTTACCAGGAAGTGGCAGTAATCTGATGTTTTGGATGATCTTCCTTTTTTTCTGAAACTATATAACACATACTGTGATGGAGGAGAGGATTAAAAAGACAGATAAATAATTTTACCTTTTTAATAAAAAAAAAATGTAAAGGCATTTGGAAAGTTGCCATGACAACCCTTAACACTGTACCTCTGAAAAATCACTGTATACATTTCTTCTTACAGTGATTAGGATTTAGTCTACTCATTTTTCTCAGTGCAACTTGGGTTCGTTTTCTTGTTAGTAACTTTAAGAAAACTTTGTTGTAAACAAATTATTTTTTGTTACCACAAGTAGGTCATTATGATTGCTAAACCGAATTCTGATGTCTTGTACAAGGTGAAAGTCTAGAATAAATAAATCAACTAAAGCGGATAAGGTAAATCCTACCCAGTTTTATATTGGAGCTGGGTGAAATTGCATGTCAAAGAGAAACTTTGTCAATGGTGCTGATCGTTATCAAAATGTTGAACTGGACATTTGACCAGGAATGGGGCCAAAGGGATGGAGATAATATAGTTATCAAAGAGGGAAAAACTAAGGTTTTGAATAGGAAATTTCTATGGTTCTGTAACAGGATTCCAAAAATATTCCTGAAAATGGTATTGTCACATTTGCCCAGCTCATGTATCTTTCTGAATGTCTATTTTTTTGGAAGAAAACAGGTGCGGAGTCCTTTATAACATCAACAATCTTTGTTGTCAACTAAGAGAGGAGACAAGATGACTTCCCTCAGAGATTTCTGTAATAACCCCTTTTGGAGTATTACACTCTATCCCACTCTAGCCCACATAAGAGGCTAAATACATTTAAATGGCCACCTGTTAGAGATACATGTTTTTTTTCTCAAGCAGCTGTTAAAGCCTTGAGTCACCCCCCCTCAAACAACCTAAGCCATATGGACTCCACTTATTTATTTATTTATTTATTTACTTATAGAATAATTTACTACCCTACCCCTCCTGCTCCAAGCAGTCCGGGGTGGCTTACAACATTAAAACACATACAATCCATAAAACCAAGAAATACAATAAAAACAGAATGCACAAAACCAAATCGCCCATGCTCCCTATCCCCCCATTGCACCTTCCTCACCGAAAGCCAGGTGGAACAGCCATGTTTTACACATACGACAGAAGGAGGGGAGATCCGGGTCCACTTGGGCCTCTGGAGGGAGTTCCAGAGCCGAGGTGCGGCCACCGAGAACGCCCTCTCCATAGTGGCCCCCACAGGCCACATGGGGGACCCTGAGAAGGACGCTCCCAGTGGACCGCAGAGGCCGCTCCAGAGCACGGAGACTGAGACAGTCTAGCAGTAAGTCGGGCTAGGGCTGTATCAGGCTTTATAGGTCAAAACCAATACCTTGAATTGGGCCCGGAAGACTATAGGCAGCCAGTGCAGAGCCCGGAGCACCAATGTAATTTGCTCATGGTGACCCATCCCCTAAGGAGATGGGCTGCTGCCTTCTGGACTAGCTGCAGTCTCCGGACCATCACCATAGGCAGCTCCACGTAGACTACATTGCAGAAGTCCAATCTGGTGGTAATGAAAGCATGTATGATGGTGACCAGGTAACTATCTTAAACATGTGGCCAACACCATCGCACCAGATGTAATTGGCAAAATGCAGTCCTCACCACAGCCCCCACCTAGAAATCCAGGTGGAGCTGCGGATCAAAGAGTATGCCCAGACTATGGACCTGGGATAACAGTGGAGAGTGGACCCCATCAATGATAGGAACTGCCACATCCACTGCCTTTCTGACCACCATCACATCCATCTTGTCAGGATTCAACTTCAGTCAGCTCACCCTCATTCAATCCCCAACAGCCAACAAACATTGGGTAAGCACTAGGGATGGGACACTGGGGAGAATACCGGATACCGGGTTTACCAGTATCAGATCTCCCCGGTATCAGCATACCATGTTTTTTAAAACTCGCTGCTTTAACGTTTTTTTTACACTGTGGCCATTTACTTAAATGGCCGCAATGTAAAAAAAATGGTAAAGCGGCCAATGTTAAAAATCTGGTATGCCGATACCGGTGAATATTGGATTATCGGATTAATCTGATACACCTGATTATCGGGTGTATTGGATTTATCCGATACTGATATTCCCACCCCTAGTAAGTACTGAGTCTGCCGGGGCTGGGTCAGATGAAAAAGAGAGGTAGAATTGGGTGTCATCAGCATATTGATGACAGCACACCCCATATTGTCTCATGACCTCGCCAAGTGGCTGCATATACACGTTGAACAAAAGCGCAGACAGAATAGAACCTTGTGGGACACAACATGTGAGATCCCGTAGAGATGAAGAACAATCCCCAAGCACCACATGCTGAGTTCTCCTGGCTAGGAAAGATCGGAACCAGTCAAGGACGATCCTTCCCACTTCAGTTCGATCCCGCAAGTACATCACCAACATCTCGTGGTCAATGGTATCAAAAACAGCTGACAGATCTACCAAAATTATCAGGGTCAAACAACCCTGATCTAATTCACTGTGAAGGTTGTTGACCAAGGCCACAAGCTCAGTTTCCATGCCACAGCCCGAACAAAAACCAGACTGAAAGGGATCCAGATAACCAGTGCGATCTAGATGCCCCTGCAGCGGCTAGGCTACCACCCGCCAATAACCTTCCCTAAAAAGAGAATATCCAGCGAGGCAGTCAACCTCAAGTGATGGGTTTTTGAGCAGAAGCTGCACCACTACCTCTTTGAGGCAGCCCGGCACATTGATCACCCCCACCAGCAACGGCTTCACCATCTCCTGGCTGGCCTTAACCAGCCAGGATGGACATGGACCAAGCTCACAAAAGGTGGCCCTAACAACCTCAAGAACATCCCCTCCCCAGCGGATGACACCAACTTAAATTGATCCCAGAAAACCGGACAAGGCGGGGCTTCCACAACCTTTGGTTCACCCACTGCAATAAGTGCAACATCGAACTTGTGTTGAATTTGAGCAATTTTCTCTGCAAAATAATCACCAAACATGTCACAGGAGGCATTAGACACCTTCTATTCCAGGTGGAGGGAGAGGGACAGGCAACAAACACCTGATCTGTCGCACAGATTTCACACATCCCCATAAGGACCATATCTCCCACACACCATCACAACCCCAATGGATGCGCCCTCCGTCTGGACCGCCCCTCCCAGATGCTCTGCCCAAATGGCAAGGGAGATCCCCTCCCCACCAATTCCCCCATCCCACCCGTTCACACCAGGCAGGATCTCACCCCATCCCCTCAGGACTCTTTCCCCCCCTCACACTGGGGAAAAAGATTCCCCTCCCAAACCCACTCCATCTCCCCTCACACTAAGGCCAGAGAAAATCCCCAAACTCCCATAACATAATATCCCCTACCCAAAACACATAACCCCTCTCACAAGCCTTCCCTAAACAAATACCCAACCCACTATCACACACCCCCATGGTCCCGACTAAGGGCCACACCTAAGGGCCCTTTAGCATGGTGCTTAGGCATGCAGCTGCGGTGCTGATAGGCTGCAGGCCACTGATATCCCATCCAACTCCCAGAAGTCCATGCGTGAGGCTTTCCCCAGTCCTGCCCCTGCTCGATCTCCTCCCACAAGGGAGGGGGGTGATGTCACCTGGGTCCAGGAAATGCCTATCCTTGGGGGGGGGGAACCAGTCCTGGACCTTGACCCATGTGGAGCTGTCAACAGCAGGTGGGACTTGCAACAGTAGCAGCAGCAGAGGCGGCGAAGGTCTGGAATCACCCAGAAAGCGATTGGTCTATTGAATGTTCCTCTCCTCAGTGCCTGCTGAAGTGCTCCACTGATAAAGGCTACAGTAAATGGGCAAAGTTTCCTGGCCACCAAGGCTCCCACAAATGGCCCGACCAATGGCCAACAGCCTTTGGGCAAGAAATACCTGGAGGGGAGAGAGAGCCAGGTATTCAATCTTTACATCCCTCAGCCCCCAGGGCCCAGTCCTAGAAGAAATACCCAAAGGGGTTGGCTGTGTTGGGAAAGCTTGGTACAGTTCAAAGGGTGTTGCCTGTGCCAGAGGGGTTGCAGGGTGTAGGTGGATGAGCCAGAGGCATCCTGACTGCAGGGTGGAGGCAGATGAAACAGAGGCAGCCTGACTGCAGCATGGAGGCGAATGAGCCAGCTGTGCGAGTAAGCTAAAGGGTTTGTGCCTGGTTTATGAGAGTCTATATTTATTTATTTATTTATTTTTATTTATATCCCACCCTATCCCTGAAGGCTCAAGGCGGCTCACAACACACACCTCGGGCCGCTCTGGTCTTTCTGGTTCTCCAGTCTTCAGCACCCTGGAGAGTGCAGAGTGGGAGCTAGTCTTTTTCTTGGGAGATGTTGCTTCTTTGCCTTCCAGGCAGAGACTGAGCCATGCACTTACTGGAGTTGCATGAAGCATTTCAGATATATTCCTTAAATTAGCTCTCTATAAAAATATGCATTTATTGTTCATACCACATGCACAGAGGTTACTCTATAATCATATAATTTGGCAAACTAAGATTTTGAAGAGCAACCCATCTCTCTTGGGGTACTTCACATGTCACAATCTAAACTGGCAAAACCCATGGAAAGTGCTAAGTGGTAGTTCATCATGGATTTATTTGTGGCATGTGAGTGCTTCTACCATATGGCAAATCCTTGAAGTGGGAACCACATGGTAGAAGTGTTCACATGTCACCGATCTGTGGTGAATTATCATGTGGAAAGCAAGAGGGAAACACTTCCACAAATCACCAAGAATTTATCCCATGGTGGTAATGTTTACAAGTTACAAATAAATCTGCAATAAATCACCACTTTGTGGTTCTGTGGATTTTCACAAGCTTTGCCACTGTTCGTCTGATGGATAAGGTCAAGGTGTTGAACCTGGAACTGAAGGACCAGGGTTCAAATCCTATCTGAGCCATGAACTCACTGGATGGCATCCTCAGGCTCTGATGGACTCGCATGTTTGCAGGCAAAGATCTGTATTTCTGCCATTTTTATGAGACAGAAGCTGCAGGGCTTTTGAGTCTCGGACTTCCTTGTGGTGCCGACAAGCGCATATTAGCATACGTGAGAAAACACTTTGACTCAGGGTGGAAACGCAAGTGGCTGCAGCAAACTGGCTTGGGTCGGGACAGGAAGCCACGGCAGACGGACCGGGTTGGCCTACTCACCCCATGTTCATGTGACTGGGCCTCCAGGGTGGGTAGGGAGATGCAGGAATGTTTGCCCAGATGGCCCATCCCCCATGCTGCACCAAGTGCCCTACCCCCTGCCATGATAGGTAGCCATGGCAGCCAATGACAGCCGCCATGATGGACCCAATCTAGGCCAGATCATGGCAGGCCACTTCACATGATAACCTGCTTTGGCCTGCTTTAGCCTGCTTTGCCCTGATTGGGGCAATCCTGGGCCAACATGTCAGCAGGACCTCAACAGACAGGCTTGTGGCTCACCGCAGGCCAAAGCATGAAAATGTGATCCACTGTCTCATCCGTTTTTACCCTTGGCTCCCCATATGTTTAATAGGAATAATAATAATAATAGCCTCTGTTACAGGTTTGTTGTGAGAGTGAACTAGATAATAATTGTGGAGCACTTCAAACACTGAAAGAGTGCTTCACAAGGGAATAGAGTCTGTTCCCTTGTCCCACTCCCCCCCTATCTTGAGATATTTGGGGGTTAAGGACAGTGGGGCCCCTGATCTAACACTGTTTCTCCTTAATGAGAGTTCGGTGGCAAATAAAACATCTGTCATCCACGATTTGATTTGGGATGAGGCCACCGACCTCATATGCATTACAGAGACCTGGCTGGATGAGACATTTGGGCCAGTATTGTCCCAGAAGGTGCCAGCTGAGTACTCTATGCAGCATTAGTCTTGGCTTGGGGGCCGGGTGGGGGAGAGTGGCTGTGATCTGTAAAGACATCTTGGCCTTCCAGAGGTATCTGGTGCCTAACTCGTCTGATATAAGGTGTGTTGGATTTGGCTTGAGATAGACTGGCAATCCTCCTGGTGTACAGACCACCTCTCTGCATGGTTGATTCCCTCACTTCTGTAGCTGAGCTGGTCTCAGAGGTAGTGTTGAAATCCCCTTGACTTATTGTCTTGAGTGATTTAATGTACATGCTGAGGCTAGCCTTTCAGGGGCGGAGCAGAAGTTCATGGCCATCATGACAACCATGGGTCTATCCCAGATAATAT
>QEPC01008061.1:4092573-4107152 GCA_003113815.1 Sphenodon punctatus
CATCTGAGCAGAGAGGTACATTCCTCAGCATTTGAAGGTATTTGTGCTTTGGTAGATGAGAAAATCCTTCATGACAAAGAAGTTTATTTGCTAAAGGACATTCATAGTCAATACATGTCATTACTTAAAGAAATTGGAGGGCCTGAATATGAATGCGAAGCAGGAACGTTTACTCCACAGCACGCAGAGGCAAAACGTTTACAACATTATGGAACAGCCATACAGAAGGCTGTGGAATGTCACCAGAGAACTATTATATTCAGTAGTTCCATGAGTGCAAAGATGGCTGTGAGAGAAGAGAAGCATTCACTGAACAAAAGGACACGAGCATTCATGTAAGGGATGCAGCTTTTGCTCTGCGCAAGGAGATATTAAGCACTAACAGACACCCTCTCCCTGATACTTTGTCTCTGAAACATATTCTTGAAGGAGAGGCTGATGTCTTACTGAAATCATTCTTCACACACCTTATTGCAGGGCCTGTTCCAAGGAGGAGAAAGAATGTGGCCACCAAAAGGAAGATCAAATCATTCTCTCATGATGTATTATATGCAGTTACCAATGGAAAAGTGAAGTCTGCAAAGCATTTTCAGCTCGGTATGGCCATAAAGAGCATGACTGGAAGTCGAAAGGTCATTGAAGTTCTAAATACTCTGGGTCATTGTATCAGTTTTATAATACAGTTGAAGAACTTTAGACAGAACTGACATTTTCATCAGCAAGTGAACAGCGGGTAGTTCTGGACGTAATGAAATTATCACCTCAGTTCGCCACAGGTGTTGCGTTTAACAACTATGACTAGTTTCTGGAAACACTGAGTGGGAAAAATACATTGCATGATACTGTAGGTATTGTATATCAAGATGCTGGACAAGTTAATGATGTTGATGGTGGATGTGACAGTCAAGTGAATTCGTCTAGCTCATATTCACGCAAAAGGAGGAGACGTGCATTTGATGCAAGTGGTCTGGACATAGAGCCATACCTAAAGAAACCAAAGATGTTGATGACACCTATAATTCCCCTGGAAGATCAAAGGAGAAGTTCAGTTCCCTCAAATTATGTAAGCATCAAAACGTGCAATGTGCTGTGAATGATGTCACAGGCACTTCAGATTAAAGAAACACCGATGTGGGTGGGATGAAATTCAAAAGTAGTCACTGACTATCTTCCCCAGCAGAAGATCTGGTACCTACCTCAGATCAACATCTCTCTCTGTGGTTGCAGCTGCACAACGGATTGCAGCTGAGTGTGGTCAGACCTACATAATGGTAACGTATGACCTTGCTATTGCAAAACTGGCCTTAACCATATGAGCAGAGGAAGGCCCACACTTTGACAATCTCTTCATCCTACTTGGAGGATTTCACATCCAAATGGCCTTCTACAAAGGTTTGGGGAAATATGTTGAGGAATCTGGAGGGCCCCATGTACTCATAAAATCTGAAGTACTTGCTGTAGGATCACTGAAATGATTTATTTCAGGGGTACATTTCAACTGATGTAACCATCTACACCAAATGCTGTCAGTTGCCATGGAAATCTTGCATTCTGAAGAGTATTTAAAAAGCCGAGAAACCTTACCTTTACCCTTCACAGAGCTGACGGCTTTTCTTGATGCATCAGCTTCATGAACAGAAGGGAGTGAATATTCCCCCAAACTGGAGGAGATTCTTGTGTGATATGAAGAGTCTATGCTACATATAATAACCTGTGCTATTCATTCAGGAGTGTAAATGGAAATGTTACTCGAAAGGTAGAGGAGTTACTTGAGAGCAGTCACGAAGAGGCAGACACATGTATGGTTTTCCACTTGGGTCAGATTTGTCCTCCAAGAAATGTTGTGTTTCGAACATCAGACACAGATGTAATGGTTATCATTCTTGGAAACATGGAGAAAATCCCTAGAAGCACAACTGTGTGGCTAGAGGTAGGGTTGCAGTCTAAAAACACACTCTATTACATTGATATGACAGCTCTTGCAAGCCACTTGGGCTTGTCATTGTGCAAAGCCATTCCTGCTTTTCATGCATTTACTGGATGTGATTATACTCCCCCTTTTTCAAGAAAAGCAAAGGTGAGGCCATTTACCATGTTTGAAGGGAGTGTAAAGGCCCAGAAAGCCTTCGCCTCATTGGGTACAAAACAAGAAGTGGAAGAGAACGTATATCTGGAGATTGAGAAGTTTGTCTGCACTATGTATGGTAACAAAACAATATCATCTGTGAATGACCTCAGGCTTGATACATTCTTAAAAATGTACAAGCCCAAAGGAAATCATCCCATGACAGCAATCAAAGGGATCAATGGCAGTCACTTCCTCCATGTGCTTCCATCATACATCTGAAGATTCAGTGCACCAATCAAATTTGTGGAATTTGGAACAATGCAACTGAGAGCCGTCCACGAATTTTCCCTCCAGAACAAAATAGCTGGGAACTAGCTGATGGAAAGTATGTTCCTCATTGGATTAAAGCAGAGTAAACCCCATCATCACTTGAGGACATTCTTCTTAGAGATGACATTGGAAGGTGTGTAAGTACTGCGGAGGAGGATGAGAGTAGTGACATGGAGATGGCAGATCCTGGGAGTGATGATGATGATGAAAATGCTGTATCTGAAGATGATGTGTAACATGTTCAAGCGAATTGGTTGTTTGTGTTGTCAAGACACTGTCACAGAGAACATTCGTTTTTGTTGTTCTACATAAAAACCCGAGGGTCCATTTTGGCTGCTCAATAGAATGTATTTAACTTACTAATGTCATACATCATCTGTTCATTACACTGTTAGATCTGTAAGTGGCTTTTGAAATGGTTGACCACAAGTAATGAGTAAAAGTTGTTCACTAAATCTGTTTGCTTGACTTAATTGTCTTCATATATTTTAATAAAACTGACAAAAAGATAATATAAGAGGAAGGGAGTTCTCTGTGTGTGATAGATTAACCGAAGATGTCCAGTGCTGTGTAGGATATTCCCTACACATGCCTTTCAAATGTGGCCCCCCAAAATCATGTCAGATTGTCTGCACATAATGTGTCAGGGCATATTGCAATAAACAGTACCATTGGTTTCATCTGTAAACCTTATGGTGTAAACACGTGATATTGGGGTGAGGTGGGGGACACTTAGAGAGCATCTGATTTTGGTATCATCCATTTTAAAATCTTGTTAGTCCTTAGGTGTCAGAAAATGTTTGACACAAAATGCATAAGGTTTCCAATCATATACCTTATAAGGTGCACAAATAGTCTGATTGGGGAAGACCCCCCCTTAAAAGGATGTCAGATTGAGGGGAAGACATCTCCCCCCACACACACAAAAACCCCACTGGCAGAATTAATATTTTATTATATTAGGCCAGATTTCCACACAAATTGGCATTGGTTTTTTTTGGCATGAACCCAGTAATGTAAATGGATGGTATTTGGGGTGGGAGCACTTTGAGAGGGTTATCAGGACACATTTCTGAACAAAATGGCACAAGTTTCAACCATGCACCTTATGACATAAGTTGAAGGTCCTTTTGGGGTATTTTGGGGTGCCCTATAGCCTAAACGCCCACAAGTTGCCTAATAAGACTTACATTTCTGGTATATATGTACAAAAGCCCATCTTTGTCAATGGTTGGAAATTCTGTACCTTATGACGAGGGTAAACCCATCACAGGCTCTTGCTCTAATCCCAAGAGAGGAAAGGTTTTGTCCTCTTTGCTGCATCTTAGCTCTGGAGTCTGTCACTCACATTTCTTTTGTATGTCCAGTTTGCGATGTCCCCAGAAAGAAATTTCTGAATGCCTTGATTGCTGATATTTCAATTCCTCCTGAACTGTTACTGACAAAGTTTCTTAGCTCAATAGACTCTGGGGTAATGAGGAGAGTAGCTGCTTTTTGTGAGGTTGCCATGCAAATTCAGCTTGATAGTCTTCGTTAGGAACCATTTTTTTAGACCCAGGACGTATTGGGTTTATTCCCGTTATATACGTTAGTGGATTTGTGCAGTTAAAATTTGTGTTTAAATTTTAAGCATGTAGTAAATTATTACTTGTTTACCCACTAATGTTGTGGTACAGAAATTTTGTTTATGTAAGAAAAGACATGGGTAATATATCTGATTCCATATGTTTTGATTTCTGTATTTTGTTTTGCAATTTGTAATATTGTAATAGCCATGTGCTACAATTAAACATTGATGATGATGATGATGATGATGATGATGATGATGATGATGATGATGCACACTACTCCACACTGGGAGCACTCTCCATAGCTGGATTGCTATGGGAAAAAAAGTTGATTCAAGAGGACTACAATGCCAGAGTTCTCACCTGCTGAGTCGCTGGTCCAGAAAGATGTCATTTGGGCCGAAATGCCCAATGACTCAGAGGGTTTTCTGGACTTGGCACAGATGCTCTTGACTCTGACCCACAAGAGGTGTTCATTCCACCTCAATGGCTCAGGTGTTTGGAGCACACCTGTTGGCAACAACTCCATGGGCACAAGGCAGTAGTCTGCTAACCTTGTATGCATTATGGAGACCTGGCTGGATGAGGCATCTCAGCCAATATTGTCCCATATGGTGCAGGGTGGGTACTCTGTGCAGCATCAGACTCAACTCAAGGGCTGGCGAGGGGGCAAAGGGGTGTGATCTGTAAAGACAGCTTGGTGTTTTGGAGGTATCTGGTGCCTAACTCATCTGATATAGAGTGTACACCTTGTGTTAGATATGACTGGGGACAGATTGGCTATCTGCTTATTGTACTGACCATCCCACTGCACAGCTGATTCCCTAACTGCTGTAGCTGAGCTGGTCTTGGAGCACCACTGCCGATTGCTCCATGGGTGGTGGGTGGAGATGGATGTTGCATGGGAGCACACACCCACCGCAAGTGGTGTTTACACAGACGCCTCCACCCATCTCCACCCAGAGAAACTGGGTGGAGGCAGGTTGTATGAAAAGGGCCCTTGTTGGTTGGCTGCAGTGTTCCCCTGCAACATGTATAATAAAATGTAACACCCATTTTATCGGTGTTAGAGTGTCTGTGTAAAAAGGGCCTTATTGTCTTGGGTGATTTCCAGCCTTTCAGTGGCAGAGCAGGAGTTCATGGCCACTATGACAACCATGGCCTCATCCCAGATACCATCTGGCCTAAAACATGAGGCGGGGCACATGCAGGACTGGACTTAGGAATGTTGCTCTCCAAGGCCCTTCTCAGGCTGCTGCCCCGAAGTCAAGCCCTGCCCCCATGCTGCATGTTCATGGGTGGGGGAGCCCCATGTGAACAACGTGGAGCATGTACTGTGGTGAGTGGAAGTGCATGCATGTGCGCCCCTAATACACCCCCTCACTCATGCCCCACTCGTCCCCACGCACAGAACAACTGGGGAAAATGGCGGTTGCTCCATGGTTGCAAATGAGTGGGGGGGGATGCATGTGTGGCCGTGTGCACACTCCACCCACACACCGGCATCCCCACGGACCCCCCCACCCAGCAGAACCATGTAAAAATGGCTTGTGAGGAGCCACTCGAAGAACAGAAGGTTGCTGCCTTGTAAACAAGGTCCTTTGAGATGGTTCCTAACATTCTCACAACACTCCTTCTTTCAGCCCCATATGGAATTTTTTCTTATATTCCTAGAAAGGATTGGAAGGAATGGTCATTCTGAGGGAAAGAGTGCTTTTTATACTAGAGGAGTTCGAGACCATCATGTGGTCTATTATTTTAATATGGTGAGCATGCACAACCCAGTTGTGAGACTGTGGGACCCATCTCGAAGAACCTTCTTTACAAGGCCACAACCTTCTGATCACTCACAGGGGGAGGAGTTGTTTGTAAACAAATAGCTTTATCTCCCAGTCCGATGGCAGAGGCAGGTGAGAGATGGGGACCCCCTCATGATGTGAGGGTGCCCTGCACCTGGGCCCAGGCTACCCCCGCTGGGATAGGTAGCTGCCCCCTGGGGGCCTCCCAGGCAACAGGCTTCCTCTGCAGGTGGCATGCAGTGGGAGAAAATGGAGTGGGAAGGTGCCGGCACCAGGATTGCCGCACCACAGAAACTGCCACCCAAGGTCTGGGCCTAGGCAGCCTGCCCCTAAGTCCGGGTCTGGGCACATGTTGGATTTGATGTTTTGCACCAGCCTAGATACACAGTTTCTTCTGATTATCAGGGGTGTTGCTACAACACTGTTGTCATGGTTGGATCATTACCGCCTTTTCTGAGGAAGCCCGTCTTGTCCGATTTTGTGGGATCAATTTCAGTGGGTGACACCCGCTGATGCAGGGGATGTTCTTGGGAGGTCAGGGCCAACTCTTGCGAACTAGACCAGTGCCTGTCCTGGCTGGTTACTAGGGATGGGACTATCGGCAAATTATCAGTTAGTTGGTTACCAGTTTTATCAGTATCGGATTAATCTGATATTGGATTTTTCAGTATTGGTATAGCTGTTTTAAACATTGCCAATTTTTTTGATCTTTAACATTGCGGCCATTTTTTAAAATGTTAAAGATCCAAAAAATTGGAATGTTAAAAAACCAATATACCGATATTATCGGTATTATTGGATTAATCTGATATCGCCAATTATTGGCATTATCAGATTAATCTGATACCGATAGTCCCATCCCTACTGGTTACGGTCTGCTGGGAGACATTGGGGCCATTGCTGGTGGGGGTGGTCAGTGCCTCCCTTCGGGAGGGCAGAGTGCTGAGCTGTCTTAAAGAGACAGTGATACGGCCTCTGCTCAAGAAACAATCACTTGACATTGACTCCTTCGCAGTCATCAGCTATCAGACGGTCTCTAACCTTCCCTTCTTAGGGAAGGTTATTGAATGGGTGATGTCTCAGTAGCTACAGGAGGATCTGGACCTTGTCAGTTTTCTTGACCCGTCACAGTCTGGCTTTCATCCAGGCTATGGCACTGGGACTGCGCTTGTAGCACTGGTCGACAACCTTCACCGTGAATTGGACCCTACTGATTCTATTAGATCTGTCGGCTGCATTTGATACTGTTGACCATGAGATGTTGGTGACATGCCTGCAAGACCATGCAGGGGTGGGCAGGATGGTTCTTGAATGGTTCTGCTCCTTCCTGGCTGCAAGAACTCAGCAAGTGGTACTTGGGGATTATTTTTTAGGGATGGGCGAACAGAATGAGGTTCGGATTTTTGGATGTTTGGTCGTTCGGTTTGAAACCCGAGTTTGGGTTTGATGGTTCGGTTAAGCCGAGTTCGGGTTGGCCGAACTTGGCTGAACAGTCAAAAACAGCATTATTGAAACCGAAACCAAAACTTAGTCGAAACCGAAACAGAAACTTACATTTTTTTTTCTTGAAAAGAGGTTTTTCCTGCCCGCGAACTCATCCGAACTCATCCAAACACAATCGAACTGTTCCTCCATTCGAGAGTTCAGTTCAAACGTTCGGTTCGGACATCCGAACAGACCGAGTTCGGTCCGAACTCCGAACATCCGAACTGCGTTTGCCCATCCCTATTATTTTTCATCATACCAAAACCTCTTGTGTGAAGTCACACAGTGTTCTGTTTTGTCCCCTCTCCTATTCAACATGTATACGCAGCTGCTCGGTGAGGTAGTCAGGGGGTTTGGCATGCGGCATCATCAATATGCTGATGACACCCAGCTTTACCTCTTTCTTTCATCTGACTCAGGCCTGGCAGTCTCAGTGTTTACTCAGTGCTTGGAGGCTGGGGGGGGACTGGATGAGGGCTAACTGACTGAGGCTGAATCCTGACACAACTGAGGTGATGCTGGTGGGAAAGGTGGTGGAGGTGGTGTCCCCCATTATTGATCGGGTTTGCCCCCCACTGGTTCCCCAGGTGTGGAGTCTGGGGGTGCTCCTTGATTCGCAGCTCCACCTGAATGTCCAGGTGGAGGCTGTGGCAAGGAGTGCTTTTCACCAATTACATCTGGTACAACAGCTTCAGCCATATGTTTCAGACTCTGACTTGGCCACTGTCATCCATGCTTTAGTCACTTCTAGGCTGGAATATTGTAACGCACTCTACGTGGGGCTACTCATGGTGATTGCTTGAAGACTGCCACTGGTGCAGAATGTGGTGGCCTGTCTCCTGGTGGGGTTGGGCTGCCAGGAGCTTATTACACCAGTTTTCCAATCTCTGCACAGTCTTCTGGGCCCAATTCAAGGTGTTGGTGCCTATAAAGCCCTAAATGGTTTAGACCCTACCTACTTGTGGGACAGCCTCACCCCCCAGGTCCTGGATCAGCCCCTGAGGTCATCCAGGGGGGTGCCTTCCTTAAGGTCCCCTGAGAATTCTGGGAGGCCACGATGGAGAGTGCATTCTTGGTGGCTGCACCAAGACTGTGGAACTCCGTCCCAGTGGTGGCCCTATTGGTCCCGGACCTTCCCTGTTTTCGATGAAGTTATAAAACCTGGATTTTCTGCCAGGCGTTTGGTGATGGAAATGGGTAAAGTGTGGGGGGAGTGGCTTAGGGTTGGGGGGGCACATTTCTTAATCTCTTTCTATGACCTGCTATGAGTTGTTATATTTATTTTAAATTTTTGCTATTGTTGTAAGCTGCCCTGAACCACTGATTCAGAAGGGGCTGGGTATTAAGCTTTTTATAAATAATAAAAAAAATAAATTAGCTTCTGAAAGCCCAGATCCCAGCCCTCCTATGATATATCCTATGACCTTGTTAAGGTGGTGATCTGGTTAGGTTGGTCCACCCTGGAAGGCTAATGGATCCTTTCAGTTTCCAGAATTCTCTGGGGGATTTACCTATTGACCTTAGCGGCTACTCTGTTGATGACCTGGTCACCTTGTGGAATTACATCTTGACCATGGCCATTGACATGGTTGCACCGAGGTGTCTGTATCACTGCTTGCAGCCGCACAGGTCCCCCTGGTTTATGGAGTTGCTGAGGTGACTGAAGTGGGAGTGTAGGCAGTTAGAGCGCAGATGGCGCTCGACTTGCGCTGAAGCCGACCAGTTGCAACATAGATGGTTTTTAAAAGACTATGCCATGGCTGTGATGGTGATGAAGAAAGTTTTGAACATTACAGTTACTAACTATGAACAAAAACATAATAACATAGCATAAGAACAGTACTATAGTAATTCAAGCAGTCTCATAACTGTCAGCTACAGTCACACAAATACAGCAGTTAAATGCTGTCTTTCTTTCCCCCTACACCTATGAAATCTGATTGGTTACAAAAAACAAAACTTGGTTGAACACATCTTGGGAATAGCACAAAGACATGTACTTTTCATGGTTAAGTGTTATCACCCAAGTTAACAAACTTGGGGTTATCCCTCTCTATTCATAGGCCATGAAGATGACTTGGATGAAGACAAAGACAACAGCCCAATGTTCTTGAGCAATCCATATGAATAAGCAAACAACATTAAGTAGCTGTTAACTTCATATGCAAGCAGTTTCACAGGTTCAGTAGGTGGATGTCATAATAACTAATGGAGGGGGTTGAAATGACTCCTTCACCACAATAATTTTTTTTGCTTCAACATAACCTTGCAAGTAAAAAAATAACCAACAGCATTGAAGCTTCACACTATGAAAGGGTTAACTGCTATATAAAGATAAAGCAAACTTGTAAGTTGGTAACCAAAGTTTTCCACTTGGAGGATAACTGACCCCCAAATCCAGTTCTAGTGAAATTCTTATGTACATACAGAAAATGGCATATTATCGCTTGACGTTGACTCCCTCACCAGTTATAGGTCCGTCTCTAACCTTCCCTTTTTGGGAAGGTTATTGAATGGGTGGTGGCTCATCAGCTGCATGGGCATCTAGACTGCATTGGTTTTCTGGATCCTTCACAGTCTGGTTTTCGTCTGGGTTATGGCACTGAGACTGCAATTCTGGCTTTGATTGATGACCTGCTCTGGGAATTGGACCAGGATTGATCGAACTTGTTGATTTTGTTACATCTTTCAGCTGCATTCGATACTGTTGATCATGAGATGTTGGTGGCCCGCTGGCGGGACCATGATGTGGTGGGTGGGATCATTCTTGAATGGTTCTGCTCTTTCCTGGCCAGGAGAAGTCAGCGAGTGATGCTCAGGGACTGCTTGTAAGTTCCCTGGGACCTCATGTGTGGAGTCCCATATAAGGTTCTATTCTGTCCACTCTCCTGTTCAATGTGTATATGTAGTCACTGGGTGAGGTTGTGAGGTGCTATGGGGTGCGGTGTCATCCGTATGCTGATGACACCCAGCTCTACCTTTTTTTTTCATCCAACCCAGACCCAAAAGTGTCGGTACTTATCTTGATGTCCCCAAGAGTTGCCTGGGGGGGCAACTATGGAGAGGGCATTCTTGGTGTCTGCACCTAGGCGGTGGAACTCCCTTCTGACAGAGGCCCCGGACCTCACCTCTTTTCGTCATTATTGTAAGACTTGGCTGTTCCACTCGGCCTTCGGCAAGGGTGATGGGAGGGGAGGGGAGGGTGGCAGGGAGGGTTTTTTGTTTTGATTCTTTACCATCCCCTTTTGATATTATGCATTAGAGGTGGGACTTGGGGCAAAAAACCGGTTACTGGTTTTACCGGTTACCGGTTTCAAAAAAATTGGTTTACCAGATTAAAACTGGTATACTGGTACCTATTTTTTTCCATTGATTTCAATGGGGAACTGTCCCCATTTAAATCAATGAAAAAAAAAACCCAATACCTCCCCCCTCCCCTGCCCAGGCTGCGTGGGTGGAAGGGGGGACATCCCCCACCCACCCTGGCCATCCTGTTTTTTTTTAAAAAAAGTTTTTAAAAAACACAACCGGACCCGGTCTCTGGGCCGCCACCGGCATCCTGGTGGCAGCCAGCCAGACCTATGGAGGCAGGCATCTGAGCTCTCCTCCAGGAGCCCAGGCTGGCTGGCTGCTGGCCCGCCGATAGGTAACCTAACCCCCACGGATTGCCTTTTTTCCCTGTGTGCTGTTGTGCTCCTTCTGGGTGGCTGCGGTGGCAGCAGTGGCATTGGCGGTGGCAGCAGCGTGGGCCTGGCTGCAGCACTGTCTTGAGCGCTTCACCAGGCCTTCCGGGGAAACCTGGAAGTTCCCTGGAAGGCCTGGTGAAGCGCTCAAGCCAGCGCTGCAGCTGGGCCCGTGCTGCTGCCACCGCCACCACCCAGAGGGAGAACAAGAGCACACAGGGAAAAAAGGCAATCCGGGTGTGTGTGTGTGGTTAGGTTACCTACCAGAGGGCCAGCAGCCAGCCATCCTGGACTCCCGGAGGAGAACTCAGCTGCCTGCCTCCATAGCCCTGGCCCAGAGCCTGGGTCCGGTTTGTTTTTTAACTTTAAAAAAAAAAAAACCCAGGCTGGGCAGGGTGGTGGTGAGGTGTCCCCCCTTCCACCCACGTAGCCTGGGAGGGGGAGGGAAAGTGGGTTTTTTTGGTTTTGGTTTTTTTTACATTGCGGCCATTGATTTTAATGGCCTCAATGTAAAAAAAATCCGGTACAGGAACGGGGAATTATCAGATCTATCCAGTATCCCCGATACTGTCAAATACCGGCAGTATCGGATACCAGGAGATCCGAAATTCCCACCCCTATTATGCATGATTATTTAGTGATTATTGGTTTTTATAATTTTTTATGTTTTTGAAATATTTTATTCTTGTAAGCCACCTCAAGTTACTATATGTTGGAGTGATGGGGTAAAAATATTGTAATAAAATACAATAAATGAAATAAATTATGATAACGGACAAAAAACTACAGTGCATTTTGGGTTAAATATGATCCCACAATCATGGGTGGATATTACTTTCATTTTCCCATTCATTCCCAAGGGGCATCAATCATGCTCCCATCACTGTTCTAGTATTTAACTTAAATTAAAAACAAAAATACAATTGTGGGACATAAACAAGCAGGCCACAACTGACTCCTTTATCCTTAAGGGCTAAATGACATATGAAGTGGTACAGGTTTGCTAAAAAAGCTTTATGAATTTTTTTGTACAACTTCTGGGGGTACCATGCAACACCATAGGTGGACTAGGGTTAACTATAGAGCCACTCCCATGGCTCTGTAATCCTAAAGTAACTTTCACTTCATGTCCTGAAAGGTTTGTATAAGCAGACCTTATATAGACCTTATTTAAAGCAGAGCAAATTATGATAATGTGTAATCTGAGAGAGAGTACTGTATTACAATAAAATCTGCACTTAAGATTGCTTGCAAAAACTAACACTCCCAGTCTTGAGCAACTATTTTGAAGTTTCTGTGTAGTTTTCACTATTGCTTTTTATTACCTCTAGTTAAAGACCCACGGTTTAACAGGTCTACCTACTGCATAGGCAGTTGTTGAAGAATGAGTTTTGCAGGGTTTTATATTTTTGTGGTACTCTTTTAAACACTAGCCTTTTCCCTGTGTGCAGTGCAAGATAAATAACTGAAGATTGCTTAGCAGCTGTAGATGTTTACTGGCTTGATGCTTGAACTATTTCACCACCTGGAATATTATGATCAGATTAAGATTTGCCTTTTAAACATATTCTTTTGTAGATAGATAGATAGATAGATAGATAGATAGATAGATAGATAGATAATTTATTGTGTAGCCATAGACCATTGCAAGGCATAAACAATACAAAAAGAAAATTCCCCAGGGGAACATAAAAGCATAAAAAAATACATCCAATCAATAGACTAGGGTGAACAATTATAATAATTTAAACACAATAAACCCAAGATTTAACTCATTGTAATCAAGACACTTAATAAAACCCTTCCTTAAGAGTATAAACGCAATAAAAGACAACTGCCTGTTCCTGAGTTATAATAGGTTTCCAGATCTGAATTCTCCGACTCAACTGGATACAGATCTAAATTCTATAAAGCGCTTCTTATCGTGATGTGCCTGTAGTAAAAAGGATGCTACCTGCTTTATCACCTGAGTATCTGAGTTATCCAGCAGTATAGAGTGCAACACAGAATCGGAGTAGCCTGGAAACTTTGCCAAAATGGGGGAAAGATATTCATCCCTTAAAGAGTCATACAGATGGCAATGTAATAAGATATGGACCATCGTTTCAGATTATCGAAAGGACAGAGCCTTTCTGTGTACGGAATTCCCAGAAAAAACCCATGAAATACCTGCGACAGGAAAGCATTTACTCTTGTGACTAAAATAAGTTGTTTAGCTCTGGCAGATATAGGAGAGATCAAATACTTGGCTACCTGGCTCTGATGCAGGGTCCATGAGGGGTAAGTCCGCATATGCAATGCGGCATTAATACGCGCCATCTCTGATAGTCTCTCAATATCACTTAGATGCACCAAAATGTCCTTCCTAATTGAACCCAAGGGTTTTTGGGCTAAATAGGCTTTTGAAAGCACAATTCGCAAGAGTTGACCTTCTAGTTTAACGGACCATGGGTTAGTAAAATTATTGTCCCTAATCCCTAACATCAGCTCGGAACATTGGCCTGTTTGCAATTTGCACCAAAGATTAAATGCCGACTCTGTGGCCATACACTGCCAGGACCTCTGTCCCAGTTCTACTCTAATTGCAGCATGTGGAGTGCCCCTTGGGGCCCATACTAAACATGTGAGGAAGTTTGCCTGCAATGAGTTAATTTTAGGTGGAGAAAACAGGGCCCACAGCTCAGCCCCATAGAGCAATTTCGCCCTAACTTTACTATTGTGGACCTGCATAGCCAGAAGAATTGCAGACGGCCCTGGTGAATGAAAAGAGCAACAATAGATTTAGAGGAGCCCTGTGCTGCGGAGACTGCCCTGGCCATGTGTTCCCGCCAGGAGCCTGTGTAGTGAAACAATAGCCCCAAATACAGAAAGCCATCACTTGCTGAATTAATTGACCATCTACTACCCACCATTTGATTTTCTTTTTAGCAGAAAACACCATAACTTTAGTTTTCTCAAAATGAATAAATAGGTTATTATTCCTACAAAAATTTGCAAAAGACTCTAATTGCCGAAGCAGACCTATCCAAGTCTGTGAGAGGAGGGCCACGTCGTTTGCGTAGGCGAAACAGCCTACAGCCTTCTTAGCTAATTTTGGGGGGGAAAACTTCAGGTCTGCCATAGATGGGATTATATCATTGATTAAAAAGTTAAAGAGCGCAGGGGCCAGCATGCACCTTTGCCTCATGCCCTTCTGAGTTCTGACTGGAGCCCCCAGAAATAGCTGGGGCTTTAAAGCCAGCGGCTTGTGCCAGGAGCATCTACTTACCAGCTTCCCTCTGCTGAGTGCCACTGTCATCTCTGCTGGCGAGGAGGGGGTCCCTGTGCCGCCGCCACTCACCATGCTGGACCTGCGGGGAAAAGAAAAAGAACTCTGTGAGTGTCTGGGGGGTGGGGGAGAATGCAGAAGCTGGTTGTGAGATCCGGTTTGTCCCCTCCCCCACCCAGAAATAGTGGGCTTTAAAGCCCAGCAGCCAGTGGCTTCTGCCACAGGCTGTGAGCTTCAGACTGGGAGCCGAAGGGCCATGGCCAAAGGACGTGGCACTTTGGGGTGCTTCAGGGCCGCAGGGGGTGGCAGGGGGACATTTGGTTTTGTGGGTTTCTTTTTGGTCAGGGCTAGGGAGGTGGGGTGGGGGTGTAGGAGGGG
>QEPC01008061.1:4130043-4141356 GCA_003113815.1 Sphenodon punctatus
GGAGGAAGCTCGCCTGGCCCCAAGCCTTTTAACATTTCGGCGGAACTGTAAGACCTGGCTGTTTGCCCAGGCCTTTGGGAGGGAGGGTGGGGAGGGATGATTTTAATCCCCCACCCATTTATTTATTTGTTTTTCTAGCCCTGTTTTATATGATGTGTTTTAGATGATGTATTTTATATTTATATTTTAAAGTGAATTTTAATATTTTATTATTGTTGTTAGCCGCCCCGAGCTGCATTGCAGGAGGGGGCGGGATATAAATCTGTAAAATAAATAAATAAAATAAATAAATAATATTAAACCACAGATGACCTAGTCAAAGCAAGATGGTAAGTTTTAAGTTAACTATATGCATTAGGGATGGGACTTTGGGCAAAATCTCTGTTCTCAGTTTTATCAGTTCTCGGTTCTCCCTTTATCAGTTGTGTCTTATCTATTGGTGAATGAGTGGTATCGGATCTTTAACATTGCAGTTTTTGCCATTGACTTCAATGGGGAAACTGCAATGTTAAAAATCTGGGGCGGGGGGTGGGGTGGGGGAAACAATGCAAAGGAACCGATATTGCCAATACTGAGAATTAGCGGTATTATTGGTTTAGAAACGAGAGTGCTATTATCGGCCACTCTCGGTTCTTGGCAATACCTAGAGTCCCATCCAAATATGTATAGCACAGCCTTTGGATTTAGCTTCATATTAAGGTACTTTGCAGATGAAGTTAAAGAAACTGAAAGTAATCCCACCTGACAAACCAGATTAAAACAAACAAACAAAAATTGATAAAGGCTGGTAAAGTCAGTGAAGTTTGTCAAAGCTATCTTCTAGCAGTTTTCCCCAAACGTTTTGCCCATTGGACCCAGTTTTGAAAATGAAATATAATCCACTGACCCCAAACTGCAACTAAGGCCTTTTTTAAACGGATTGCATGAATGGGGGGATGCGTGTGCACCAATGGTGGGTGGAGGTGGATGTGCACCCATAGACCTCCAGCCATCTCCACCCATATAACCATAAGCCTAGCCAAATAAATAGGTCATGCATTCTCGTCTGAAGATGTTCAGGCTTGGAGTTTGGTAAACTTCCAGGGGAAGGGAGCTCCAAAGTTATGGGACAGCCACTGAGAATGCCTCTCCACATGCCTGTGTTGTTTGGACCTGGTGCAGTGTGAAGCTTGCAAGAAGACACCCTTGACTGATCTAAGAGAGCATAGCAGAACCTGGGGGGAAGGCAGTCTTTTAATGTTGAACATGAGCCATCTAATTGCTCAATGAAGTGCTGATGAAATGCCTGATTCAACCTCTATTTAACTTTGCTGAAAGATTCTTGACTTTATTGGGATCCTGATCATTTTCTAACAGGTTAATAATTAGCTCATGTTCTTTATATACAACTTTAAAGGATAAAAAAAACAAAACCCCAAACCAAACACACTATGTAAATGTGATGCAAAGATAGTTATAGAGAAATTATTCAGTGGAAAACGATCAACAATGTCATCATATTTTAGAATTATACTTCTTCAGCGTGTTCAGAATTTACTACAGCTACCCTTTTCTCAAAATCTCACTGATGATTTTCTCAAAATTTGTGAAAGCCCCATATATCACACACAAATAAAATCTAATAAATATATAAACACTTTATATTTCTGTACAATTTCACTCCTTATCCTTTCCATTTCTTTTACTTCTTTTAAATGTATTTTATTTTTTCCCCTTTACATGAAAAGAGAAAGAGAACATAACATATTGATACAAATGCAATAAGCTTTATATATAATTGATTCCAGGAGAAAGAAAAAAAATCCTGTTTGTATAAATCATCAATACCTTGAAAAGGTTTGACAGAAAGTATTCAACATAGTACCCATAAAAATGGTGCAATTGCCTAGCTGCTTGGCATTGGTGCTAGCACGTAGCATTGACATGAATTCCTTTGAAGTGAATAGGACTCCCAGTGGTAGGCACTGGTACCTACCACTGTAGTGGTAGGTCAGTGCTCATGATCACACTGCTCATGTCTTATCTGTTTTTACCATTTGCTATGAAACATTGTCTCTCATTGTTTTAATGGCAGTTCAGTTAAAGTTAAGGCAAAAATGATTGAAATAGGACTATATTTGAAAGGTCTTGATTCAGTTGCTATTTATTTTCATATCCAAATTGACAAGGACTCCATTTCAGCACGTTGCCAGTTATTATTAAATACAGGGAATCATCTCAACCAATTGCACAAGCTACAAGGGAATTGATGATATCTGTTTCCTCATCCCCCACCCATATTGCAAATTCCCTTTTGTGTCAGTGTGCTTTCTTCTTGGTTTTCACAGAAACGAATGCCAGTTGCCTCATTCACTTCAGCATATTGCTTTACCTCTTTCACGTTTTTGGCAGATTTCTTTCCTTTGGTTGCCAACTTCTTCTCATGGCCATGCACACTGGTGTTTTACTTCTTGGCTCTTTTCAGTGTATTGCACATCCAATTCAGATTTGTTTTGCCTTTCAGGGATCACCTTTATCATGCACCATGTGTCACTCTTTCCACTTGGGAGATTCCCATTGCTTTTCCACTGATCCAGTTTTCATTTGATATCTTTCAATACCACCATCTTTGCCTGCTGAAAGTGACAAGCTCCGCCTAATCAGACATCTCTTGTTGCATCTTATCCCTAAGACATCGCTTGATAAATATCCTATTTCAAACTGGATTTCTTCCTGGAAACTCTAGCTCTCTTAATAGGGGTCCAAGACAAATTGATTCCAGTGCAATACTCTGTATTAATGCAGATATCCCTACTTCCCAAAATAATACAATAAAATTCGAGTTACTTACTACCAAGTGAATGTTGATGATGAATTGTAATGCCTCAGACTGAAGGCTTTCTTTTTATAGAAATCCATGAGCACACAGGCTCAAGTCAAGAATTAAAACACTTCAGTATATGCAATTCTCATTAGTACGGGACTGTGTCTATAGCTAAAACCTGTATAAATCCAAACCAGAACTAAACACTAAAATTGGTGGCTTCCTGATCAAGCACTTCTACTTTCATTAATAGTCTGTTATTCTTTTGTGGAATAAAGGGGTAGATAGTGGAAGAAGGAAAGGAGTGAAAGAAGAAAAATGCCTAGGTGTTGATGAGTAAACAATACAGCTGTTTTTTAAAACTAAATCCGTCATGGACAGATCATTACCTCCTTCAGACCAGTCTATTAGTACATCACCCCCAGAAGGGGAAGGTACCAGTTAGGATGGTCTGCCCTCAGAGGCTGATGGAACCTCAGCGGTTTCAGGATGCCCTGGGGGATTTAACCCTGGACCCTGTCAGTCACTCTGTGGATGAACTCGTCCAGGCTTGGAACATCTTGCTTGGGGAGGCTATTGACAGGCTGCTCCGAGACATCCCCTGCCCCTGTCTTGACACCGCAGGGTCCCTTGGTTTACTGAGGGGCTGCAGGGTATGAAGCAGGAGGGCAGGCAACTAGAGCGAGACTGGCATCGGACTCGCGCTGAATTCAACTAACTTCTTTGTAGGGCCCATTTGTGGTCCTTCATGGAGGCTGTGAGGGTGGCAAAGAAGGAATTCTTTGCCACCCTCATAGCATCTGCAAAGTCGCGTCCAGTGGAGCTGTTTCGGGTGGTGTGGGAGCTGGTCAGTCCATCCTCCGCCTGGACGGGGACTTGTCCCAGGCCCGCTGTGAGGAGTTTGCCATCTACTTTGCAGACAAGATCACTCAAATCCAGAGCAACTTCAACACTGGATTATAGACAGTAGAAATGGACCATGAGGTGATGAGGGCTCCGTCTGGTCCATCTTTCTGGGATGAGTTTCAGGAAGTGATGCCAGGTGATGCTGTGGAGATCCTGGGGTCAGTTAGGGCCACCAGTTGTGAATGATATCCTTGCCCGTCCTGGTTGGTGAAAGCCTCCAGGGAGACATTGGGGCCGGTTCTGGCGGGTGTAATCAACGTGTCCCTTTGGCAGGGGAGTTTTCCCTCCAGCCTCAAGGAGGCCGTGGTGCACCCCCTGTTGAAAAAGTCCTCTTTGGATGTGAACACACTTGCCAGTTACTGACCCATCTCTAACCTTCCCTTTTTAGGGAACGTTATTGGACAGGTGGTGGCCTTACAGCTCCAGGGTCACCTAGTCAGCATCAGTTTCCTTGACCCGTTTCAATCAGGGTTTCGACCTGGCTATGGTACGGAGATGGAGTTGGTGGCTTTGGTGGACGATCTCCACTGGGAGATGGATGCAGAACGTTCATCATTACTGGTCCTGCTAGATCTCTCGGCTGTGTTTGATACAGTGGACCATAGGCTGCTGTTGAGATGGCTGTATGACCTGGGGGGTCTGGATGGGACCACCCTTGGCTGGTTCCAGTCATTCCTATCAGGGAGGACCCAGTGGGTTGTCCTGGGGGCAGAAACATCTAGCCTCCGGGCCCTGAACTGTGGCGTTCCGCAAGGTTCAATCCTGTTTCCTTTACTGTTTAACGTATACATGCAGTCCTTGGGGGAGATCATGAGAAGGTTTGGTGTGCATTGCCACCAATGATGGTAACACCAAGCTTTACCTCTCTTTTTCAGCTGACACAGGCCTTCCGTCTCCATGCTATTCCAATGTTTGGAGGCCATAGCGAATTGGTTGTGGCAGAACAGACTGAAGCTCAGTTCCGATAAGATGGAGGTGATGGTGGTAGGCTGAGCGGGGGAGGTGTTGCCCCCTCTTGTGGAGGGGGTGAGCCCCTCCATGGCCCAGCACGTTTGGAGTCTGGGGGTGTTGTTGGATGTAGACCTCCACCTAGATCAGCAGGTGGATGCGGTGGCGAAGGTGTCTTTCCGTCAGCTGTATCTGGTATGGAGGCTGCTCCCATACATCTCCAGAACTGACCTGGTCACCTTGATTCATAACTTCATCACCTCATGGCTGGACTAATGTAACACACTTTATGTGGGGCTTCCCTTGACGTTGGCCTGGAGGTTGCAGATAGTGCAGAATGCGGTGGCCTGTCTCTTAACAGGGACGGGCCAACGAGAGCACATAACACAGGTGCTCTGTGCACTGTACTGGCTGCCTGTAATGTACCGAGCCAGATTCAAGGTGCTGAATTTGATCTATAAGGTCCTGTATGGTCTTGGACCTGGATATCTCAGGGACCGCCTTGCCCTCTGCGACTCAGTACAGTCCCTTTGGTCCACCGGGGGCACTTTCCTGGAGGTCCCCCACATAAATCAGGGGGCTACAATGGAGAGGGTGTCGGTGGCTTGGCCACGGCTATGGAACTTCCTCCCAGAGGAAGCATGGCTGGCCCTGTGTCTGTTGGCCTTCCATCGGTCCTGTAAAACATGGCTGTTCTACCAGGCCTTCAGAGGTGGGGAGGGGAAGGTGGGTTGAATTTCGGTATGGGGGGTGTTTTAAATTTGTTAAATAATAATATTGGGATTTTTTTGTTTTTAATAAGGCTTTATGTTGTTTTAGATTGTTTTATATTTGTTGGAAGCCACCCTGAGATGCGAATGGCATGAGGGGGTGGCATAAAAGTGTAAGAAAATAAATTAAAAAATAAATAATTTATGAGCTGTTGTGGGGTAGGGTGGCCTTATCCTTTGTCTAGATTCCTTCCAGACCCACAAATGTCACTCTCCCCATCTACATCATATCATCCCTGCATCCATTGTCCTGTTGTCTTTCCCTGGGGAAATCAATCAAGTCAAGAATCCACAGCTGTAATATGCCCTGCATGATAAGAAGGATGTGGCATGTCCTCCACCATGGGACCTCCTCTTTCCCCATCAAACCCAGTTCTTCTATGTACCCTCATAAATGACTCATTACTCCTCCCTCCCACAGCTATCTCTAGTCCATTCATCATTGACATATGTCTTCATCCAATGCCCAGAATTTTCACGGCACCAGGGCAGAGGGGTGAGGCACTATGTTGCCTTTGCTGGGGTGAGTAGGCCAAGTATGTTACAATCATCTCCTGCCATTCATATTAACTGTCACAGGTAGCTGTGTTCTGTTCTTCATCAACACATGAGCTCATCCAATGCCCAGAGTCGTCAAGGACCCAGGGCAGGGGGTGGGGCAGTAAATTGCTCTTGCTGATCACAGGCTCAGCGAGTATTACCTTGATTCATGATCAGTGGCAGTGCATCCCCTAGGGAATCTGGGGCAATGTCCCTCCTGACCCCAGGACTCCCCCGATCTCATTCATCCTACCTGGCTGAGGCTGACTGACAATCTGTTTTTAAAAAAATCTCTGCCTGACAAAATCCAGAAGGTTGCTACCTTCTAAAGAAGGTTCATCGAGTTGGCTCCAAACATTCTCACAACTGGGTTGTGCACACGTGCAGTGCAACCAACCCAGTTGTGAGAATGAGAGGAGCCTCTCAAAGAAGAACCACTGCTGGTTCTTCTTTGAGAGGCTCCTCTCATGATCCACCAGAGCAAGCTTGTGTAGAGCCTCACCAGGAGAGCCAAGACAGAGCCCTGCAAGGGACAAAACTTAACAGAACACATGCCAGGTGGCTAGGGGATGCCGTCCAGTATGTGTTTAAAAAAACAGCAACGCATTGCCAGATCTCTGGGGGCAGACTTGCATGGAGGTCTACGGGGGAGGAAACCAGCAGCACAGCTTGTAATATGGGCTATAGCCCTTGGGTCCCTGTGGGCAGTGTGCTTTGACAGGCATTTTGGTGGTGTGGTTAGCTACTAGGAATGCTGGTCTGGATGGGCCTGGGTTGCTTGCAATGCAGCCCTGAGATCTGGCATGATTCCACACCTCGTCTCGCTCTCCTTGTGAACATAGGAGAAAGTAGGTAGGAGCACAGCAGAAGAGAAGGCTGCAGACAACAAGGAAACCCTTTCCCCCAGTTCCCTACTGAACCCATCTCTTCCTCCTTCCTCTTCTCGTGCTCCAAAACCAAATCCTTTCCCTCCTACTTCTCCTCTGTCATGTACTTCTCTTCCCTTTCATTCTCTTCTGATTCGGCTTGTCGCAGAACAGGGAGTTAACTCAGTCCTCCCAAGTTCTCCAAGCTAGAAGGAAGACTTGTCCCAAAGACTACACCTTCAGAAGAGTACAGGTGGCCAAGCATGCCATGAAAATAGAGGATTCAAGGGTTCAGGATAAAGGTAGGTGATGGCAATGCGATCTATTTTTTTTAACCTACTATGTTTAATTTGGACCTGGTGGGAAAGAGAGAGGAGAGTGGACGGGACCCCAGTAAGAGGGTTCTGTATTCCCCAGTTGCAGTGCTTCAGACAGCAATGTTCCCAGCATTAAGTAATGTAATGTCCATCCAGCGTTAACCCTGGGAACTCCTTGCTGTTGGGTTATGCCCTGGCTCCACCCCTAGGCTAGGCTCCTCTCCTATGTTCGCCAGCCTGCCGGCGACTTTCTCCACACCCACCAGCTGTCCATGTTCATGATACACAGTTAGCAGGTCCCATGCTATGCTGAGAATCTCAACACAGGGAAAGCATATTTAACATCTAGATGATAGAGAAAGCACATTGAACATCTGTCACTCCAAGATGCTTGCATCATTTTTTTTATCAAATGATGCTCAGACAGACATAGCCCTAAGATGAACCTGGGCCACAAGTGCATTCAAATGTCAGGGATCAGTTTGTCACAATAACTCCTACAGCCAACTCCTATAACTAGCTGCATTAATAGAGACACAAGCCAATCTATCCATCGCCCAGAGTCACTATGTTACATACTCATGCCTCCTAGGCTGCCCTTCTCGCTTAAAAGACCTTATAAAGATTTTCATGCCTCCCATCTCTGCCCTGCTGGCAGCCATATCCTCCTACATGAAGATCCACACCTCCTGTCTCTGCCCTGCTTGGAGACATACCCTCCCTTCCTCAGGCAGAATCACACCTTACTAAGTCACCACTCTGCCCTGCTAGCAGACATACCTTCAAAAATTGCCTGTTGATACTCTGAAAGCTATTGCTCAGAAAAGGAAACCCAGATACAGCTTAACAGAGTCCCTCTCACACAGTGGCCAAATGGCTATTTCACATTACTAAGTCTCAAAAAATGCCTATTGCTAAAATGAGATAGATACAAAGCACTGGATCTCATTACATTAAATACAGATACAGATATCAGCTGAACATCCTTACTTTTCATGTAATGCCCAATTATCTTTTAGAATTCATTTGTTGTGAAGGCCAGTAGCATAGTTGAGTTCAAGAAAGTAATGTATAGGGCTAATGGCCATTGATGGAAAATTTGGTCGGGAGATGAAACCTCTGACTGCTAGAAGGTCAGAGGCAATGGCTGGCATTGGCCGCAATCCCAAACCTCCTGAGCTCAGGATCCATGTGGGTACCACATGGATCCCGTGCAGCTTGCATGTCGCACAATGTCCCTGCAATGGGCATGTGTGTAGTTTGTGCACACATGTGCACATGCACATACCGTGCAGCGCACACAGGGCATGGGATTGGCCCAATGGCTGGGAGTCAATCACTCCAAATATGCCCTGATTTTGTACACTTCCCCTAAAGCATCTGGCACTGGAAATTGTAGGAAAACACTGGGCTAGGTGAGATGAACCATAGATGGTATTTATCTAAAGGACCACCTTCCTCTTGTCCCTCTGTAGCCCCTAAGATGAGCTGAGAGTGCCCTCTTAGAAGTTCCTTCATTTTCCCAGGTCTCTATGACCCAGGTACATAGAGAGGTGTTCTTAGTGGTTGCTCCATGGCTTTGGAACTCATCCCTTGGAGGTTCATCTAAACCAGGGGTGGGGAACCTCAGGCCTGGGGGTCAAATGAGGTCTGCAGAAAGTTTTTATGTGGCCCCTTTACAGTCCCTTGGATCCAATTCTTTCCTCCAATCACTGAAAAAACTGAACTCAAGAGAAGGGAGCAGAGATGATGTTATGCAAACAAGGATAGGGGACAGTTCCATGGCACAGGTCCTTGAACTGGACCCTCCTTTCCTTGACTGCATCCCTTAAGCACCCCCACTGCAACTTCTGTGCAACCCTCGGAGCTTGTGCAAGCTTTCAAAGTGGCCCCTGGGCGGGAAAAAATTTCCCACCCCTGATCTAAACCATAATCTGGGTATCTTCCAGAGACAGTGCAAGATGTATTTATTTAGCCATACATTCAATAGACAAGTGTAGATACTGGGAATAGGATAGCATTACGTGTGTGTGTTTGTGTGTGTGTGTGTGTGTGTGTGTGCGCATGCATGTGTGTGTGTGAGAGAGAGAGAGAGAGAGAGAGAGAGGTTATAAGCATTTTATGGAGGTTTTATGGGTTTTATTTTGTAATTTATGTTTTTTTATTATGTTGTTAGCTGCTGGATAAAAATCAAAATAAGTAAACCTAAATAAATAAATAAATAAATAAATATTTTAAAAAACTTATATGGAATCACAGAAAGAGGGGTCCCTGAGTGATCAAGGGTCCCTGAGTGATGAGTACATCCGTGTGGCCAGAAACCAAGTCCCACATTTTAATAAATAAATAAATAAATAAACATTCTGATCTTGATCATTGTATACAAGCATAAATAAATCAGAAGTCACACCAATGGTATCAAACTGGTGTAAATGAGATCAGAACCAGGCTCCAAGAATCTCTCTTAGAAGATCTGCTAGGAAAACCAGTAATTACCCTGATCACCAATATGGCTACTTTTGCTTTGGTAGGTGCTTTGTTTTGTTTTCTTAGTCAGCACAACAAAAGAAAAAGCTGTCCTAGCTATTCCAGCATGTGTTGTTATTTCTGCCTCGGTGGTAACAGAGGTGACTAACTATGACAAGCTGGCAGAGAGAATAAAATCCTATGGAAGCAGTTGCTTCCTCCATGCAAAAACAGGGCAGCCTGCCACAGCACAAGACAACAGGGACAGGGAGAAGGAAACACTGTCAAGAAACAAAAAGAACCCACGCCCACGAGAACCCTACATTTCAGCTGGCAGGCCCTGAAATTTCTAGGAATAACCACTTTAGGGAGGGTAAGCAGCCCTACTAATGCATTGATCCCATCACTATGAACACTGACAGACAGAGCTTTTTCTGGGCTGATTCTGATTTCACAAGACATGCCACCTCTCCACTACAAACCCAGTAAGTGTGGGTGCAGGAAAGGGGCAAGATTTGTGTATGGATGCAGCAGGCTCCTTGATCAGGTGGTGAGAGACTACCACACCCTCACCAATTCAGCTGAGTATTTTGGCCTATCTGCTCTGCTGGGGAGGCAATTCTGGAGGACTTGGTTTGAACCAGAGCCTCTGGACTCTGGTTAAGTCCCGATTTCTCTGGGTCAGCCAATTGGAGCTTGCAGGGAGTGGTATTGAGAGGCAGGGAGGGAAATTTCAGGGGGAGGGAGATCTCCTCTGCTTCCAGCCAGCCGTTGCCCCAGAGAGCAGCTGGGGAACCTGCTGGGTCCATTTAAACCTGAGGAAGACAGGACTGGATGTGGGCAGATGTGGGGGGTGCCCCCCTGGAGCAGCTCCAGGAGTGAGCAGCCCCATGTCTGTCTGAAAATGCCCTTTCTCCCTTTCCTCCTCTCTCTTCTCCTTCCTTGATCCCTACTTCTTGGTCTCTCATTCTGTCCCTTGCTTCCCTCATTGCAAGACTCTGCCCTGATGCCAGCTGGAGTCCAATAAAATTCTGCTTCTTCTGAAGAAGAATGAACTCACACATAGGGCACTAATCCTACAAGATACTGGTTTGGCTCTACGCCCTGCTGCTCTTGGAGTGAAGGGAATACTTACCAAGTTTAGGTCTGAAATGACAAATCATGGTGAATGCCACTGAAAACAAGTCAATCAATTTCATTAGAGTGACATGGAAACTTACCAGTTTTTCTACTGTTTTTGCCATTTGTAGTTATTTTTCAAAAGTTGAACAGGGCTGGTACAGGACCAATCCCAAGTCCCATGTGCACCCCATTCATGTAGGGATGGGTGAACAGATCAAGGTTCGGGTTAGTCCGTTCGGTTCGTCTACGTTCGGTTCGTCAATTCGGTTCGTCCGTTTGGTTAGTTTGCCGGGTTTGGGTTCGGCCGTTACAGTTTGGCTGTTCCATTCGGGTTTGGCCGTTCGGGAAATGTTTTGTTATGGGATTTTTTGTTTGTTTTTAATATGTTTTTTAGGTTTTTTATTTGGTTTTATATGGGGTTTTTTGGTTTTTTATTTGGTTTTTTGTTTTTATATGGGTTTTTTAATTTAATTTTTTAATCTAATATTATATCTATCTATCTACACTAAATCTAACTGCTATTAACTATTCTAAATGCTATGAACTAAATGGATTATCTAATAAGTACACAGGCC
>QEPC01008061.1:4151418-4173971 GCA_003113815.1 Sphenodon punctatus
TGAGTTTTTCTCACCTTCCTTTCCCAGTTAAATAAAATTGCAAACTGCTTTATGTATATATAAATATGCAAAACATTTAACTACGTTACTGTTCCATTCATTTCAGCTGATGAGCCCCAATGATCTCTTCTGTGCAGACCCAAGTTAGTCTCTCAGGCATCTGAGTCCTTTTGTTGAGATTCATTTTCATTTTCATTTCTTCCCTTGTCCAGCTGCTCATCATGGCTTTCCTTTCTTTCCCCTCTTCTTTCTTCAGTGTTTCTTAATTTCCCAAAGGTGTTCCAATCATGTGCTTCGAGATCCTTCCTGCGGAGTGTGGCCCGTTAAGTCTGAATTTTGGAACTAAATTCCCAGAGGCTGCAGCACATTCTTTCCTCCTTCCAGGTCTCTTCTAATAACATGCTGGTTTGGGAAACTGAAGGAACACTTAAATGGAAATCCCCCACCTGTAATGAATTTCTGCTTTTCTGAGAGCTGCTCCTGTGAGTTCCCTCAACTCCTTTCTCTTCTTCAGAGGCAGTGAGGAGAGATCCTGGAAGAACTTTAGCTTGTGCCCCTCAGTATGAGATTTGGGCTTTCTCTCACTTTTTTCATGACCAATTCCTTCTTTTGAAAGTGATGGAGTTTTACAATCCAGTCTCTGGGCCTATACTGAGATGCAGGGTATAATGCTCTGTGTGCTCTGTCCACTTTCACTTCATCCCCAGGTTCCAAATTGAATAATTCTGTTTTTAAAGTTTCTACATACCAGATGGGGTTGCTCCGTTCAGTGTTCTCAGGCAAACCTCTGATTTGTATGTTGTTTCTTCTCTCTTTGTTCTCAGTGTCATCCACCTTTAATTCCAGATCTCTGTTCCTCTGCTCCAGGGAAGCCACATGTTCCTGCAAAGCTATTTCTCAGTTATGTGCTTCTCCAAGGGCAGTTTCAAGGGCAGTCACTTGATTTACCCAGTCTGCAACTTATTCCATAACTCCTTGAATCTTGGCTGTCAAATCCTCTTTCAGGATCCTAATTGTGAAGGTTATATCCTAGACCAATTTCTCAAAGTCTTCTCTGGTAACCAAAGGTTTTTCTGTTACCTTGTCTCTGGACCTGGTCTGGCGGCCATTCCTTTTTGTACGGATGCCCGCCCCCTCACCCATGTGTGCAGATAGGTGGGCAGGCACCTGTGCAACCACCGTGGTGGGTGGAGGGTGCGTACACACTCTCACACTCCGCCCACCTCTACCCATCACCCACGCATGGAGCAACAGGCACCAATGGCAGATGCTCCATGAATGGAGATGGGTGGGCATCCATATAATGGGCCACCCACACACCATGACTCGGCCTCCACCCATACCCCCTGCGCAGCCAGCTCATTAGAAAATGGCGTTTGAATGGGGTCTGTGAGGTCTCCCCCAGCAATAAGCTTGTAGCACCCTTCTTCATGAAAAGTTCCTTTAAATTCTTGCATTTGGGGGAAGAGCTCATCTTATGCTTCTGAATGCACTGATTTTCTGGAGTGGTTCATTGGGTTTAGAGGGTTGATGGAGGTGGATTTCTCTCCATTTCCTCAGAGCCCAGGTTTCAGGCAGCCATGCTGTTTCAACAAGTATGGGTGTTTTCAGATGTGACGAGATCACAGTGAACCACGCTGAATACCTACATGTGGTCACTGTGCCCTGCACGTCTGTTCGGCAGCCACCAGATGTTAGCCACACTGAATACCCACATGGGGTCAATTTCAACCATGCTTCCCGGGCTCCCGGCGCGAAAATCCACAGAAGTGTGGTGAAAGTGATTCCAGGCGGGCATCAATAAAAAGTAACGTCTGGTCAGCTATTATGGCCCGGAATCCCTGGTGGGATTCCGGGCCGTGGTGAACTCAGCCAGACACTGTGGCGGCATTGGCCTCGTTGCCTGTCCATCTCCCCAGAGGGCGGGCAGCGAGGGAGCGTGGAGGGGGGCGGCCGCACGTTGCACCGCGCGGCCCCGACCCCTCCCTGATTCCCCGTCGGGATCCCTGGCACGTTTGTTTGCCGTGCCTGGGTGATCCCGGCGGGGAATCTCTGGGTTGTTTTCGGGATGGGGCAAAGCTGCCCATCATGTCTGAAAACACCCAGAGATTCTTTGTAATGAAATTGAAGTTTGAGTTTGATGTGTTCAGTATTCATTGTTTTTAATTTGCTATCCAAAGTTGTTAATCTGCACTCATCCAACCAACCAATATTCTTTTCTGCAGTATATTACCACAACCAACCAATCACAATTTACTAAATTATCAAATATTGAATCCTACATTCAGATGTATTGAGTATCTTTTGTATTGAATACCAAATAATGAATTTAAAAATCTGAAATAAATCCATAGATGCTTTGGAAACTTCAGTTGCAAAAATTGCAAATAGCATGCAAATTTCAAATTCCAATATGCATGGGCAAATTTGTAAAATTTGATTAATCCACTATTTGAATCACTCTGCCTATTCATTTTATCCGTGACTAATAATTAAGTACCTCACAAAAACATCATGAGGAAAAACACCTTAAGGTTTGTGATGTGCCTAGAGTCAGTGGAGACAGAAGATGCCCATCCCATCACAACCCTCTCTACCTTTCAATAACATCATCTCACAAATGGTCAGCTAGTGAAGATCTTAATTAGATTTTAATCAGGCTAAAGTACCTCTGAGGTTGATGTGTATTAGCTAAGGGGTAAGGAAAGACTTTAGAATGGAGGTTTCCAAACTATGGGTTGTGAACTCCAAGTGGAGACTCAAGTGGAGACTAAATTCCAATTTATATTTCATATGTTGATGCCTGATTAATTATATTTAAGTCTCCAAACAGGCAACAAAAATTGCCTAAAGTCTTACCTCATTTACAGACAATGACATAATTCTAGCAGATTTAAAAATCTGCTTTTAGAAATCTCACACAGGTGATGTTTAGAAGTGCCTCCCTGTGCCGGACATTGCCTGGCCACCATTGGAAACAACAGTGCTGGGTGGCTAACGCATTCTTTTGAAAACTCAATTTTTGAATCCACTATAATTATGCCATGTCTAAAAGCACCCTTGCCACTTCACTGAGGGGGAGAAACTTATACATTTTTGCCCAATGACAGGAATAAAAATCTTTGATTATAGAACTAAATGATGGAAAATACTAACATAAAATTATTACTGTTAAGTACACCATAAGTTTAAAGAGCGAAATATGCAAATAATATACAGTACACATCAAGGTTAGTAATTATCTTTCTTTTCCACAGCTTTACTCTTTTTATGCAGAGCATGGCTTTTATGTATCAAGGGACAAATTATGGGATACAGCCCCTTTTGACTTAGTACACCTTACCAGATATCATGGAGAAAGACAGATATGCCAATCCAATTAAAGCAGTAGATTTTAAAATATAAACTATAAATATAAACAAGCCACCATAATTGGCTCATTTGCAAATTGTTACTTGCATTTAAGGAATTAAAAATGTCGCACTACAAGCAAAATACAGCTTGCTACAGATCAACTAGTTTTCTTGAATTTATGCAATTAGCAACCAATTAATTCTACATCAGAAAGAAAATGTTTCTGTCCCCAAAGCTTGTGTATTAACATGCATATGGTTTTTGGTTCAAAAAAAGAAAATACGTTATTTCTGTTTTCTCCACATAAGTTCCTCAGGCTGAATGTTCCTGCAGCATGGTATGCTCCAAAGATACTCATACAAATTCTCTGCTTGGAGGGGAGAATTGAGTAGGTGTGCAGAGTTTAGCTATCCATGGAGATTATTACTCCTAGCACAAAAAACTACAAGCTAACCCCATGCAACAGCATTCATCAGTTGACAGCCTGTATGACCTGTAAAGTGAAGCAGTCATGGCTTCACCCCCTTATAGGATGTATATGTGCATTGTAGCTGTAGGCTGCTTCCAGGAATGACTGTTTAAGCCACCAATCACAATGCATAGATTTTTGCATTTTGATTAGTGGTTGTAGCAGTCAGTCAGAAAAACAGGCATTCCAGCTACCAATCACACGGCATGCTTTCTCAACAGGGGTAGAGTTTCCACCATTTTATGTCCAGGCCATGTGGTTGAGTTTAGTGCAAGAGGATACAAGGATGACAAGCTGCCATGGCAGCAACAGCAATTCCCCATACTGAGGGAAATTTCTTCCTCCCATCCCCTTATGGACGAGGGTAGAGTTTTGGATAAAATGTTCTAGCTTTGGTTCTTCTCCAGGTGTGACAGCAAAATACTGTGGAGATATTTGGTGATGAGCTCTAATGTTCTTTTCTATGTAAGGCCCTTTTCAAATGGGCTGGCAGTGCGTGGAGGATGAGTGGAGGCCATGATGGGTGGGCGGTGGATGGGCGACCCATTACATGGACGCCCACCCACTTCCACTGATATCCACTCATGGAACATCTACCATTGGTGTCTGTTGCTCCGTGTGTGGGCAATGGGTGGAGATGGGGGGTGCATTCACCACCCCACCCGCTGTGGTTGTTGCATAGATTCCCTCCTCCCCCATCGCTCACTCACCTGCACACGTTGGGGGGGGGGCGCATCTGTGGAAAAAGTGCCTAGGTGTAAAAATATATATCACTATGTAGATACAAGTTATGTGACTGACTGAAAAAAAGGTTGTAGTCAGGGGCATAGCTAGATGGGAATGGGTCCCCTGCTGGGGCACCCCACTCTAGTGTCCATGTGCATTCTACATGTGTGTGTGTGTGGGGGGGGCAGGCTTATGGGCCCAGGTGCAGCTGCACCTGCTGCTCTTATTATAGATGTGTCCCATCTTAGATGCAGAATGTGACTCTTCAAGTTACGAACACATGCTATGACACTCTTCTGGGAAAGGACAGCTCTTCAGTTACAGTGGACCAGCTTAATTTATTTAAATGGTATTCACATTTGATACCGGAGTGTTTGTAAATATAAATGCATTCATTATTTCTCCCATCATTAAACACATAGGAACTAGGAAACTGATCTATATCTTTACTAAACTGTTCCTTGTTCAGTGTTTTTTAAACAGCACATCATGTCTGTCACACCGGCTCAATTCTCTTGAGATAGGACATTTTTTTGTTTTTTTTAATGTCATAAATAAAACATGCTTTAAGTACAGAGAACATGTAAATCTAAACAAGAACAGAGGTATCTCTAAAATGGATTGTTGCCAGACTAAGTTTAGACATAATTTTAGCTGACTTCAATCATAATTCATTAGGGGAAAAAGTGTTTATAAGAAAATAACAATGCTAGGTTATTAATGCAACCAAGTTCGTAAATCATAAATGCACCTGCAGAGTTTTACTAAGCCTATCTTATACCTGCTGTGACATTGTAGATTGTGTGTATTTCTATTAGCCTACTTGGTTTACCTCGGACTTTGTCCCTATGAATAGGTTTCATTTCTTATGATTGTAATTTAATACTATCATCAACAGACAATATCCCAACTCCCATTTCATTTTAGTCAGGCTAAACTTTTTTTCCTGCCAATAAGACTGTATATCCCACAAAAATATCCCATAGGACTTCAAGGTATCTTGTTAGCTTGCCAACTAAGGCTGTAAGATGACAGGTGTAAGATGTCAACATGGAAATTATGAAACTCGATACCTCCCCCTTGCTGTTGTGTTCTGGCCTCTTGTGCATGAAGATATTGTTTTAGCTTGTGTGTCATTGCAAATGGACATGATGCAGGCAGAATTTTGTTGCACATTCTATATTTACTACATTTATTTATAGTTCGCTGATCGCTACCTGTACGTGTTGATGTACCTTACGAGGGAACGCTATTATTCTACATCTTGTGCTGTGAAAATAATATTATATAATGCAGATAATGAACATAAGAGCCATGCTGGGCCAGACCAAAGATCCATTGAGCCTAGCATCCTGTCTCCAACTGTGGCCACTCTCGGTAGCTTTAGAGAAGTACCCAACAGATCATAATAGAACGATCTTTTCCCAGGTGTTCATTCTCAGCTCCCGACAGTCAGAGAAAGCATCCTTGACCTACTTGAGTAATAGCAATTTATGGATCTAGCCTCTAAGAATTATCCACTCCTTGTTTAGACTGAGCTATGCTGCTGACTTTCACAACATCCCCATGGCAATGAAGTCCACAAGTTACTTGTGTGTTGAGTGAAAAAGGACCGCCTTTTGTTTGTTTAAAATCTGCTACTGATTCGTTTCATAGTGTGTCGTATAGTGCTAGTTTTATTTGTGAGCGTAAATAGCAGCTCTCTATTTACTTGTTCCACGCCACTCATGATTTTATAAACTATCATATCACCTCTCAGTCAACTCTTCTCCAAGTTGAAGAACCCATGCCTATCAAACCTCTCCTCGTATGGACGTGGAGAGTCCATACCCTTCCATACCCTTGATCACTTTCACTACCATACCATTCTCTGAAACCTTTACAATTTTAGTATATCTTTTTTGAGATGTGGTGACCAGAACTGAACACAACATTCAAGGTGTGGTTACACCATAGATTTGCATTGGGATATTATGATATTCTCTGTTTTATTTTCTATCGCTTTCCGAATAATTCCTAACATTCTGTTTGACTCTTTGACTGCTGCTGAACATTGAGCTGAATTTAATGAATTGTCCACAGTAACTCCGCTTTTTTTCTTGAGTGGAAAACCCTAATTTAGAACCCAGCATTGTGTATGTATAGTTAAGATTATTTTTCTTATATATGCACTTCTCAGCATTGCAGTTTTCAGCACTGAATTTCATCTGCCATTCAGTTGCCTAGTCACCCAGTCCATGCAAGATCCTCCTGTAATTCCTCAGAGTCTGCCCCAATCTTAACTATCTTGAATAACTTTGTGTAGTCTACAAATCTTATCACCTCACTCCTTATTTCCTTATTTCCAACAACCCTTGGATTCCCTGCCGGGAACACTCCAGCACGGCCAACAGACGTGCCGGGGGATCCCGGCGGGGAATTGGGGAGGAGGTGGGGCTGTGCGGTGCAACGTGTGGCTGCATGGCCCCGCCCCTCCATGCTCCCCCACCGCCCTCCCTCTGGGGAGACGGGCAGGCACCACGGCCAATACGGCCGCAGTGCCCGCCCAAAATGACCATGGCCCGGAATCCCAGTGGGGATTCCAGGCTGTGATCACCATCCAGATGTGATAGGCCCCTTCATCCCCGCCGGGAATCCCATTCACCATGCAATTGTGTGGTGAATGGGATTCCCGGTGGGGATTGTCTGTTGGGCGTGCTGGAGTGATCCCGGCGGGGAATCCAGGGGTTGTTTCCATGATGGGGCGAATGCCGCCCCATCACATCTGAAAATACCCTGAAATTACCCTCAGTTTTCACAGTAGAGAGAAGCAAGGAGGGTGGGTAACATCTGGGGGGGGAACTTCCGGTTCCCCAACAGACGTTACGGGACCATTCCCCACCACAGGGAATTGACTGTGGTTGAGCGTGATCTCGTAAGTCTGAAAATACCCTCAGATGAGACGCTGAACCCTGGACCGGGATCCGTCTCAGATCCCGGTCCATGATCAGGCCATCCATCCTTTAGACATGCCGGCCTGATCGCTGAGGGGGATCGGGGAAGGGGAGAGGCTGCGTGGCGCAATGTGTGGCCGCACAGCCCCGCCCCCCCATGCTCCCTCAGCCGCCTGCCCATGGGGAGATGGACGGGCGTACTGGCTAATGAAGCCGCTGGGCCCGATCCCATATCGTGGTTCAGACATGATTCCGGAACAGGGCAAGGTAAACAATGTTAATTATGCCCCTTTCCGGATCATGGCCAGTCTAACCATGGTTCTAGACCTGTGGCCGGCCGCAGGTCCAGAACCATGGTTAGCTGTGACCCCCACCAGAAATTCACTGTGGTGAACATCTGGCGGGGCCACACATACGTTCATGAGATCACTGACACCACACGGGATCCACTGTGATTCAGTGTGGTGAACAGAGATCTCGTAATGTTTGAAGATACTCTGAATATTAAAAATTGTAATGCATCACAGGCTGTAACACTCACCAGGCTTCCACCATGTGCATTTAGGAAACATGAATAAAGAAAGGCAAATGTATCCAGGGTTGGCTGTTAGGGTATGGCAGCCTAGGCACTTGCATAGGGGGTTATATCTACATGGATATAACATGGGCTGGGGTAGGAGTGCAGCAGCATTCTACCACTTCCCTTCCTCCCCTCCAGCATTGTGCTACCAGAAACCTCAATCCCATCACAATTAACTTCTGTGCTTGTAAATACAATAAAGAGAGAGGTTTCTACACCAGCACGTTGGCTGCAATGTGATGTGTCCAAGAATTTGCTTACTAACCATGTAAGAACAAGCACACTATGGGAATGTGCTAATACAACTGCCAACTGAAAACTTACTCCTGACTGTTGAGTGCTACATGCATTCTCCTCCTAGGCATGTTATGGGCTGGCTTCCCCCATAACTTAAGGGACTATCATTAAACCCTGTCAAAAAGATTCTTTGTAAACCTAATTGTTATTTCTGACTTTACTTTAAGTAACTTTATATCAGCTTGTTAACTCGGTTGTTTCATCATAATTTATATCAAGCTCTTTTAGCTCTCAGAATTTCCTCCTATGTTACTTTTTGGTGGCATTGTCCTCAAAGCACTCACAACCATATGACTTAACCTACATTGTATAAAGAGTCAAAGAGCAATATAGAGCACAGATTTTAGGGGTAGAAAATTCTTTTTTTATAAAGGGTTCATAGTCCACAGGAGAATTTACTTTTATGTGCCACTGTACACACATTGACTATGAACTGCTTGCCATAATTAAGGCTGTAACTGAGTTTCATTATAAGCTAGATTTTGTGCACCTTTGCAAATGATGAGATAAGTTTACAAGTTATAATAGTAGTAAAACTGGTAGGTTAGACCTGAGATGGGGGGGGGGGGGATTTTTGTGCAAAAAAATGAATCAAATTTGACTTATTAATGCCAGTTTGGATCTTTTTTTTCCCCACCCCCTCTTTTGTGACACCCGAGACTATTGATAGAGGAATTTATCAGGGAATGGAGGTGACAATGGAGGTGACAAAAATTAGTGTTCTCTGGAACTTGCTTTACAATTTAAAGGCATATTAGTGAAATAGAAAATGCATGTATTACTGCCCAACAGCTTAGCTGTGTGTTCTTGGCTACATACTATTATGAACCAGCTGAGATTTGCCTTTGGCATAAGTGCATAAGTTACATGTCTGTCAACCCAAACAAAGCAAGTGTTAGACTGTGATAGTGGAGGTGAGCAGGTAAGGTTTGTATTTCTGCTTTTTGTGCTTTTCCTGCTTCAAAAGTATATAGTCCCCTTATTTTCCATCTTGGAAAAGAAACGGGGAGGAGGGACCAAACAGGGAACCTGTGTCCAATCCGAAGAGAGCTTTTTATTCAATTAATATAGATGCATTTAGATCTTCTTTTGCCACTTGATTAAGCACTTCCAAAGTAGAGTAGCTTGCTAATTTGTGAAATTCAGGGTGAAGGACATTTCCAGGGTGTAGTTCAATATTAGCATTTTTAAAAAAAAATTAATGGTTGCAATGCAAAGGTAGTTTTTCAGGCAATGGACAGGGTTTCATAAATAGGTCACTATGCAAAAGTGGAGTGAAAATGGAGAAGCTTTAGAAATATTTAACCCCTTGCGAAGCTGGGTTGCCCCTTCAACATATTGATGTGGTCTAGAATTCCAGGAACAGCAAATGATTCTACAATGAGTCGAGGGTAGGAAGCTATAAAAGGATATTTGGTATATGATGACTACAGCATACTGAGGTGAAGTTAAATAAGGGGGAGGGGGAATTCATGCTGCTTATCAGGGCAATTCTTCTAAAGATAAAAACACACCACATGCACTGAATATCTTGCTGTAGGAAGGTTCACTTAAAACTGAACTCATCATTCAGCTCATTCAAAATGAGCTTCGACAATGCATTGGGAAGGAAGAATGCTATCCCTCACTATGTCCTCAGTTCTAATATCACTTACTTCAGAGTAGTCCCATTAATTCCATAGGACTGCACTAGAGAAACTAATATGCCTTTTTCGGCTCATCTTCTATTATTCTATCAGCCTGAAATCAATCCTACTGAAATCAACAGCAAATCTCCCATGGTCTGCTGAGGGACCACAGTTTGGCCTTACAATTCCCATTTAGCCATCTGTGCTTTGCTTATCTTGCAAGACTCTGGAGCCAAGTGTTTCCAATGCTTGCAGCTATGAAGCCTATTTATTACTTAGGTTGCAGATAACTATATGGAATAACAAGTAAGAAGGAAGTCTTTTGTACACAGTTCTTTCAATAATCTCCATTTATCCTGTATAAACTCAATTTCTAGTTGTACTGTCCGTGCACTTCTCAAACTCACTTACTGCTTGTCTTACTGACCTGGTTTCTTACTGCAATCATACTCCTAGAGTTTTTATGTTAATCCCCACACAGTCTTGGGCCTTCCATAGATTATATATACTACCATGCTTGCGCCTGACCCAATTTACATGTAAAGTTGGCTGAGAATAACACACACTGTTCTGTACTAAAAAATAAATTAGTTTATGCAGATGAATCTCCTTCAGAACAAGATTACAGTCTCTCTTGCTGAGTCCTTAACTGAGCCCAATGCCATTGTTTTCCAAAAAACCTAAGAATACAATAGCAAATTTACAGTCTGCGCATATGTGTCAAGACATTAAAAACAGAAGACGACACATAGGGTTTGTTCAAAGCATCACACTGAAGTTATATTCTATAATGCTGTTTTGTCTGAAGAGGAGTCAAGGGAGCTATGCTGCTTTGCACCAGCTAAGATTCGGGTTCTATTAGAATGTTTTTGTTCTGCCCCAACGTGGTAATGTGGAAAGAAAGGGTTAATTTAACCAATATATATGATTAGGGCTACTATTTTGGCATGGGTATTTTTATTGGAAGTCATGAACAAGACACAGGAAAAAAATCAATCCAGAGATAGAGTGTGGTAGTTGTGTTGGTCCTAAGTGACAGAGAGACAAGTGGTTCAAATTATATCTTTTATTGGACTAACCGTTGTTGTTGGAAATAGGCAATCTTTGGGCGACACAGGGCCTTTCCTCAGGGGTAAAGAGAGAGAGAAATATGTCAGACATTTAAGAACAGCTGTAAAATTATATATTGGCATAGGAGACAAAGAAACAATAGGTAATGGTAAACACACAGAGAGGGCAAGCACATGGGTTGGATGTATAGTGGGAAACAACTTATCAGGTGAAGGGAATACTCATACCAAAGGAACTGGGTACACAGTAACACAAAGGCTGAGTATTCAGTTGACAGAGTCAGTTACAGAGTGGGAGACAAAGTAGTTAGGATGATATTTAAGGACTTGGTACAGAGCATCCTTGTTAAGTCCATTATTTTTGGTGTCAAAGTTTACAGATTGGAGAAATTTTGGTCTTTCTTAAATCCATTATTTTTAGTGTCAAATAAAGTTCTGAATTTTAGTTCCTGGGCTCATCTTCTGAGGGTGTTGTGTAGGTTTTTTTGAGAATGAGGACTGTGAGGTCTGATACGGAGAAGTTGTGCTTGGAGGTGTGATTGCCCACTGTAAAGTCAGTGACTTTGTTTATAATTGTATGCCTATGAGAGTTCATACGTTGGTGTAAGGGTTGCTGGGTTTAGCCAATGTAGTTTGGTGCCCTGAATGAATTACACTACACTTTGTGATTTTCAGGTGGAGTTGTCTGGTTTTCCATAGGAGGTGTTGACAGTGGTGATGGTAGAAATGTGTTGTGGGGTGTGCATGTCGTTTTCATTATATCAATAACGAAAACAAAAATTGTCATTTTCATTATTGCAATAATGAAAATGGCAAAAAATAATAACGAAATAAATGACAACAAATGTTATTGATTTTGTTATTGCCTGGCAGCCTGGCAGGTGATTTTTGGAGGGAAATGTGGAGAGGGGAGGAGGGAGCAGACATCTCAGAGCCAGAAACAGTGTTGAACTCTTGAACTAGGAGACGAAGGACCTGATGGATGTATCTCTGTCCAATGAGCAGTACAAGCAGGTCCCAGCAGTTGAATAGCACCCTGTGATTCCTCAATGCCTCTGCCTCCGAGAGCTAATCAGGAGGGCTCTGGGGGAGGGCACTGCAACCCTTAATATTGTAGGGCTGGGCTGCTTCACTCTGTGTTAGCTCTCTTGCTTGTCAGAGTGCATTTGCAGAAGCTGCTGGTGCTTGCACTAAAAATTCTCCCATATATATATCCCTTTTCCCTTCCCTACCACCCAATCCTTATTCCTTAGGTACACATAGATAGATAGATAGATAGATAGATATCCGAATTTTCCTTTTCCCTTCCCCTGTCTGTCTCCCCCTGTCCATATATTATATAGATATAGATATTAGTTGTATATATAGATTAAATCTTTAGATACTATACTGTTTTATTATATAGATTATGATTATAGGATAGGAATATTTTGTATTCTACATAGGTTAGGTATAGCTTAGATTCTGTATATATTATATAAACAAAACTACATTTTGTGTACAGTATATATTATTGTGTGCAGTTCTTTTTGTATCACAATGTGAAGGGGAAGGAGTTCAACTTCTGACAATATTTCTTCATTGGCATGCAAAATTGATACCGATACCAAAAATAAAATCTTCATTTGAAATTGGTATGGATACCAATAACGACAACAATAACAAAAAACAACATTTTGTTATTAACAAAAATGAAAATCACACATTTTAATAATGAAAATAACTAAAAATGAAAAAAATGACATGGGGCCCTGGTGCACACCCCTAATGTGTTTGCAGGTTCTGGCAAGGTTTTATTTCTGTTGAGGTTGAGGGTGTCCTGAGTGGTGGGATTTGCTCCAGATGATCCATTGTGAGAGGTTTGGGGGTTGTTTGAAGGCAAGAAGAGGTGGTTCAGGGAAGATTTTTCTTAGGGTTTTGTCCCTATCAAGTATGGATTATAGCTGTTGGATCATGCCACATGTAGGTTCCAGTATGGGGTGGTAGGTGACAACAAGTGGTGAGCGGTCAGAAGGTTCCTTCTTTCTGTATTCTAACAGGTTCTCTTGAGGGATTTGGGTGGCTCATTCTATAATCCGGTCTACTTCTCTTTGCTAGTGTCCTTCTTTTGTGAAAGTAATTTTAACCAGGGTGAGGTGAGCATCACGAGTCTGTTCCTCAGAGCAGAGTCTCGGGCGCCTGGATGCTTGGATGTAGATAACTGATTTTTGTGTGTGTGTTGGGTTGTTGCTGGATTAGTGGACATAGGTGTGGTGGTCTGTTGGTTCCTTGTATATTGCTGTCTGTAGGTTGCTGTTGTGCATGCTGACAGTGGTATCCAGAAAGTTGATACTGGTGTGGTAATATTCCAGAATTAGTTTGATAGAGGGGCAAGTTGGGCATTACTGCAGGAGGACCAGGGCACCTGCCCCAGGCCCCGCTACTGGAGGGGGCATGCCCTGCCTCTGGAGTCCACCCAGCATCCACCCACTACACTATGCTGCCCTGCCCCACCATCCCCAAGCCCCATTGGCAGCAGCCTGCACAGGGGGAAAAGGAAATACTGCCTCCCCCCCACACATCTGATGCTGCTGCCACCATTTAAAAACACTGGCCCCCCAAGTCCCTTTGGCAGCAGCCTCAGCAGGAGGGGAAGGAACTATGCCACCCCGCACCCAATACAGCCCACACTGACAAGCATGTTGTTTAAAGTGCATGCTGTACAGCCATGTGCATACACATGCATGTTTCCTAACCTGGAATGCTGGAAAATGTAGTCCCAGAATGCCAGATTTAGGAAACATGGTGTCCCCCCCATGCTCATGGTTGTACAGCAGGACCTAGGGTTTGCAGGATGGAGCAGCAGAGGAAAGGGGTAAGAGATGAAAAGAGTGGAGGAAAGGGAGAGAAGGTGGGAGAGAGGGGGAAGTGAGGGAAGAGCGAGAAGGGGGAGAGAGAGAGTGGGAGCAGGAGAGAAAAGGCGAGGGAGAGAGATGAGTGACAGAGAGAGGGAAGAGAAAGAGAGGAGTGACAGAGAGAGTGTAAGTGCGTGTGAATGAGTGTGTGTGTGTAAGGAAGAGTTAAGTGTGTGTGTGAGTGAGAGAGAGTGAGACTAGTGTGGGAAAGTGGGTAGAGCTGTGGAAAGTGGGCAGGGCCGAGGGGCCCCCACATTTTGTCTTCACCCTGGACCCTGCAATTTCTAAGGCCAGCCCTGTAGAGGGGTGGTGATTGTTGAGTTTGGAGTGAAATTCTAAGAGGGAGTCCAGATTGTCTGTCCAGATGATGAAAATATCATATATATGTATCTGAGGTAAAGGAATGGTTTGGTAGTGTATTTTTTTCAGGTACTCTTCTTCAAGGTGGCCCATAAAAAGTTTAGTGTATTGGAGAGATATTTTTGTGCTCATAGCTGCAGTGTTTGTACATAGTGTTTGTCATTGAATGTGAAGTTGTTGTGAGTAAGGATGAAATGGATGAGCTTTTCAATGTGCTTAGGGTGGATATCTGAAATTTCTATGTTGTCCTGCAGGTATTTTAGGAAGGCAGCAATGCTATCTGTGTGGGAAATGTTGGTGTATAATGAAGCAACATCCATGGTAGCAAGGATGATGTTGTGTGGCAGGTCTCTTATGTGGCTAAGTTTGCAGAGGAAGTTGGTGGTGTCTTGGATGAAGTTAGGTTTTTGTTTGGCAAGTGGTTTGAGAATGTTTTCTATGAGTCCTGATACGTTTTAAGTGAGTGTGCCAAGGCCAGATATGATAGGTCTGCCTGGGTTCCCCTGTTGGTGTATCTTGGGGAGCATGTAGAAAGTTTCTGGGGTGAGATTGTTGGAGATGAGATTTGATATTTTCTCCTGGATTTCTCTTGGAAGGGCTTTGATGATGTCTGAGTCCCAGTTTGAATTGTGATTAGTGCTGAAACTTGGTCCTCAGTTTTCATTTAGTGACTATTTGGTGGTTAGATTTGAACAGCCGTCCTTTCTGTGATGGACAGGTTATGTTTGGTGTTGTTTTAGTTCAGTATTTCACAGTCAATTCTTTTCCTGAAGTATCTGATGTAGCGGTCTAGTGTGGGTTCCTTCCCTTATTGGGTGTGAAAACAGATGAGGTCATTTGCTTATATATTTCTACTGGCTATGCTACATGCCTGAGGAAAGGCCTTGTATGGCCTGAGAGCTTGCTTATTTCCACCAACAACAGTTGTTCCAATAAAAGGAAATAATAATCAATAAATCACAGAAATGTTCACACATGCCCCTGCTGCCCCCGATCCAGCTGCAGAGCTTACCAGCGGTGGTGGTGGCAGCAGGATCTGGGACAGGCAAGGCGCCTTCTTCAGCTTGCAGGAGAAGCAGTGGCAGCAGCAGGATCTGGGGTAGGAGAGACGGCAGCTTAAACTGGATGGGAGGGGAAGCTCCTTAGGGGGTGTCTCTCCCACCCCCCAATCCAGTGCAGAATTTATTGACAGGGCTTCCTAGGGCAGCAAGTTAAAGGGGGCACATCTCCTGTCCCATCCAGCGCAGAGGTTATAGCCAGTGGCAGCAGTGGGGCAACTGGATAGGGAGTGGAAGAGCCACCCCCTTGAACTTGGTGCCCTAGGCAGCCCTGCCAACAAGCTCTGCATTGGATCGGGGGTGGGAGAGGCACCACCTAAGTGGCTGGCTCCACCCTGATCCAGCTTCCTCTGCCATCTCTTCTGCCCTGATCCAATCAAGCACATCTCTTAAAATCACAGAATACGTGATCTCCATGACCTCTGTGCCAAAATTGTGGCTCCATATAGGATTAATCATAGTCATCTGGGGATTCTGCAGGCTGGAAAGCAACTACTAGAATTCATTTTGCTAAAAGTTGTATTATATGACTTCAAGTAATAAAAAGCAAAGTTTCAGTAAAGTGTGATGCAGATGTCGCTTGGAGTTCCTGAGTGTCTGTCTTTTGAGGTTTGCTTCATCCCATTATAGGATCTGATAGCTTCTTAAGACTAGTTCAGCAGCTGATTCAAGGCAAGGAAAGACAGAGTGTAAATGAAGTACACGGTCAATAGTCTGTAAAGACATAGCAGCAGGAAAAGGCAACAAATGAAAAAAAAGAACTCTGGTATGTTAGAAGATTATCTAAAAGTTCAAGGATTAGAAATCAGCCACAGAGAGGAATATTGCAGGGAGGGGGGACAGAGGTAGGTGGTTTGTCTAAATCACTATTTTTACTATTGCTTTATTTCTGTCTTGAGGTAAACACGTTACCAAAATGAAACTCTGTCTAACTGTAAGACGGTGTCAGCTGGGTCAAATTAATCATCACATTGACAGTATTGCAGTGTGGGGAGCAGGGTCATGCTTGGGGTCAGTCACCCCGTGTGTTCACCAAAGTACCTAGACTGGTATCAGGATATGGGTCAGGGTTGTTCACCATACAGTTAGACAGCAACAGTAATCCAGAGAGCATAATCAGAGAGCAAGACCAGGGCCAACTACCAGTCACGTCAGTCCAATCTTTTTGCAAACCAAAGGAAGGGACGGAGGCAAGCTCAAAGGCTGGAACAGGTCAGAGGGCATAGGTTAGAGTCAGCACCAGGGGGTCAGCAGGACCAGCGTCCAGGAGCCAGAGCAAGGGTTGGAGACATGGACTCCATTTGATTAAGACTGAGAAGGAGGGAAGACTGGATTTCAAGGCCAGCACCCAGATACATCCTTCACAGAAACCAGCTACAGAATACTGGTTGTTCAGGAACCTTCTACTTCCTGGCATGCTTCTTTCATTATCCAAGGCAACCAATGGCAGAAGGGGATGTGTCCCCTGGAGCACGGGGGTGTTTTGGCTATTGGTATCCCAGGAGGCTGAAAGCTTCCACAATTCTATGGTGGTGCAGAGTTTATGGAGACTGTTGAAGTACTAGGGATCGGATTTCTAACCTGGTGGGACTTCACAGCTGGACACTACTGTTATGGGACTCCAGAGCTCTCCTGAAGCTCAGACATGCACTGATCAGACAGAGACAGCAGAGCACTATGCCACAACAATGGTGTTGCCAGACCTACCTCCCAGTCCTCCTTTCCCCCACAGACAATCTGTGTCAGAGTGGGGATAGGGCTGTGAAGAACCTGTCTACTAGGAGAACAGAGCACCCTCCTTTTGGCTTGACCGGGCCAGAGTAGAGGCTACTTACACAGTAGGTATGTAGCTAACGTAGGTAGAGGGGATCCAAGGGATGGTTTAGTGTGGTGAGTCCCCAACACGCGTAATTTGGTTGAGTGCCAGGATCTAGATATATAATATGTAAAACAGGGATGAGGAACCTCAGACTGGAGGCCAAATGCAGCCCATGACTATTTCTTGTGTGGACCCTTTCCAGTTCCTGGATCTGGCCCCTAGATCCAGTTCCTACCTGAAAGCACTGAAAAGACTGATCTCAGGGTAAGGAAGTAGAGATGAAGGCATGCATACACCCATGGTCTGGGCCATCCTCTTCCTAAGCCCATATGTTAAACAAACCCACCACCAACTTCTATGAGACCCTCAGAGCTTGTACTAATTTTCAAAGTGGCCTCTGGGAGTGAAAAGGTTACCCACCCGTGATGTAAAGGCATAACAAATGAAGAGTGGGGCTGGTGTTTGAGGGGACTGGCAAACAGAAAGACACTGAAAGTAATACTAAAGAAATGAATTCTGGAAGTGGGTGTGGCTGAATGGCAAGCAAGACTGGACATTCATGTCTGGTTGCAATAGTCTCTAGACAGCATTATAGCCTCAGTGTACATTATCTGGTGGATGTACTGGGAATGAATGTTATTTTTATTACTGGACTTCAACAATCAAGAAAGAATTGGCTTCATGACAGGTAGTAGTAGACTGTAGTAATGCAGCTCATACCCCATTAAGCGTGATTTCACTCCATTTGATAATGTTATCTCTTCCACAACATTGTTCACAAATTCTTCTTTACAGTCATATTTTCTTTTCTTCTGAAATGCTGAGTTGGGAAATTAAGAGCACATGTAATGTTATTTTCCAGTGCTAAAAACAGAAACCTCCTCCCATCCAGAGCTTCTTGCCTTAGTAAGATTCCCCCTGTCCTTCATTCCTTTCCACCACCACACAACTCATATTGAGCCTCAGCAGGCTGAGCTGATAAGCAAAAACCATTATGATCAAAAGGTGTGAAATCCCCTTCACCCAAATGGTTTGAAATGGCTGTTGACAGCATTAAAAAACAGCAACAACAACCTACTAAATATTCCAAGCTGGATCAGATTCTAAGAACATACACAGACAACACGAGGCCTAACATCCCTATGAGAAACAGATTTGAAAACCTCCCACACATTAAATAAGTTCCTGTCTTGTTTGTTAAATGCAGTCTTTTAAAATACATCTTACACCAAGCCACCTTCCCCACAGATTTTCAGCATGGGCTGAATTGGCTTTGTCTCAGCTGGGCTCCAATGCGCTTGTGATTTGTTGGATCCTACAGTCAGCCTTGCACCAAAGCAGTGCGTGGACAGATAATACTGCTCAGGGCTGGCCTTGCCACAGGGTAACCAGGGGTGACCCAACCACCCCAAGTCCTGCTCTTTTCTCTACTTCCGGGGGGGACCGTTTTCACCAGGGCAGGGTGTGAGGACCCATTGTCTCCCAGCTGAGCCCCTAACACAACCACCTCTAGGGCCCTGTGGAGGGTGCCTTGAAAGGGGCAGGAAAATGGGGAGGTGGCCACAAGGGGCCCTTAATTTTATCTTCATCATGGGGCCCACAGATTCTAAGGCCAGCACTGATGCTTCTTTCTATTGCCAGTGCCATTCAATACACATGGGGAAATAAAAAAAGATACCGGTTAATTAAACAAATACATTTTCTAGCCACTGTACACGGAGGTGGTACAGAAATGAAGGTTATCCCTGGATGCTTTCAAGAGCACATATAACCATATTTGGTACATTTACAAAGAATACTTACACCTCTTATGTGGTTTAATTAAGAAGGAGCAACAGCAACGAATAGTTATTAAAGGTGTCTATATGCCTCCCCTTGGAACTCAGTAGAAGTCAAGATGCTGTCCTGGAGAACTTAGGGTATTAATAAATGTGGTGGTGGGCTGCTTTGGCCTGCTCCGTCATGCTTTGGCCTGGGCCTCACCTGCACGTTTGTGCAAAACCCACCAGATGTTAGCCTGAGATTGCATCAGGCCATGTCAGCAGCTAGCCTGGGCTGTGACCTCAGAACTTCTCCAAGTCACAGCCTGGCCTAAGGTCTGCCCAGTTGGGTCAAAGTGGGCCACAGCAGGCTATCATATGTGATGTGTGACCAACCATGACCTGACCTGGTTTGGGTCCACCATGGCTGCCGATCATGGCGGTTGTGGGCTGGGGAGCAGCACGGGGGTGGGACCGGCCGGCTGCACATTCATGCATTTCCGTGCCCTCCCCAGTAACCAGCCGGTGGCACATTTGTACAGTGGCTCGACTTGGTCCAGACCATGTCTGCGGCACTTTTCCTAGGGCCACTGCTGAGCTGGTGTCATGTTTGTTAACACCCTTAGGCACACAAAGCTACACGAAGAGTACTGGCTACTGAGTAGGACTGAACCTCTTAGTATAGGCAACTTCCCAAGTCCAGGGCTTCTCATAGTGCCAAAAAATGAAATGAGACAGAACAGCAAAAATGCTGGGGAAATGGAGGGAGGCAGGAGGAGGAAACGGGAGGCAGATAGCTTAGTGAGTGTGAATGTGAGAGGTGAGGATGTGTAACTTTCAAAGGAAATTTTATATACCCTCTGCAATGAATAATATTGCCATAAAGCTAAAAAAATTGCTTTGTTTAAAAAATGGCAATGTTCAAGGCATACAAGCGTATGTCATACATGTTATGAGAGTGGAGGGAACAGGAGGCTTGAGGAATGCTTATAATAACATTTATTGCTTCCCTTGGATTTTGCCTCCAGGCTTTTCATTTTATGGTAACTAAAAACCTTGCTTATGTTAGCTAGCACCTCATAAACTGTCCTCCTCTAAGACCCATACAATTCTTGTGCACCTTTCCAATCAGACCTTTAAAATGGAGTTGGTTGCTATTAGTTCCCTGGGCCATTAGATCTCATAGAATATTCTGCAATAATAGCATCTTTCTCCTTGTATTTTTCCTTTCCTGAAATGATGGCTTCATTTCAGCGATGCTTTCAGTGCATATTTGTTCAAATGCTTTAATGCAAGTGATACCATATAACTGGGACTTGGGTAGTTGTTTTATTGTTGTAGTTGTAATCTTTATGCTTTTGGAGAATTCTCTTTGGAAGTGCAATGCTGCTGTTAGTATATAGGAGAATGTAAATTATCTTATGTCTCTTTGCAAACACACAAGTCTCAGCCTTGTTTTTCAAATGAGCCTTACAGAAGTGTAAATATTTGAAGACAGAATGAAGGAGCTTTCTTTTTAATTTTTAAGTGAAAAGGAACTTTCTCCAAGTTCACTTTCATCCTCCTAGGGCCAGCCAGAGTGAAGATTTTCCATATTGCCATTTTCTTGGGGTTTTAAATTTCTTTTTTTGGTCCTGTAGCAGAATGGAGCAAAATCCTGCACAAAATTCCTGCTGAGCCATGTTATGGAAGTGTGGCTAGGCAGCTACCAGTTGTAGTTGCAGTTCTCTTTGAGGGGAGAGGGAAGTGGTAGCATTTTGCACCCAATATACAGAGCAGGTATAGACACTGATGGGGAAGGAGGGGTAGCAGAACAGAATACCTCAGCACTTACAACCAGTAGTGCTATAGAAATAATAAGTAGCAGCAGTAGCAGAATGGAGCAAAATCCATTCTGGTAGTAGTAGTAGTAGTAGTAGTAGTAGTAGTAGTAGTAGTAGTAGTAATAATGTGGTGCACTGGATCAGAAGAAAGACTTCTACTGTATGAATTGGGAGAAAGCATCTATCTTCTTTATAGATTATAGTGTGTGTGATTGTCATTTTGATTGTGAGTGTAAGAGATAGAGACAAAGGGTGTTATCAGACATGACAGTGGCCTGGGACCCACTGACATGCAGATGCTGCCAGATGTGTTTTCCTGTAGCTTAGTGAAGGGGAGATTAAGGGGAGTTATGATTGATAGCAGTCTTGAAATATCTAAAGGGCTACCACCAAGAAATTTGCAAGGTATTGTTCTGCAATTTAGGGCTGAAGCGGCAACTCCTTTTTCTCTACCAATATTTCGTTCCGCCATCTCAGAATTGGCTGCAACTTTCCGCAGTTTTTCTGCCTGCATTTTGCTAATTCTGTGCCTTTGCTTTGTGACATCAGAATTATTGTAAAGTGTCTGAAATAATCTCAGAAAGTGTCAGAATAATCTCAGAAAGTGTCAGAAGAAACGTTGTTCCACTACTTTCACACCGTGACCGCATGTCAGAAAGTGTCAGGCTCCGAAGAAAGGAGTCAGGGAAGGTGGCAAAGAGAAGGGGATGTAGGAGGGGAAAGGGTTGAAAGGAATAGGGGATGTCCCACAGATAAAACAAGACAACCTCTCAGCCATTCTCTGATATCAGGGAGACTGAATGTTCAGCATGAGAACCAAACAAGCTGGCCTGAGAAAGCTTATGGCTCATCATCAAGGTCAAGGGACAGGGAGTTGGGGAACCAGAGCTGTGGAGCAACAGGGTTATAGGGTGGAACAAGGAGCAAACACAGGACTTCACAAACACAGGTGATAGAAGGAAAGACCAATAGGGAACAAGGCACAATGTGAGGGACTCAGGACATGAGGAAGACAAACCAACATGGAGAAGTGACAAAGTGCAAGGAAGATACAAAGCAGAATACACACAGTGAGGGAAGACTAAGGGGACAAGAGAGCTGGACGAGAAGTGTCTAAACACACAAAAGGAACAAGAATTACAAGCAACAGCAAGGAGGGGAAGTGCTACTCACACAAGGAACACGAAGACTCACCAACACAGAACACTGATGCCAAAGCTAGAGAGGTGAGCCGGAGTCAAGGACACACTAACATAAGTTCTGCACCTGTCATACCCACTCAGCAGCCTTAAATAGTGCAGAGAGCCAATCAGGCACTGGCAGGTGAGTCCACACCCTCTAGGAGGTGTGGGTAGGACAGAGAACAAACAAGAGAGAGAGAGAACCATAGTAGGGAGGAAAGCCAACTACTACAGAGACTAGCCAGTGGTGAAGGAGGACAACAGCCCCATTCAAGGCCCAACCCTGACAGAACGTACCAGTGGAAATTGTCGAATATCTCAGACAAAAGTAGTGGAATGAAAGTCTCTATCACACCATGCCGCCCATTGAGGAAGAACTCTTTCTGTTGGAAACAGCTACCATGGAAACATTCTGTTTCAGCCCTATTCTGCCTTGCTACAGAGTGCACTAGCAGAAACAGTGAATTACTGAAAGGTAGATTTTGTTTAAATATCAGGAAAAAAACCTTCCTAACAGTAAGAATTGTGCAGCAATGGAACAAGTTGCCTAGGGAAACTACAGACTTTCTATTACTGAAGGTTTTCAAAAAGTCTGGAGAGC
>QEPC01008067.1:4588-16060 GCA_003113815.1 Sphenodon punctatus
TGGTCGGGACCACAATCAGGCTGGGCTGAAGGTAACAGACATTACCTTCAGTCCATCATGGATTGTGGCTAATGTGTTCATGGTTGGGGTCTGATCCCACCACGATTCTGGACCTCAGGGCAGCCGGAGGTCCAGAATTGTGGTCATTTTGATTCCTGCCAGTGATTCACTGGGGTGAACATCTGGTGGGAATCAAACAGACATTACGGGACAAACGGCCACCACAGGGAATTCACTGTGGTTGATCATGCTCTTGTAGCATCTGAAATTACCCTAAATTTCCAAGGAACTGAGAAAATAAACATGTAAATGTCAGATGCCTTTTGGTTATCTTTTCAACATCAGTAGAGATGTAAATAAGCTTACATATTGTGGGATGTAAAGTTAATATACTGAGGGATTTAATAGTCATACTTTGAATTTTTTTCTCGTTCTATTAATTTGTGCTACAAAGAGTGCTTCTGCTTTGGTGTGCTATAATTAATAATATATAGATAAACAACCTTAACTATAAAGCTTAATACTTTATAAATCTTTGTTGACTGTATTTATAGAGTAGAGGTGCAGTTTTGATTGTTCTACTCCTTTGGAGCAAAGTGTTTACAAAGACAGTCCTGTTGTCTGCTCTACTTTACATTTTTATCCTACCTGTGCATGACAGTGAGCTATACTAGAAAATATTATGACATTTGCAATAATGCTTTCAAGAGAAACAAATTCCTATGGGACCCACATGAAATGCACTGTGAATCTTTGGAGGAAAGTAATTTGGTATGTTTCTTACTCAAAGCCAAGTTCTCATTGGGTAATGTATAATATTACTGTAGTACTTGGGTTAAATGTTACAGATGAACTTATTTCATTTTGCTGTGGAACATTGTAAAATTGCTGGCTCTTAAGAGCCTGCAAATTGTCTAAGCACGGGGGGAAAAGGAAGCCAGTTTGATAAAATCATAAATGGCTTTTCTGTCATTGCTGAAACTCTAATTTTCTTGCTTATTGCTTGAGTTGATAAAACAAATAAAAGAAGGAATAGCAGAGAGATTTCTTTAATATGCAAAATGAATTTCAATGTACTCTCCTGCTGGTATTTTTATGGAAAACTTGACTAGTTTGTACACATGGAACACAGAAATCTGCATTTAGATGGAAATATTATCAAATGCATGATATGGTACAAAGTAAGTCTTTTAATGGAGACAGCAAAGTGTTGCATTATATGGTTGAGTAGAGAGACAGCATGCACTGAGGCTTTCATGTCCCAAGGTAGCAAACTGTCCTGATTTGCCCAAGAGAGTCCCTCTTTATTTGAATCCAAACCTAATATTGATTAAAAATAATAATAAACAGAGTGAATGGCTAGTCCCTTGGCCTAATAAAAAGGAAGCCAATTTCTTAAAAATAAAATTTTAACACCTGTATGTGAATCATATCTGTAAATAGTAAATATCTTTTAGTTGCTCTCCCAGCATTTGGTCCTTCCTGGCATTCGGCCCTTCTGAGCATGGACAACTTTTTTCCTTTCTTTCCAAACCTACCCGGTCTGAAGGAAGCCACGCATCACCAGAGCCCTTCCAGAGGGCGAGTACTATATCCCTCAGCCCCCAGTATCTCCCCCTTAATACCCGACCCCTGAGCCCTTACTAGCCTCCAGCCCCTACCTTTCCTGGTCCCTGCTGGCCTGTTCTCTCCTTGGCCAGTGGGGTTCAGGGAAGGGAGAGCAGGGGCCTAGCACCAGGCTCTGTCCACTTTCCCTGTACTTGGGCAAGGACTTTCCGAGTACTGAAGTTTCAGGAGCCGAGTCAAGTACCGTGAATCCCGAGTTTTTTCCAGGGAAAACTGAGGACTGAGTTTCAGCACTACACTAGACCTTTCTGAACCCAGCCCTGGAGCCTCTGGCACCTCCCCAAGCATCTCCCCAATCCCCCAGAGAGCATCGCCTCTCCAGGACAGCACCCAATGCATGCCTTCTGGGGGGGTTCAGGTGGTGACTGACTTCTCTAGAGTTCCCCCTCTCCTTCCTGCCTCTGGCCCAACTGGAGGATCAGCAGGGAAGAGGGAAGGAGAGCATGAAGAGTCCTCTACCTTGGTTTCAGGGCAGCCTTGCTCTGTCAGTCTGGCCCCCACCCCCAGGACGCAGGATCCAGGACTGGAGGGGGTGATCCCTGACCTCCTACACAGGTCCAGGTTGTGCGCTCCACAGGAGAATCTTCTAACCAGCCGTGCTGTTGGCTCCTGGCTGCACACCTTGAACAGCTTATTCATTGCTTTGCAGCAAGGAGCTGACAGCAGGGTTGGTTAGAATAGTCTCCTACATGGCACCCACACAGCCTGGACCTTTGTGGGGAGATGGGGGTGAGAATAGCAGCAGCAGCAGCGGGCTGACTGGGGCATGTGGGGAAATGCTGGGGGTTGGGGAAAAAACAGGGCAGCCTGGAGGAGGTGTTTGTCCCCACGCCCCAGCGGTGGATCCGCCTCTGTGCTAACCACTCTCAACTACTGCTAGCCCAGGGCTTAAGCCCAAACTACTAGGCATTTATGGCTCTAGCCTCTAAGAATTTATCTAATTTCCATTTGAAACTAGTTACACTGTTAGTTTTCACAGCCTCCTCTTGCAATGTGTTCCGCAAGTGTATTGACCACTGTGTAAAAAAATACTTCCTTTTGTTTATTTTAAATCTGCTGCCATTTAACTTTAAAGAGTGTCCCCTTGTTCTCTTATTGTGAGAAAGGGCAAACAAGAGTTTCCTATTTACTTTCTCCATGCCATTCATGATTTATAAACTTTTATCATAACCCCCCTTAATTGTCTTTTCTCCAAGTTAAAGAACCCCAACCAGTTGAGCATCTCCTATGGAATTAGATCCATCCCTTCAATAATCCTCATTCCCCTTCTCTGAACCTTTTCCAGTTCTATTATATCTTTATTGAGATGGGGTGACCAGAACAGAACACAATATTCAAGGTGGAGTCATACAAAAAATGTATACAGCAGCATTATGATTCCTTCCCTTTTATTTTCTATTCTTTTTGCAATAATGCCTAGCATTCAGTTTGCCTTTTTGACTGCTGCTGCACACTCAGCTGATGTCTTCAAGGAACTATCCACAATGAATCCAAGATCCTTCTCCTGAGCGGTTACACCCAGATTTGAATCGAGCATCATGTATGTATAGTGAGGATTATTTTCCCTATGTGCATCATGTTGCACTTATCAACACTGAATTTCATTTATCATTTTATTGCCCATTCACCTAGTTTTATTTATTTATTTATTTATTTAATCAATTTATATCCCGCCCCTCCTGAAAATAACTCGGGGTGGCTAACAATTTCAAAAATATAAAAATACAATCATAAAAAATATTTTAAAAACACTCAGAACATTACAACAATTAAAACATGGCTAAGGTAACACTAAAACAATCGATACAATAAATAAGGGTGGAGGGAGATAAAAAACCCTAACCCCCCTCCCCCCCGTCCCCAAAGGTCTGGGCGAACAGCCAGGTCTTGCAAATTCACCGGAATGTTAAAAGGCTTGGGGCCAGGCGAGCTTCCTCCAGGAGGGAATTCCAAAGGCGTTGCCCAGCCACTGAGAATGCCCTCTCCATTGTGGTCCCCTGCTTAACACGGGGGACCTACAAGAAGGCACCCCTGGCAAACCGAAGGAGCCGCTCTCGGGCGCGGAGGGTGAGGCAGTCCCTGAGGTACAAGGGGCCCAGACCGTGAAGGGCCTTATAGATCAACACCAAGATTCCTCTGTAGTTCCTCACAAACTGCCTGGGTCTTAACTATCTTGAATAACTTGGTGTCATCTGCAAATTTAGCCACCTCATACTTTACTCCATTTTCCAGATCATTAATGAATATGTTAAACAGTACTGGTCCCAGTCCTAATCCCTGAGGCACCCCACTGCCTACCTCTCTCCAATTTAAAAAATGACCATTCCTTCCTATCCTTTATTTCCACTCTTTTAACTAGCTACCAGTAAAAGAAAGGACTCTTCCTCTTATCTTATGACTACGTAATTTGCTCAAGAGTCTCTGGTGAAGGACCTTGTCAAATGCTTTTTCAAAATCCAATTATACTATATCAGCCAGATCATCCCTATCCACATGCTTGTTGACATTCTCATAAAATTCTAATAGATTATTGAGGCATGACTTTCCTTTGCTAAAGTCATGCTGGTTTTTACCTATTAAATCATGCTTGCCAATATGAATAGTAATTCTGTTTTTAAAAATGGTCTCTCAACCAGTTTGCCTCGTACTGATGCCAGGCTTACTGGTCTGCAATTTCCAGGGTCACCTCTGGAGCCCTTCTTAAAAACTGGCAATACATTAGCTAACCTCCAATCTTCTGGCACAGCGGAGGATTTTAGCCATAAATTACAGATTACTGATAGTTCAACAATTTCAAATTTGAGTTATTTCTGTACCCTTCAGTAAATTGGATGAATACTATCTGGCCCAGGTGACCTGCTACTGTATAAATTGTCAATATGCAAAAAGACCTCTCCTGGAGGGACACTAATTTCAGATCATTATTCAGATTCATCACCAACAAAAAATAGTTCTGGTATAGGTATCTCCCCAATGTCCTCAGTAGTAAAAACGGATGCAAAGAACTGATTTAGTTTTTCAGTAAGCCTTTTCACCTTTGAACACCCCCTTTGTTCCTTGGTTGTCTAGTGGACCAACTACCTCTGTAGCAGGTTTCCTGGTTCTGATGTACTGGAAACTTTTTTGATATTGGATTTTGTATCTGTAGCAGGGTGTGTTCTGGCTGGGGTAAGTTCCTGCAGGATCAGACCCCATAGTTTCTCTCAGTAGGGACTTGAGTTTCCAAAGTCACTCACTCGAGGAATTAGCATTCCAGTCACTCATCTACAGGTATTATGCAGTCTTTACTTACATACAAAGTCACCATATACAGTCCTTCAGGCCTCTTTACACCATAGCTCTTTTGTAAGCACTCGTGGTTGCAATCCTCAATCAGAGCCAAGCCTCAAGTTCTCTGCTCTTCAGGCTCAACCCCAGTCCTTCAGGAACAGCCTCCCTGATCAGGAAATGATTCTCTACTTCAGGGTTAATAGGAACTCAGTCCCTTCTCTGCCTCATCATGCCCCTTACACAGTCTCCTATTCTGCACAGGCTCATACAGCTGCTCGGACCTGGGTAACCTGGAGACAGGGTTCCTTTCCCTTCTGTCTCCTTTTGTAGCTCTCCCAGGTTTGGCTTTTAGACAGAGTTCCTTTTAGTCTCTGTCTGCCTTCTAGGTCTCTTCTGAGGGTGTTTTCACACTGACATTTAAATAGGAATTAAAGCCTTAATTCCTATGTTAGATGTCCATCCGAATGCCACAAATCAGAGATTATTATTTAGGATTAGGATTGCTAGCGTTTGTGATATCCGGATGTTAAATTAATCCTAGATAATGTTCATCTGAACGACTATCAAGGATTAGTCAACTAATCCTAGATTACAGCCACAGAGTCCTTCGTAAAGACCTGACATTCTCTCTGGGGCAATCGTATTACCTCTGTCATCCTTCAACAATGCATTGCAGAGTGCTAAGTTTAAATACCCACAGAACAAAGGAATGAGTTACCATTTTCTTCAACTCAAACATCAGAAAAATTAAGAAAATCAGATTTTCTTCAATCCCAGAATTGTGCTGAGCATGGCAGCAAAGTACCGTGGGATTGAAAATCATCCAGGAGACTGTAAATTCTGATTAAGGGCAAGGATCTGTTAAGACGGTATATCAAGGATTAAAGTGATTTAGCATTAAAATGTCCATCTGAACAGACAGGAGTTTGTAAACACTAGATAATAAACTCGGATTATATCAAGGATTAGTTTGTCCTTCTGAAAAAGCCCTAAGCCTGAACTACCCAGCCTTGAGCTCCCTGGGCTGGTTTAGGCCACGCCCAGCTAATAATGCTCACTCAACCTGGCTCTTCATCCTTCTCCCCTCAGGCTGCTTCAGTGAGGTTTCCAAGTCTTTCTCACCTTAATCAATTTCAGNAACAATCGATACAATAAATAAGGGTGGAGGGAGATAAAAAACCCTAACCCCCCTCCCCCCCGTCCCCAAAGGTCTGGGCGAACAGCCAGGTCTTGCAAATTCACCGGAATGTTAAAAGGCTTGGGGCCAGGCGAGCTTCCTCCAGGAGGGAATTCCAAAGGCGTTGCCCAGCCACTGAGAATGCCCTCTCCATTGTGGTCCCCTGCTTAACACGGGGGACCTACAAGAAGGCACCCCTGGCAAACCGAAGGAGCCGCTCTCGGGCGCGGAGGGTGAGGCAGTCCCTGAGGTACAAGGGGCCCAGACCGTGAAGGGCCTTATAGATCAACACCAAGATTCCTCTGTAGTTCCTCACAAACTGCCTGGGTCTTAACTATCTTGAATAACTTGGTGTCATCTGCAAATTTAGCCACCTCATACTTTACTCCATTTTCCAGATCATTAATGAATATGTTAAACAGTACTGGTCCCAGTCCTAATCCCTGAGGCACCCCACTGCCTACCTCTCTCCAATTTAAAAAATGACCATTCCTTCCTATCCTTTATTTCCACTCTTTTAACTAGCTACCAGTAAAAGAAAGGACTCTTCCTCTTATCTTATGACTACGTAATTTGCTCAAGAGTCTCTGGTGAAGGACCTTGTCAAATGCTTTTTCAAAATCCAATTATACTATATCAGCCAGATCATCCCTATCCACATGCTTGTTGACATTCTCATAAAATTCTAATAGATTATTGAGGCATGACTTTCCTTTGCTAAAGTCATGCTGGTTTTTACCTATTAAATCATGCTTGCCAATATGAATAGTAATTCTGTTTTTAAAAATGGTCTCTCAACCAGTTTGCCTCGTACTGATGCCAGGCTTACTGGTCTGCAATTTCCAGGGTCACCTCTGGAGCCCTTCTTAAAAACTGGCAATACATTAGCTAACCTCCAATCTTCTGGCACAGCGGAGGATTTTAGCCATAAATTACAGATTACTGATAGTTCAACAATTTCAAATTTGAGTTATTTCTGTACCCTTCAGTAAATTGGATGAATACTATCTGGCCCAGGTGACCTGCTACTGTATAAATTGTCAATATGCAAAAAGACCTCTCCTGGAGGGACACTAATTTCAGATCATTATTCAGATTCATCACCAACAAAAAATAGTTCTGGTATAGGTATCTCCCCAACGTCCTCAGTAGTAAAAACGGATGCAAAGAACTGATTTAGTTTTTCAGCAAGCCTTTTCACCTTTGAACACCCCCTTTGTTCCTTGGTTGTCTAGGGGACCAACTACCTCTGTAGCAGGTTTCCTGGTTCTGATGTACTGGAAACTTTTTTGATATTGGATTTTGTATCTGTAGCAGGGTGTGTTCTGGCTGGGGTAAGTTCCTGCAGGATCAGACCCCATAGTTTCTCTCAGTAGGGACTTGAGTTTCCAAAGTCACTCACTCGAGGAATTAGCATTCCAGTCACTCATCTACAGGTATTATGCAGTCTTTACTTACATACAAAGTCACCATATACAGTCCTTCAGGCCTCTTTACACCATAGCTCTTTTGTAAGCACTCGTGGTTGCAATCCTCAATCAGAGCCAAGCCTCAAGTTCTCTGCTCTTCAGGCTCAACCCCAGTCCTTCAGGAACAGCCTCCCTGATCAGGACATGATTCTCTACTTCAGGGTTAATAGGAACTCAGTCCCTTCTCTGCCTCATCATGCCCCTTACACAGTCTCCTATTCTGCACAGGCTCATACAGCTGCTCGGACCTGGGTAACCTGGAGACAGGGTTCCTTTCCCTTCTGTCTCCTTTTGTAGCTCTCCCAGGTTTGGCTTTTAGACAGAGTTCCTTTTAGTCTCTGTCTGCCTTCTAGGTCTCTTCTGAGGGTGTTTTCACACTGACATTTAAATAGGAATTAAAGCCTTAATTCCTATGTTAGATGTCCATCCGAATGCCACAAATCAGAGATTATTATTTAGGATTAGGATTGCTAGCGTTTGTGATATCCGGATGTTAAATTAATCCTAGATAATGTTCATCTGAACGACTATCAAGGATTAGTCAACTAATCCTAGATTACAGCCACAGAGTCCTTCGTAAAGACCTGACATTCTCTCTGGGGCAATCGTATTACCTCTGTCATCCTTCAACAATGCATTGCAGAGTGCTAAGTTTAAATACCCACAGAACAAAGGAATGAGTTACCATTTTCTTCAACTCAAACATCAGAAAAATTAAGAAAATCAGATTTTCTTCAATCCCAGAATTGTGCTGAGCATGGCAGCAAAGTACCGTGGGATTGAAAATCATCCAGGAGACTGTAAATTCTGATTAAGGGCAAGGATCTGTTAAGACGGTCTATCAAGGATTAAAGTGATTTAGCATTAAAATGTCCATCTGAACAGACAGGAGTTTGTAAACACTAGATAATAAACTCGGATTATATCAAGGATTAGTTTGTCCATCTGAAAAAGCCCTAAGCCTGAACTACCCAGCCTTGAGCTCCCTGGGCTGGTTTAGGCCACGCCCAGCTAATAATGCTCACTCAACCTGGCTCTTCATCCTTCTCCCCTCAGGCTGCTTCAGTGAGGTTTCCAAGTCTTTCTCACCTTAATCAATTTCAGCCAGGTTTCCCTCTAGCTACTTTTCAGGGCTGGCTAGGGTCACACCCTTAGGGCGTTTATAGATGATCCCGCTTACAAGCAGAATCGTTAAATGCCGGCATTCCCCCACCGCTTTTCTCGGTATGCCGTGTCTGCTGTCCAGACACGGTGCAGAGTCTTTGTGCGCATGCGCGCCCTTTCATGCATGTGCACAAGCCCAGGGAACCCAGAAGTGCGGCGTGAAGCCGGCACTTCGGGGATCTGCATCTGAGGGGGCAGGATCGCCTGGCCCCTCAGATGCGGGGTAAGATCCTGCCTTTAGACGAGCGCAAAGAAAGGCGGCTGATCAAAGGATCAGCCGCCTTTTTTGTCTCGTCTATAAGCACCCTTAATAGCTGTCTCATTGAGCAGTCTTTTCTACAAGTTCTGACTCAAACAGCAGCCTCTTTAGTCCCACCCAGAGACCAACTCAGGCTTCCTCTCAGGACTGCTTCCACACAGACTGAAGCCTTCTCTGTTCAGACTTCGTTTATATACAGTAGGAGTGGGCATGGCTAGCCCTTTAGGCTCTCAGCCCTTAAAGGGCGTCCTTCCCCACTATTCCTTATATCTGTGCTGGGTTTTTTCCCTTCAACAGTGCTTGCTAACCCTTTACCCAGCTGTTGCACTTCTGACGCTGGTGCCCCTGGTGCTCTTAAAAGGGGAGCAGCCCCACAAGGCTAACACTAACCCTGCCACAGTATCATTAGCAAGTTGTTCCTCAAATTCCCTCTTGGTTTGTCTTATAATGGTTTTATACTTTCTCTGCCAGTGTCGGAGATCATTCCTATTTACCTCATTTGGAATATTTTTCCTTTTTTTTAAGGACAATTTTTTTTGGCTCTGATAGCCTCCTTAATTTTACCATTTACGCATTTGTTTGGTTCTCTTCCCACCTTTTTTTCCTTACAACAGTAGCTGTAAGGAATTTAAATGCACAACCACTCTCCATTGTAAACAGTGGACTGTTGAAGCCCTGATATTGACAAAACACCTCAAGCTACAATTCTGAAAATTTTATCCATAGTTCTATTTGTGGGAACCGTCATACATGGAAAGCTTGAAGAATATTGAGTCAGAAAATAAAAAGTTACAACTGCTGAAAAATTAATTGGTTGTGGTCAAAATGCACAACGTCCTCATGTTTTTAAACCATGGATATCTCCTCCCCGCAGATGAGATGAGCCCTGATACTTCACAGCCTTGTAGTCTGAGATGTAAACCAAGTGCTAATGGAGTCTAAGAGCATTTTGTGAAGCCAAAATTAAGTTATTTAAGATTTAAAAATTAATTCTGCTGGCTCATGCATGCACAGTACTGCCTGTGCTTCTTGGACAGAGGAGAAAGCTGGGTGGAAAGCTGTGGTCCTGGAGGAGAAGGGAGGGACTGGATGCCCCTCCCACTTGCTCTGCTGCTGTCAAGCTCTCTCTGGTGCTCCCTGCCACAGCTGGCCACCTCAAAGGGGCTGCTCCCCCTTTTTCACTTCCACTTGGACTCTGAGCCCCAGCCAAGCTGCCTGGCCCCACGAGGACAGTCCCATGCCTGGTCTACATCATGGGGGGCGGTGGGTGGGTGTCCCTCTGCCTATTAGTAGTGCTGCAGCAGCAGCAACGGGACACCAATGGTACTGGGAAATAAAGATGTTTCTTTACAAACAACTCCTCCCCATGTGAGTGATCCGAAAGTTGTTGTCTTGTAAAGAAGGTTCTTTGAAATGGCTCCCAACATCCTCACAACTGAGGATATTTTCAGACCTTACGATTCCACACTCAACCACACTGAATACCCACATGGTGAGCAAGGGACCATAACGTCTGATGGGGGGGAATGGAAGTTCCCCCCAAGATGTTCACCCCCATAAATCACGGAGGGGAATCACATTCACCATGCGATCTGAGGTCCCGGCAGGGCCAGTCCTGATCACGTGGTGAATGCGATTCCCCGCTGTGATGAAGGGGCCCGTCCCATCTGGATGGCTACCATGGCCCAGAATTGGCATCAGGATTCCGGGCCATGGTCAATTCAGGCGATCGCTGTGACTGCATTGGCTGCAGTGCCCGCCCGTCTCCCCAGAGGGCAGGCGGCGAGGGAGTGGGGGGGAAGGGCCATGCGGCCGCACATTGTGCCACACGGCCCCGCCCCCTCCCCAATTCCCCACCGGGATCTGCCGGCACAACTGTTGGACGTGCCGGTTTGATCCCGGCGGGGGATCAAAGGGTGATTCCATGATGGGGCCAATACAGACCTCGTCACGTCTGAAAATACCCTGAGTTGTGCATGCTCATCATATTCAAGTAATAGACCATGTGATGGTCTTGAGCTCCTCTAGTATAAAAAGCGCTCTCCCCTTCAGAATGACAGTTCCTTCCAACCCTTTCCAGGAATATAAGAAAATTCCATTTGGGGCTCGAAGGGTGGGTGTTGTGAGAATGCTTGGAGCCATCTCAAAGAACCTTTTTATCTCCAAATAAAAAAGTCTATAGGGACTTGATGAGGATGAAAAAGAGAGTATACTGGGAAAAGAAATGACAGAACCTCCTTTCAGCAAGTAGGTCCAAAGAGTCTAAATTCTTAATGATGCCTTGTCTGCCCCTAGAGTCTATAGGGACTTGATGAGGATGAAAAAGAGAGTATACTGGGAAAAGAAATGGCAGGATCTCCTTTCAGCAAGTAGGTCCAAAGAGTCTAAATTGTTAATGATGCCTTGTCTGCCCCTAGAGTGATCCGACCAATACCAATTGTGCCCCCAGACTGGGTCGAATTTATAGAAGCATCTCAGACAGACCCGGCGGGGAGGGGACGGGGGGG
>QEPC01008067.1:39763-90143 GCA_003113815.1 Sphenodon punctatus
GTTTTGTTTCTTGCAAGCCTCTCCACCCCTGGTGCCTGGAAGTCTGCTCCTCAGTGACTGACACCTCCCTGTCATGTTTGACCTTCCAGTGAACCTTTTTTTGCCACCCGAACTCACCCGAACATGATCCGAACTGACCGAACTGTTCGGCCATTTCGCCGTTTGGTGTTCGGTTTGTTCGGTATGTTCACGTTCGTGTTCATGTTCATGTTCGGTCGCCCAAACTGCCCGAGTTCGGGCCTAACTCCGAACTTCCGAACCGCATTCACCCATCCCTAACGATAGAAGGAAGGGAGATCCGGGACCACCCGAACCTCTGCCGGGAGGGAATTCCACAGCCTAGGCATGGCCACTGAGAATGACCTATCGATAGTGGCCCCCCCAGGCCATGTAGGGGACCTTGAGAAGGGCAGTTTAGGTTGTGTTTAAAGGAGGGTGTGTCTGGTTGCAGTTTAATAAACTTGTTTTGAGTCCAAGATCTGCATTCAGTGTGGGTTTTGTACTGATAATTGCATATTATTATTAAGCATTTATATAGTGCCAGCAGTGTACCTGGCTGGCACTTTACAGTTGTTTTTGTTGTAGGTCCCTGGCCCAGTTGACTTACAATCCAAAAAGGACTAGGATCAGGGGAACACAGGGAGAGACACATACTCATTCTCATTTTTAGAGATTTTTTTTTTTTTTTTACAGATGGGGAACTGAGGCTGTACATTTTAATATTAATTTCAAAATTTGTCTAGGCTCCACCTACTGCTGGCTAGGGCTGTAGCAGAAAGTCGCAGCGGTAGCTATTTCTGCCAGAAACAGTATTTCCGCAATTAGTGGTACGGCGTGGCAGAGGCTTTCATTCCGCTAGTTTCAGGTAAAAGCTGCTGCCGCTTCAGCCCTACTGTTGGCTAGGATTCACTCACGTCTGGTCCCGTTCTACGACCCACTAGCCGTCACTGATTCCTAGTAACTCAGGGCTTGCTTGGCTAAGCACCTGTAGCAGCTATCTCCTAACTCACTTTAACCTCACCTATGTTCACACAAGCAGAAGTTAAAGTGAGGCTAAAGGGAGTTAATTATTACCTCTCTATACAAGCTGGATTAAAGGAGAGGATGTTTATTACTCATGTTCAGGTATCATGCTCATATGAACTGTTCAAGAAAATTTCCCTTGCTTATGCAATCCTCTGCTGTCCCAGAAAATCTCCATGCTTCCTTCTTTGTGTATTACTCACATAGCATCTCCACTTCTCTGACTGCTTATTAGGGATGTGAAAATCAGATTCAGTTTAATCTGAACCACCTGATTTTTATTGGTTTGGATTACTCCAAGTCAGGGACAAGAACTGATCCTCCATACAATCCATGTATCGGCCCTGAGTTGCATTGGCTGGCAGTGGTTTTTGGTGCCTTTTTTAAAATTAAAGAAAGAAAAATCCAGCCAATGAAACTGAGTTGTCTCCAATGGCTGACTAACAGGAGAGGGCAAGGTTGGGAGGAGGAGGAGGAGGTGAGAAGAGGGATCTCTGCTTGACAATTGATAGTCACTCTCTCTAGGACTGAGGTCTGAAGGTCACCATGTCTCTTCACTGCTGCTGCTGAGGAGGCCAAGTGGTTACCTCTTGACCCAGCTAAGTGAGAGTAGTAGTGGCTGGGTCAGGGGTAGCTCACCAGATCCCCAAGCTCCCACACTGGGCACTGTTCATCATTGCACCACCATAATCCATGTCTCTCTAAGCAGGTGGGAGGATGGGAAAAACTGGAACAGCATCTTCCAAACTCAACAAAGCAAGGGGATTGTACAGGGTTTAGCTCTATTCCTTGCAATGCCAAGTAGCAAAATCACTCTTTAGGAAAGGTCTTCTAGTCACAGCCAAAATACACAAACTTCTCCCCTAGCTTGTCTCTAATGTTCATCCAAGCCTCACCCCAACCAATTATGGGGTAATACTAGCAAGTCAGGGTGACTTTAACATAAAGCCAGGTCACATGGTTTTTGAAGGTTGCCCCTTTGAGGGATTGTCATCACCCATGGGGCTAAGTCCAATTTTGTTCAGGTACCCCAATTTGCCCCAAAAGTCCCCACAAAGGTTCGAACTTAGATAGTGGCATCACCTATACAAATTAGATACTTTATATACAAATGCACAATGTTCCTGTTCCTCATGCTCCCCAGCAAGCAGGGTAGAGAGCATTCTTCTCTCTCCTGTAGGCTGTTGAAACCCCAGGGTTACACTGAGGTTCTTGCTCTAAGAAATTAGAATAGCTTACTTTGCTATGTGGCTGAAACAAGACCATGCTTGAATGAATGCTTTTATTTTCAGGTTTCATGGCTGCTATGGTATAGTAAGACATCAGCATGTTTTATTACCTTCCTGACTTATCAAATATTTCCTCTAAACATCCAGGCTTATTGATGATAGAGAAAGCTTTTGGGTATCAAGCTGATAAGATGCACCATTAGACGCAAACATTAAGCCATTTCATTAAATCCCCTATTCCCGTTAATGCAGAAGTTCAGTAATAATTGAGACTGGAAAAGTTAACATTCTTTGATGTATTAATGATTGATACTTTTTCATGTTAATATTGGCAAGCTAAGACTACATACATACATTATTATTATTCATTCCCTCCATCCGTCATATTGAACATAAGCAAACTTGCTTTCCTTCCCTCTGTTTAATGGTCTGTAAGGTATTGACCTGGACCTACAGTCTGCTCATTTCTGTGATTGATGGAGTTCTACTAAATAACATACATTCTTTTAGCATTCAGTGCTACAGTTTTGAATGCATTAAAAGAACACATGACATTTCATAAATCCTTCCTCTGAATTCTTGGATTAGATGAATACACCAGAAATCACCAAAAATGACAGGTGGGGAAGTAAGTCTTGCTTACACAATAAAGTTCAACAGCTGAGGACAAACCGACAAGAAACCTAAAGGGAAGTTGTACAGCAAAGTTCTCTCAGTGACTGATGCATTGTTAATGACAATCTATGCTTTTAAGCCTATTAATGTATTGAAAGAGATGCAAAACATAAATCAATTCATCTCAAAGAGGGCTGTTGTGATATTTTCCTGAAATGCTGATGTGGGTCCTGATTCAGCAAGGAACTTGGACATATTGTGTCCAGTTTGAGAAGAGTTGGGAAAAACTGGAGAAAATTCTGAGGGGAGTAACAAAGATGACAAAGGATTTGGAATACCAGTCATATGAGGAAAGGTGCTGGATATGTTTAGACGGAGATGGTTGTGAGGATTAACTTGACCGCTGTTGCTACAATAAGCAGGTGGGAAAGAACGTAGGAAACAACCCCCCATACCTACACCAAACTGCAAAGGGACCATTTAAAAATGCATTGTAACAAAATTCAAGAGAGAAAAAAGAAGACAAAGGGAAACGGGTTTACATTGCATAAAAGGAAATTTAGGTAAAATATTAGAAAGACTTCATAATTATAAGAACATTTGGTCAATGGAATAAGTAGCCATGGGAGGATATGGAATCTCTTTTATTGGAGATTTTTAGGGGGAGGCTGAAAAAACATATTTATTTGGATTTGTTTTGACCTAGTTGATCCTACTTAGATCTAGCAGGGAGTTGGACTTGATTATCATTGTGGTCAAAAGACTTTGAGGCACTACAAAGCATAAAAGCTCTCTGGACCATGTAGCAGCAACCATTTTGTGTTCTTTCTGAGTAACAATAACTGCTTTCCCACCAAGTCATTTTTCATGACACAACTGGTATCCATTATGAGGTAGGGACTCTGTCATTGAGTGCTGTTTCAGGCATTTGATAGTTACTAGTTTGGGCAGAAGAAGTCCCCACCCATTCTGCCAACACCAACTTGGAGGTGGGGGAAGAGGTTAAAAATGCCACTCTATGTCACTCTATTTAGCACTGCTGAGACCTGGAATATAGGGATGTGCGAACGCGGTTCGGAAGTTTGAAGTTCGGACCGAACTCGACTAGTTTGGTCGACCGAACCAAACTTCCGAACCGTATTCGAATTCGACCCAACTGTTCGGTCGAATCCGAACCAGTTCGGAAGGACAAAAACAGCTTAAAACACCGGTTTTGAATGTACGAACTTGGTTCAGAAGTTTGGAATTTGACCGAACTGAACTTCTGAACCGAACTCGATTTTTTAACCAAACTGAATTTCCGAACTCGGTTCTGTTCGCAAATCCCTACTGTGTCCAGTTTGGGGCACCTCTTTTCAAGAAGGACATTGACAAATTGAAACAGGTTCAGAGGAGGGAAACAATGATGATAAAGGGTTTGGAAAGCAAATCTTATGAGGAAATGTTGGATGAACTGGGTATCTTAGTCTAGCAAAGAGAATATTAAGAAGAGACATGATAGCAGTCTTCATATATCTAAAGGGCTGCCACAAAGAAAATGGGAAGGAACTTTTCATTACTGCTAAGAGGCAGGACTAAAAATAATGGGCTCAAATTATAGGCAGGTAGGTTTTGCTTAGATAACAGGAAAAACGTCTTTACAGTAGCAGCTGTGAGGAAAACAAACAAACTGACTAGGGAGGTTTAAGGCTCTCTATTACTGGAGGTTTTCAAAAAGAAGTTGGACAGTCATCAATAAAGGATGGGTAAAAAGAAAAGTATATTTATAATCTGCCGCCCATCCCACTAAGGCCCAAGGCAGCTCACAATCAATAAAATGCTGACAATAATAACATTTAAACAATAAAACTTCCCACCCTTTCTTCAGAACTCCCACCATCCCCACAACCCTACACACAAACCCATCCAACCCGTATTCCTGCCCACCAAATGCCTTTTCAGATAAAAAAAGTATTACACCACCTTTAGGCTCAGGCTCAAGTGAACCTCCTGAGGAAGGGAGTTCCACAAAAGCAACTGAGAACGCCCTCCTGACGACCCCGATATTAATCCTCAGTTGGCTCTCCTTCATCCAGTTCACAGCCAGATATCGGGTAAGTACTGAGACTGCAGGGTCTGGGTCAGATGAAAAAGAGAGGTACAGTCGTTGAGAAAAAGCAAAATGAGATGTTGGGCCATCTTGGCCTGCTAAAACCCAGAAGTCACCCGTGTGTGTGGTCCCATGCCATGAGTTTTTGGTCTGCTACTGCCCCGTGGTGGGTAGGCAGGTGGCCTAGGATGTGCCCTGGGCCCAATCCTAGGTGCCCATCCCAGACCAAGGGCCACCCATGTGAGCAAATGCAGGACAGTAGATTTGTTTGACCCCACCATCCGCCACCATGACCATGCGGTATAACTGGTCACCATGGCTGCACATCATGGGAGGGAAGGGCACTGTGAGCCAGGCGGGGTCAGCTGCCTGCATGTTTGTTGCAGGGTCCCCCTACCTGGGTCATGCGGGTGGTGGGATAGCTCCTCTGGCGGCAGGCACATTTGTTCTGTTCTGTGCTGTTTGCTGACCCATGTTTGTTTTTATTATTTATTTATTTACATTTTACTCAATGTTGTAGCTTTAGTCATCCTGCATGTAACCAGGTTGTTGGACAAGATGACCCCCAAGGTCCTAAGATTCTATGATTCAAAAATCCAGATGGGGAAAATGCACTGAACCTGGCTCCCTGCTAATATCTTGTCCACCACTGCATTTAGATGCTAACCGCTAGGAAAAAAAATACTGGGCAGGGAGACAGCCAGCCACTTGGCCGATCCTGTTTCCTGTAAAAGTCTCATCACCACTGCATCTCACTTTTCTCTTGATGTGTAAAAATGTCTATTTGTCTCCGAAGGTGATTTATTCTGGTTGCTTTGATGCTCTTAGTTCTCAGGTTTTGTGCATTTGCTACTCTTTGATTGAAATAAGTCCATGTGAATTCTCATTTACTCTTAATTTTCTCATTTATAGATTATATCTCTTGACCCATTGATAGTGACAAAAATTTATGTTACTCCATTTATCAAATCATGTGTGTGCAGATGACATTTGCTCTTGCTTTGAAAGCTCAGTCCCCATGGCTTGGTACTGATTCCATTTCTGCAAGCAGGCCAGTCACCTTAGTTAAGACAACTGTAGTAGTTTCCCATTAGTGGTTTCCTTTGGAGGTTTTTTTACAAACTTCTAGGAACTGGAAAAAAACCCCAAGGATTATCTAGTCCAACTTCCTGCCAGGGTCCCCTGTACCTATGGCACCACTGAAAGATTTCTGTCTAACCTATTTTAAAGGCCTCTAGTGGTAGTCCGCAACTTCCCTTGCCAAATTATTTCACTGCCTACCTGTCCTGCTTATCCTCGGTTCATTTCTGAGGCTCCTGAACTCAGTCACTTTCACCCAATCTGCCCATCAGATTTTCTTTGTCCACCAGCTCTTCAGTATTGGCTAGGAGGATAAAATCTAAAATAGTTGTCCCACTTGTTAGTACTACTGCTTTCTGAAATAGAAAGTCTCTGACATCTGACACTAACTTAAGACATTTTACACTTGCCCATGTTCTCTTTCAATAAATATCAGAATAATTAAAATCCCTTAAAATTCCTTTTCTTAAGACTTAGCAACTCCAGTTAATTATTTGCCTACAAGTATTTTGTCCCCCTTCACTTACAGTCTATAATAGATTCCCACAACATCACCTGTATTTCTTTCTCCATTTATTTTCACCTAGAGACTTTCAACATATTTGTCTCTCTTCATATCTTGGAGCTCCAGGGAAGTGTATGTGGTTTTGACATACAGAGAAACCCCCTACAATCTCCTTTGTATCCCTATCTATCCTTCTTGAGTAGGTTATAATTGCTATATTATTCCATTTATGAGAGCCTCATTAAGTCTGAGTTACTCTGTTATATCATAATTTAGATCATGTGTTAAAACTTCTAGTTTGTTATTTTTATTCTCTTGACATCGACTCCCTTGCCAGCTGTCGGCCAGTTTCTAACCTTCCCTTTTTAGGGAAGGTTATTGAACGGGTGGTGGTCCGGCAGTTGCAGGAGCATCTGGATTGTGTTAGTTTTCTTGATCCCTCGCAGTCTGGATTTCACCCGGGTTATGGCACCGAGACTGCACTTGTGGAGTTGGTCAACAACCTACGCCGGGAATTCAATCAGGGCCGGTTTGTCCTGCTGATTCTATTAGATCTGTCAGCTGCTTTTGATACTGTTGATCATGCAATGTTGGTGACATGCCTGCGGGACCGGGAAGGGGTGGGCGGCATGGTTCTTGACTGGTTCCTCTCCTTCCTGGCCAGAAGAACTCAGCAAGTGGTGCTTGGGGATTATTTTTCATGATACCAAGACCTCTCATGTGAAGTCCTGCAGGGCTCTGTTCTGTCCCCTCTCCTGTTCAGCGTGTATATGAAACCACTTGGGCAAGGTGGTCAGGAGGTTTGGCATGCAGAGTCAGCAATGTGCTGATGACACCCAGCTTTACCTTTTTTTTCATCAGACCCAGGCCCTGCAGTCTTGGTGCTTACCGGGTGTCTGGTAATCCGAGTGTCCGGATTGGATGAGGGCAAATCGACTGAAGCTGAATCTTGACAAGACGGAGGTGATGTTGGTGGGTAAGACAGCAGGGGTGGAGGCCCCCATCATTGATGGGGTCTGTCCTCTGCTGGTTCCCCAGGTGCGGAGTCTGGGGGTGCTCCTTGATTCACAGCTCTGCCTAGATGCTCAGGTGGAGGCTGTGGCAAGGAGTGCCTTTCGCCAATTACATCTGGTGCGTTGGCTTCAGCCGTATGTCTCAGTCTCTGACCTTGGCATTGTCATCCATGCTTTCATCACCTCTAGGTTAGACTACTGTAATGTGCTCTACGTGGGACTACCCATGGTGGTGGTTTGGAAACTGAAGTTGGTGTAGAATGCTGCGACCCGTCTCCTGGTGGGACTGGGCCGCTGGGAGCATATTACACCGATTCTTCGGTCGCTGCACTGGCTGCCTATAGTTTTCCAGGCCCGATTCAAGGTGTTGGTGCTTGCCTATAAAGCCCTAAACAGCCCTGGGCTGACCTATCTGCGCGATTGTCTCACCCCTCGGGTCCTGGATTGGCCCCTGCGGTCATCGGGGAATGCTCTCCTCGAAGTGCCCCGAGTTTTTTGGTGGACTTCTATGGGGAGGGCTTTCTTGGTGGTTGCTCCTTGGCTGTGGAACTCCCTGTCATTGGAGGCCCGTTTGGCCCCAATCTCCCCTCTTTTTGACACAGTTCTAAAACTTGGCTGTTACGCCTGGACTTTGGTAGGGAGGATGAGTAGGGTAGGGTAGGGTGGGGAGGGAGTGGGTTAGGGTGGTGGGAAGAGATATTTTAATCCTCCCTTTTATGGGTTGTTTTTAGCTTTGATGTTGTTTTGTTTTGTTTTAATTGTAAGCTGCCCAGAGCTTCCTGTGGCAGGATGAGTGGGATAATAAGTTTTTAAAATAAATAATAATAAATAAATGCTTCTTGTGTTTGCATATAGATAACTCTTCTGATTGTTGCCAGAGTGCCTTTCTGGATGTTTTCACATGGGCCACGGTGGGTGGGGGGATGGGTGGAGGCAACAGCAGGTGTGCAGCATGTGGACGGCCATTCCCACGGGCGCACACGCAGCTCCATCTATGGAGCAACCGCCGTTCTGTCCAATTGCTCCGTGGGTGTGCAATGGGTGGAGTGCAGGAGCGCACATGCACCCCCTCCCACGGCATTTTCACAGATATCCCCTTCTCACTGCACACCCGCCCACTGTGGCGTTCACATGGGTGCCCCCCACCCGCACACATATGTGAGGGGGTGGAGGCGTCCATGTGAAAAGGGCTTCTGTTCTTCCTGTGGCTTCCAATTTAATCTTCAGTCTCTTATTCTTCAACCATTTGTCTTACATCAGTTCTGAAACTTTTGCCTCAGTGATCCCATTTTGAGATTTAAATCTTGTGACCCCAAACAGCTACAAAGATAAGAAAAGTAGGTGTAAAATCAATTGGACTTTATCCCCATACACAGATGCCACAATCCAGGATAGAGACTTGACCCACAGTTTGGGAACTTCCATTTTATAACATGTGGGAATATTAAGATTTTACAGTCAAGGGTGTAGCTGGAAGTACATTTGCTGCCCCCTCCCCCACTCCCTGGTGAATTCCCTGATTGGGGGTGAGGACATCTTCTGCACCAGGACCAATTTCAACCTAGCTATGCCTCTGCTTGCAGTCTGTTCATGGAGTCTACAAATGACTTTATAAAGTAGAGTTGTGTCCATCAAAGCCTCATATCCAGCACTAATGTGGCATGATGTGTCAGGGATACAAGAATTACAAGGACTGCAGAATTTAAAATGATCTGCTTTCAGTAAATAATAGGGCAATATGGGAGAGAATACTGTTGTGTATATGGGAATATAATGTGTAATCAAGGGTATGAAGTTAGACTGAGACTAATATTTCTATCTAAACTCTTAGAAATTCTTCCTGATCCATAAGATTTCATAACATGGAGGCTAAATCTCCTTCCTTTTGCTGTAATGTTGTACCTTCCATAAAATATAGAGTGACATTATTTCCAAATGCTTCTTTAAAAGCATGAAATACATTTGAATGCATAGCTATTTGTTTTTAGAAGTGAAGCTCAACGGTGATAACTAACATAAAAGAATCGTTCACTTCAGTCCCATCCCTCATCCTTTCACATTAAAAATTACTCTTATGGTAATGGGAAAAATGTATACACATTTTTGATGCATTTAATTAGTCATCCTCACATATCCTCCAGTCATTTAAAATGCAAGCCGTTCATCTCTAGGCCTGTCAAGAGAAAAAAAAGAAACCATTCTCATTTTCAGATAAATAAAGAACACTCATATTGATTATGAGCATGCAGTTCTTTCATTTTTAGCAAGATGTAGATGAAAGACCAGCTTGTTCAAAGTGATTTAGGCACCTAAATCACGTGACCCTTATTGAGATTAAAAGGTTGCCACTTCTGTGCCCTATTGCCAATGGGCAAAATCCTGATTCCACTGAAGTATATGACTAAACATTCATTAACTTTAGTGGGGAGTAAAGTTTGCACCTTTGGTCACTTTTAAAAATCTTCCCAGAGACAGTGGAGTAACTTTCGAGATCAAATTAGTCATGTTTCTAAGAACATTGTCCAATCAGTGCTATACATTTTATCCAAAGCGATCCCCTGTAACTGAATTTCCAAACTGCACTTCCATCACCTGTACATACAAAGTGGCATTGTCAATATAATTGACAATTTAACATGCATCTAAATAAAACTAAAACGAAATTCTATTACCCTAATTCTCATGATCCAGAGTATGTCTTAAAATTAATATTTTAATCCAGTTAGAGTAGTTTCTCTTCCCTTCTTTTTCAGCTTACGCAGGGCACAGTCTCTGCATTTTAAGCTCTTACAGGTTTTATGTTTAATTTCTTAATGTCATTCAATAAATAATGATAAAAAAATTATTTTTCAATCTTTTTCATCGTGAGTCATGCATTATAAAATTCAGCAAATTTTACCAGGGTTATGAATATAATTTTGGATATTAGTTAAATTACAAGAATGTTCAAACTGAATTTGCAAATTCAAAAAAGACCGACTTTCATCTCTTCTCTTGTTTCCATACTCTGCTTATGACATAGGGTGTTTTCAGATGTTACGAGATCACGCTCAACCACAGTGAACTATGCTCAATCCCGCGGCAGGGCCAAAGAGCCCTGAACGTCTGTTTGGCGGCTGCCAGATGTTCACCATGCTCAATACCCACATGGGGTCAATTTCAACCACGCTTCCCGGGCTCCCCGGCGCAAAATCTCGGGAAGTGTGGTCAAAGAGATTCCCACCGGGTAACAGCAAAAAGTAACATCTGGATGTCAATCCCTGGGCAGAAAGAAAGAAAATTATCCCCAGCCGTGGGATACGTGCATGCAGCGTCGCTGCCAGGCAACAACACAACCACCGGAGGGAGATTTAAAGAGAAATCTGCAGCATGGAAGCATGGTGAGATGGAGCGAGGAGGGAAGTGGAAGAGAGCGGTGGGCGAGAGAGCGAGGGTGGAGGAGGAGGAGGCAGTGGCAGCGGTGGAAGGAGTGCAGGCAAAGGAGGGGGAGCTGCTGACGATGGAGGAGGTGCAGGGACAACACCTGCAGCAGCTGGGACACAACGCCCCAGGGACATCAGCTGGAACGGGGGCGGAGGAAGCACCCAGGAAAGGTGTAAGGGGAAACAAGGGCAGGGGAGCAGGGGCACCAAGGGGGGGAACGGGGCAAGCCCGGGCTCCCGCCAGGGAGGAGGGGGAAGGGGACGCTTCCCCCCGTGAGGGGCCAGGACATGCACCCAACCCTAAACCCCCCACCCCCTGCCTCTTGCAGACATGGAAGAGCGCCCAGGTGGATGAGCCCCCGGAGGACACCGGCCCAGTCCGAGTGGAGGCGGACGAGGACGAGGATGAGGAGGACGAACCACAGTGGAGAAGAGGGAGGAAGGCATACCACAGAGGGGGCCAGTGGGGGCTCCAAGAGACCCGGGACTTCATTAGGATCTGGGAGACCCTGGAGTACCAGCTGGAACTTGCACTCAACCAGCGCAATGAGCATGTCTACCAGGACATAGTGCGGGACATGGAGGTGGCGGGGCATCACCGCACAGCTGCACAGTGCCACTCAAAGGCCAGGGAGCTGAAGAGGGGGTACAAGGCCATACGGGACAACAATAGGCGGTACGGACATGGAGCCAGGACTGCCCAATTCTACGATGCCCTGGACCACATCCTGCATATGAAGGGGTCCATAGTTGCCCCATGGTTTGTCGGGAGCGCTGTGGTCCAGGGCAGGGAACGGGCTGAGGTACCCCCTCCCCTCGCCGCCCCCCTGGTACACAAGATCTCCAGGGCCCCGGACCCCCAGGAGGATTGCCCTGGGACCCCCGGCACCTGCAGCCCCCCCCTGACAGCAGCCCAGAGAGCACCCACCCCCAGGCTGGGCCAGCAGAGTCCAAGGCCGGCACCCTCATCACCATCAGCCAGTGGTCCATGGGGGAGAACTCCAACACCGAGGGGCCGGCCTCGGAAGGATCCAAGACTGACATTGAGGGTAAGCGGGTGACCCAGAGGGGGGAGGGACTGGGCCCACAGGGCAGGGGCCAAGGGGGGGATGGATGGGCCAGGCCCAGCCCAAGGTGGAGCCCCAGCCCCCCACTACCAAGGCAGGAGGGGGCCCAGCCCCAGGTCGCCCAACCGCACACCCCTACAACCACAACCCCTCCTCCTCGCCTGCAGGCCATGGGACACCCCGGGACCAGACCCAGGTGACAGAGCAGGCAGCCACTGAGGACACCCACCAGCAGGTGCAGGAACCAGGTGAGGCAGGCGGTCCGGTAGGGAGGGCACTCCGGGGTGCAGAGAGGTGGTCCCCGGACAGTCGGAGGGGGTGGTAGGGGCTGGGGGCTGGGGGTGGGGAGGGGCCTGGTGAGATGCCATGGGGCCCACGGGGCCCCTGCCCCATCGCGGCCAGGGGCCCGGGTCAGGATCAGACTAACCCTTCCGTACCCTCAGGGCAACCCTGGCAGCCAGCATCCCCAGGGCCTGTGGCCCCATCACAGTGCATGAGGGAGTACTGGGCATGGGTCCACAGGAGGAGGGAGGACCAGGCAGAGGAGATCATCCGGACCTCAGAGGAACAGGAGGAGAGGATGATAGTGGCCGTGAAACAGATGGAGGCGGCCATCGAGTGGTCCGTGGAGTGGGCAGAGGCAAGGGACAAGAGGCTCCAGGGTGAGGTGTGCCTGGAGTGGAGGCGGGAGCACTGGGAGCACAGCAGGCAGGTGGAGGCGCTCGGGAGGCTGGAGCAGGCCATCACAGACATGGTGCGAGAGCACTCTGCGAAGATGGATAGGTCCCACAATACTGGGACCTCCCTGCTCCTGCACACCGGCATGATGTGCGCCTAATTGATGGCAGCCACGGCCCCGGGCACCCTGCCTGCCCAGGGCCCCATGCCAGGCCCTTCGGCACCCCCCCTGCCCAGGCGCCCCAGCCGGCCCCACACCCTCAGGGGCCGCACATCCGCCTCGCGATGCCCCCCGGCCTCAGGAGGGTGCAGCCGCCAGGGAGGCCACCCAGGTCCCGCCCCCTCCCCCCAACCACCACCCCCTGCTGGACCAGGAGGAGACCCAGGATACTACTGGGAACACAGACAGTGGGGAGGAGGAGCTCACATGGATCCATGGCGCACACCGGGTGCTCATGGGGCTGACCCCGGAAACGAGGAGGGGATGGGGAGGGAGGGGAGGGTGGTGTGAGGGGGGCACTATAGGGGGCAGGGCATTAGAGGGGTGGAGGGAGAGGTGGAGGCGTCACATGTACACGTGGGTGAAATAAATGTTTAATCACAAGTATGCCTCCAGGGCCCGTATGTGGGTGACAGGGGGGGCGCACCCCTGCAGGGGACGGCCCCGGGAACCCCAGGGGGTGGCTCAGGGAGGGGAGCCCCTCACACCCAGGCCCCAGCTCTCCAGGCCAGGGAAACCTGCAGTCGGCCACCAAGGTGCACCTCCGCTGCAAGGAGGTGCAGCTGCTCGGTGTGGTCACAGTATGACTCGGCTGCGAGGGCGAGGTGCATCCAGTAGGCAGCTGCCCTGTCCCGCTCCATGGTGGTGGTGGCCCCGGGGGTTGTGCGACGTTTATTATGGCCCTCCGCTAGGCAGCCGTGCCGGGGGCCAGCCCCCAGCCGGCCGGGTCCCCCAATGGGGTGCATGGGTCCTCGCGCCTGCATGGGCGCGCGGTTCCGTGCGCTCCTTGTGCAGCTGCATGCCTTCACCCATCAACCCCCCACCCCCATGTCTGTTTGCAACACCGTGACCTTGGCGTCCCGATTGGCTGTTATGTGAGTGCTATTGTGTTGGGCAGCTGTGCCGGGTCTGCACCCCACGCCTCGCATTGTTGTGCTGCAATGTTGCAGTCTGTGGCCACTTTTCCTGTCCTTGGGACCCCTCGGAGGCCCTCCCGGCCCTGGAGGGTATGTGTGCCCCCCTGTCCGTGGTGTTATTCTCCCTGTCTTGCTGGACCATGGCTGGTTGTCCATCCACTGGGCTTCCGCTTCCTGGGCCCCATGGGGGCCCCCATATCTGGACCTTCCGTGAGGCCATGTCTCTGTGCGACCTGTGGCATACCCCGGCCGTGCAGTTGCTCCTGGGCAGCCCAGGCAACCGTGTGGGTGCCTTTGCGAGCTTGAGCTCCAGACTTCGCTACTTTGGCTATGAGGCAAGCGCTTGTGATTGCTGGCTGCATGCAGACACCCTGGGGCTGATTTGCTTCCCTGATGGACACATCCCGGGCAAGCGGTATTCTCATGTACCCTGGTCCGGGGCTGAGACCGTGTCTGCACTGAGTGTGTGCGGCCTGGGTGCCTACATGCTGTGCCTTGCTGAGGGTGGCCCTGCCTTGGCCGTGTCCTACTTTGCCTGTGTTCACAGGGTGCATGGGTACCAGCGCACCTGTGTGGCGGTGTACCACCGGCTGCTGGAGCTGGGTCATCTTCCTTGGCCCCCTTCTATTGCCTGCTGTGTGTCGGAGCCTTACGTGGTGGAACTGTCGGCCCTGTTGGGGGTGTGGTCCCATTTGGACATCCAGCTGGGTCTCTCCATGCATGATCCCTTCAAGGCCTACTACCTGATCGCCCACCACATGTCCGTGCTGGGGTACCACCGGGGCTTGATTCATTGGCCCCACCTGGTTCACCAGGCGGGGCACCCGGCACCTGGGCCTGCAGTGGCCCCCAGCGGCTGTCTGTGAGTTCCGGTATTCCTCCCGGTCCCCCAGTGTCCTGCCCCCATGTGGGCTCCCTCCCCTGTCCGGGGGGGCCGGTCCCCACTAGCTGCTCCCTCCCTGATGTCTCTGCTGTGCTGTGGTGAAGCCTGCTTCACGGGGTGCTGCTACCCCTGCCTGTGGCCCCAGGCCCCCTCCCAGACCCACGCCCCGGACTGCCTGCACACCCGGGGTTCCGCTCCGTGGTTGCCCTCCCTGGTGCCTGGGTGCGGTACTCTGCATGGCCTCACCAACCCGCCTGTGTCGAGCTACCTGTCACCACCCACCAGCGCTGCCACCTGCTGCCTGCCCCCCCCTCTTGGGTGCTTGTGTGACCTGGGGGTTCCGGGGCCCTCGGACTGGCTCTCGGTGCTTCCTCTGGGGGTGGTTGTGCATCCTTGGACCTGCAGCGCTGCACCGGCCGTCCTGCCTGCCCTCCATCGGCCCCTCTGCGGGTGTGGGGTCTCTGTGTGCCTCCTGGACCATTCCCGCCCGGCTCGCTATGCATTGCAGGCTCCCGCTGTGCCTTGGTCCCAAGATCCTGCCCCCCCTTTCTGAGACTGCCTGTGTTGCTGTGGGGGGCGCCCGTGCAGACTGTGCTGCTGTGGAGGTTGTGGTTGCTGTTGCCTGTGTCCTGTCCTGCCTCTTTGTGGTTCCCCCCCTCCTCCATGTCCCACCCCCCCTTTGCTCCCGTTGTGCCTTGTGTGTTGTCCGGGAGCCCGTGTCCCCCTTCCCTTCCTTTCCGTGTGTATGTGTGTGTATGTGTGTGCCCAGGCGTATGCTCGTGCTGTGTGTTCCGCTGTGCCTCCGCTAGCTGTGTGCCTGCTGTGTGTGGTACCTGTCCGACTCTCCTCCCTCTCTCCCCTCCCTTCCCGTTTCCCTTGTGTGGGCATTCCCTTTTGTGCCTTTTGGCTTCATTTGTCCTCAGGCGGCCATGTCTGTGTCCTGCCCCTGCCTGGTGGCTTCTGGGTGTTTTAACCACAGCTGGGAATCGGCATCACGTCTGTTGCGCTGCTCCAGGCCGTGATCTGGCAGCCCGATTCCCGGGCGTGGTCCCAGTCCCATCTTGTGTGTTCGGGGCTTTTATTCGCCCTGGGGGGGTGGTTGTTTTGTTCACCCCCACCGGGAATCCACTGTGGTGAACCGGCCACTCGTAACGTCTGAAAACACCCAAAGTAGTACAGTGATATCTTTTATTGGACCAATTACATTTGGTGGAGGTAGTTAGACCAACTACAGTTAGTCCAATAAAAGATATCACTGTTCTACTTTGTCTCTATTGCCTATATTTGGAACCAACATGGCAACCTTACTTTCTCAGCACCGAGATAGTCAGCTTTATTGCTGCCTATTTTGTTGTGAGACTGCTACTGAACTTAGAGCCTGCTTGACATGGTTAGCCTAAAATCTTGTCAAGAGAGAGATTTGAGACGAAACTGTCAGTGTGACATGTGTCAGAAGTGAGAGACTGAATCCGGATAAGGATTGTGATTGGACAGCATGGAAGATTATACTTTTTTTTTTAGTTAAGATTGTTATAAGGAGTCTAGTTTAATGAACGATCATTAAGGTTTACCCCATAAATGTATTTATGTAATAAGAGCTATTCTTTCTTGGCATATAGACTTTAATTTAGGGCAGAAAATTAGTTGAACTAGGGATGTGCGAATGCAGTTCGGACATTTGGAGTTCGGCCCGAACTCAGCCAGTTCGGACGGCTGAAGCTAACGCCAAAACCCCCAAACAGTTCAGCCGTGTTTGGATCAGTTTGGGCGGTGTTCAGGCAGGAAAAACCTGGTTGGCAGGCCCAGGGAGGGAGAGTCAGCTGAGGAAGGATGGAGAGGCTTGGACTAGCAGCCAGCCTGCCCAATCACCATCCCTCTTTTCCTCAGACCATTGGTTTGGAAGTCTGCGATTGGCAACAGGCTACGCTGCACAGAGCCAATGGGGCTTGTGGTAAGGCAGGCGCAGCAAATAACAAAAGTAATTGCCCTCCCCCCCTTCCAATTCATTCTGAGCTAGCCACTGATCCTGTCAGCAGGCGTTTTCAGAACTCTCCCTCTCCCAGCAGTTTGTGTTCCTCCCAATCCATTGCCATCCTCCTCCTATTTCACCCATTTCCACACATTTACCTCATAGTTTCATTTATTTAGATTAGATTAGATAGATTTAGGTGTTATACCCTGCCTCAACCTTCCTTCTGCTCATGTCAAAGTGCTTGTCTGCCCACCCTGTATGCACAGCTCAAACCCTGCCTCAGCCTGCCTTCTCTACTGCCTCTCATGCCATGATGCCTGTCTGCCCACCCTGTGGGCAAAGCTCGAACCCCACCCTGGATGCTAGAGGGAGGGCCTGATCCCCGGGCAATGGCATCAGAGAGAGGAGGAGCAGCAGCAGCAGCAGCAGCAGCAGCAGCAGCAGCAGCAGCAGCAGCAGCAGCAGCAGCAGCCAGTTGAGGCCCAGAAGCATCAGTGCACCGTGGAAGAGTCGGGGTAGGGGCAGCTGCCAAGTCCATCAGCAGATGCAGGACATGGAGGGTGGTGTGGCTTTCAAATAAAAGTCATGTGTATGTTGAGGGAAATGATTGCGCTCAATGGGCAACCCTTCTTGGTGGTCGGGGACATGGGGTTTAGGCACCTGATTGACTTCCTGGCCCCCCAGTTTAAGCTGCCCTTGTGCAGTCAGGCTGCCACCGATGTCTGGCAGCCTGCAATGCCCGGCCAAGTAGGGGTGCCAGCCACCAAGCACTAGCCGGGCCTCTGCTACTACACCACCAATGCCTGGCAGCCTGCAATGTCTGGCCAACTAAGGGTGCCAACCACCAAGCCCTGTCCGGGCCTCTTCCACTGCTCCACTGATGCCAGCCAGACTGCAACATCCAGCCAAGTAGGTATGCCAGTCACCAAGCCCTGGCTGGCCAAAGTCTGCCACCGCTGAATTACACCTCTGCTGTGCCATGGCAATCGCAGATTAGAATCTTAGATCAGAATTAATTCCTTGAACAACTAGATCATTAACATTCAAGCTGAATTGGGAAGTGTACAGAAATCAGAAAAATGAGAATTAATTAAAACAGGAAGCCATTTTAATGATAAGTCTGGAAAAACCTGCTTAATAAAATATTACACAGAAACTGGTCACAATGATCCTGTAGCCTGAATGCATTATAAATCTTCACCTGCTTTAAGAAAAATTATATAGGATCAATTGGATGAAATGCAATCCAGTGTCTGTTACTGTGCCCCGGCCATCCAATGTCTGCTGCTGCTGCTAATGCTGCCTCTGCTGTGCCATGGATTCTGTGGCCTGGAAATCCAATGTCTGCTGCTGCTGCTGTTGCTGCTGCTGATGCTGCTGCCAATGCAGCTTCTACTGTGCCATGGGTTCTGCTAACGGGCAATCCAATGTCTGTCGCTGCTGCCTTTGCTGCCTCTGCTGTGCCATGGGTTCTGTGCCCTGGCAATCCCATGTCTGCTGCTGCTGCTGAATGCCGCCTCTGCTGTGTCACAGGTAATGTGCCCCAGCAATCGAATGTCTGCTGGTGCACTTCTGCTGCCTCTGCTGTGCCATCGGTTCTGTGCCCTGGCAATCCAATGTCCGCTGCGGCTGCTGCTGCCTCTGCTGTGCCATGAGTTCTGCTACGGGGGAATCCACTGTCTGCCACTGCTTCTGATGCTACCTCTGCTGTGTCATGGCTTCTGTGGCTGGGCAATCCAATGTCTGCTCCTGCTGCTTCTGCCTCTGCTGTGCCATGGGTTCTGTGCCCGGGCAATCCAATGTCTGCTGCTGCCGCTGAATGCTGCCTCTGATGTGTCACGGGTAATGTTCCCTGCCAATCGAATGTCTGCTGCTGCACTTCTGCTGCCTCTGCTGTGCCATGGGTTCTGCTACCGGGCAATCCAATGTCTGCCTCTGCTGCCTCTGCTGTGCCATGGGTTCTGTGCCCCAGCAATTCCATATCTGCTGCTGCCGCTGAATGCCACCTAATGTGCCCCAGCAATCGAATGTCCACTGATGCACTTCTGCTCCTCTGCTGTGCCATGGGTTCTGCTATTGGGAAAATCAATGTCTGCCACTGCTGCTGATGCTGCCTCTGCTGTGCCATGGGTTCTGTGCCCTGCCAATCCAATGTCCGCTTCTGATGCCTCTGCTGTGTCATGGGTTCTGTGCCTGAGCAATCCAATGTCTTTCGCTGGTGCCAATGCTGCCTCTGCTGTGCCACGGATTCTGTGCCCTGGCAATCTAATGTCTGCTGCTGCAGCTGAATGCTGCCTCTGATGTGTCATGGGCAATGTGCCCCGCCAATCGAATGTCCACTGCTGCACTTCTGCTGCCTCTACTGTGCCACAGGTACTGTGCCCTGCAATCAAATGTCCGCTGCTGGTTCCTGCTGCTGCTGAATGCTGCCTCTGCAGAGCCATGGGTACTTTTCCCAGCCAATTGAATGTCCACTGCTGCTGCTTCTACTGCCTTTGCTGTGCCACTGGTACTGTGCTCTGGCAATCCAATGTTCACTGCTGCTGCATCTTCTTCCTCTGCTGTGACATGGGTACTGTGCCCTGAAATCGAATTTTCACTGCTGCTGCTCCTGAATGTCGCCTCTGTTGTGCCATGGGTGCTGTGCCCTGTCAATTGAATCACCGCTGCTGCTGCTTCTGCTGTGTCATGGGTAGTGTGCCCTGGCAATCCAATGTCTGCTACTGGGTGACCACATGATTCACTGCTGGGCAAGGCTTGACCAATTTGCAGAAGAGCTTGTTGAGATCTGGTGAGAAGGATGCAAACCTTCATTGCCCGGTCAAGTAGGGGTCCCAGCCACCAAGCCCTGGCCGGGCCTCTGCCACTGCTCCTCCAATGCCAGCCAGGCTGCAATGCCCATCCAAGGATGGGTGCCAGCCACCAAGCGCCAAGCCGTCCCGGTCTCTGCTGCTGCTTCTAGGTCTCAGACAACCAGCCGTGCCCCCACGGGCACCCCCAGGGTCCAAGCACCAAGCCTGCCTGCCCAGGAAACCCAGGGTGCCAAGCCCCAAGCCTCCCTGGTCTCTGCTGCTGCTTCTGTGTCTCAGATGGCCTGCCATGCTGCCACGGGCACCCCTGGGTGTCCATGAAGTGCCCCAAGCCTCCAGGCAACTGATCCTTCTGAACATTTGGGGGATCCGAACTCTGATGGATCGAACCCACGAATCTGAACTAAGTTTTCAGTTCAAATGTCTGAAGTCTGAACATCCAAACTCTGTTCTGTTCGCACATCCCTAAGTTGAGCAACTTCTGCTTTTCCACACTGGGTGTTTTTAGATGGGCCTGTGGGTGGCTCTGGCAGTAGGGTGTTTAAATAGAGCCTTCCACTGCCATGGACTGCAATCTGCCCTTGCGTACACTTCTCCCCTGCACCATAGAGCTGCGAGTGAATGCTGTCACCCGTGTGGCCCTGGGAAGACCCCCTGTGTTTCCTTTAGACCAGGGTGGGGAATCTTTTCTGTCCTGGGGGCCACAAAAATATTAGTATGAGCTCTGAGGGCCACATAGAGGTTGGGGGTTTGGGATGCTTAACGGGTTTATTAAAGAAAAGGAAGGCCCAGATCGTGGATCTGTGCTATGGATCTGTCCCCTACCCATGTGTGCATGCCCTCCTCTCTGCTCCATTATCATGAGCTCAGTTTTTCAGTACTTGGGGGTAGAGTTTGGATCCAGGGGCCAGATCCAGGCACTGGAAAGGGGGCACATAAAATCTTGTTGATGGCTGCATTTGGCCCCCGGGCCTGAGGTCCCCCATTCCTGCTTTAGACAGACCACTACTCTGACCCTGGCTAGTGATCTGAGTTTTGGCAACTCCCTCAATTCGCAGTGCTCCAGGATGTTCCAGACCACCATGAGCAGAGTTGGCCTGGAACAGGTGCCGTCTTCTCCACTCCTGCTCTGTCTCACCCCTGGGTGACCAGCCTTTAAACAGAGGGGCCATCCGTGGTGGGGTGGAGCATGAGTGGAGCGAGCCATCTTAGAACACCCATTGTGCTGACTGCTGAGTGCAATGCTTGGTAATTCAAAACAAGACTGACGCCTGCTGCTGCAGGAGGACTAACCATTCTTCTGAAGTCTGTTTCTAAAATACTCAGGGTACTCTTCTAGGAATCAGGAATTTTATATAATATCAGATTTTTCTTTCTTCACGGTATTAGTAGGGACCATGTTAGTCATTTCTATGCATTACTGGGTCTTATTCTTCATTTACTTTTCTTTTATGTGTAAGACTTGAACTGCCTTCCAGCAATATTCAGTTGTTTGTATTATTACCATTATTCTCAGTAAAATATGTTTCCATTCAACCTTGTGACTGTGTCAGTTTCCTGTGAGAGGAAATCTTTAAAAAAGGGACCTCTGCTTGGGTAAATCTATTTCTTGTGAGTTTCCCCATACCACAAAATCCTACAGTCTGGAAACCAGTATTTAGGGCTGTTGAGAGCATCATAGTTTATAACAGGTTTCTCTACCCATTTTTCAATAGCTGAACTCTCCATTTTTTCCTCTTTCATCTTTTTCTATTTATTTCCATTTTTCTCTCTCCATTCCTTTTCTACTATTTTCTATTTCTCCATCCGTTGTCTCTTGAAAAATTGTAGCACTTTGGGAAAGCACCAAGAGAACTATCCTTAATATGTTTGGATCAAATGAATAGGAAGCCTTGAAAAACAAAACCCTGTTATTTTCGAGAGAAAATGATGAAATAGATCAGATTGGAAACATCAAATGGTAGTGCACAGATATTTTTCACAGCTATGAGACATTTTGGAGGAAGGACTACTTTCTTTTTAAAAAATAAATAAAAAATACTCCCCTATATCCAACTTCTACCAAGTATCCAATTTATAATGTAGGTATACTGCCAAGAATTACTAAACCCTAAAGTTGCTATCAGGAGTACTGAAGAGAACTGACAAGTCTATCTCTTCTGAGAAAATGATCGCCTTTCCTAGATTATTTCTCTTTCTTCCACAGAAGCACCTGGAGGTGCCAAGAAATATCAGAGCCTCATTCTGTGCTGCTGCTGCACAAACATAAGAAAAGACAATCTCTGTCTGAGTAACATGCATCCTAAATATACCCTGAGGACATTTGTATAATACTGTAATAGTTTTGCCCTGTCATGGTGAAGTTCCCATAGGATGAGGGCCAGTCATTGAGGCTATGCAAGTTTTGTCAGGAGTACAGGGAATTGGGCTAAATGTTGTGCAGAATCAAGGCCTGAAGATGTGTAGGATCAGGGCTAGGGAATAGGTTCAAGACCAGGGGCAAGACCAGACTGGAGTGTGATCAGGAGGGGAGTTACCCTCTGATCTTGATGACTGCTTGTTGCTTTTTGGAACACTGTGTTGACTGAGGTCATCAACCAGACAGCTCCTAGGTGTCTGCTCCCTGTGTATCAACACGGTTGGCCTCCTTAGTTTGCAGAGGATCTGCGAAAGCTGAAGCGGGAAGGGTGGCGGTTGGAGTGACAGTGGTGCCATTTGCGTGTTTGAAGCCAACAGATTGCGACACAGAGTTAGTTTAATAGCCTATGCTGTGGCTGTGCAGACAGCAAAGAAGGAGTTCTTTGCTGCCCTCATAGCATCTGTGAAGTCTCATCCAGCTGAGCTTTTCCAGGTGTTGAGGGGGTTGGTTCGTCCTGCCTCGCTCCACCTGGAACTGGAATCTTTTAGTGCCCGCTGTGATATGTTCGTTGATTACTTCATGGATAAAGTCACTCATATTCACCATGACTTCAATGCTGCACTTATTACAATAGGAGAACCAGAGGTTATGGAAGCCCCATCTTGTCTGGTTTCGTGGGATCAGTTTCAGTGGGTGTAGCTCACTGATGTGGGAGATGTTTTTGGGGTGGTCAGAGCCACTTCTTGAGAACTAGACCCATGCCCATCCTGGCTGGTTAAGGCAAGCCAGGAGATGTTTGGGCCGTTGTTGGCGGGGGTGGTCAATGCCTCCCTTAAAGAGGGCAGAGTGCCAAGCTGCCTCAAGGGAGCAGTGGTGCAGCCTCTGTTCAAGAAACCATCACTTGACATTTACTCCCTTGCCAGCTATAGGACAGTCTCTAAGGGTGGTGGCTTGGCACCTACTGGAGCATTTGGACCACATTGGTCTTCTAGATCCCTCACATTCTGGTTTTCATCTGGGTTATGGCACTGAGACTGCACTTGTGGCTTTGGTCGACAACCTTCTCTGTGAATTGGATCAGGGTTGGTCAACCCTGCTGATTCTCTTAGATCTGTTGGCTGTGTTTGATACTGTTGACCACGAGATGTTGGTGACTCACTTGCGGGACCAAGCCGGGGGAGGCAGGATTGTTCCTGAATGGTTCTGCTCCTTCGTGGCTGGGAGAATTCTGTGGGTGGTGCTCGAAGATCGTTCTTCATCTCCCCAGGAACTCTCGTGTGGAGTCTCGCAAGGTTCCATTCTGTCCCCTCTCCTGTTGAATGTGTATATGGGCGAGGTCATGAGGAGGTTGGGCAAGGTCGTGAGGAGGTTTGGTGTTCGGTGTCATCAGTATGCTGATGACACCCAAATCTACCTCTTTTTTTCATTCGACCCAAACTCGGCTGTCTCGGTGCTTACTCGATGTCGCTGCTGTGGAGGACTGGATGAGAGAAATCTGGCTGAGGCTGAATCCTGACAAGATAGAGGTGATGCTAGTGGGGAAGGCAGTGGGGTTTGCATCCCCCATCATTACCAGGGTTATTCCCCCGCTGGTCTCTCAGGTTCGGAGTCTCGGAGACCTCCTCGATGCCCAGGTCTGCCTGGATGCCCAGGTAGGGGCTGTGGCGAAAAGTGTGTTTTGCCAGTTACATCTGGTGTGGCGGCTTCAGCTATATGTCTTGGACTCTAACCTGGCCACTATCATTCATGCTTTCTTCACCTCAAGACTGGACTATTGTAGCACTCTACATGGGGCTATCTATGGTGATGATTCAGAGGCCGCAGCTGGTGCAGAATAGAGGTGTGCACCAGGGGGCCATGTCATTTTCATTTTTTTGTTTTCATTATTTAAATTTGTCATTTTTGTTTTCATAAATATCAAATTGTCATTTTCATTTTTGCTTTCATTTTAGTTTTCCATTGGTTTCAATGGAAAACACATTTTTGGCTCTACCTTTTTTATTTTTACTATATAGGGCTGAAACCTGGAGTGATTATAACTCCAATGGAAATGTGTACCAAATTGCAAAAGGATTGGATAAAGGAATCCAATTTTAGAAGCAGTTAAATTAATTTATTTTGCAAAAATCTTCATATACATTCTTAGGTGCAACTTCTTTGCCTCATATTTAACATAGATGAAACTTGGCATGTTTATAGCCATTCCCATATTTACTATCTCTGCCAACTTTCAGAAGCATTGGCTAAAGGGTCCTGGTGGTATAAGCAATTAACCTATAAATGTATGTCTGACTAACATCTTTGTAGTCCAACCAGTGTATATAAGATTTGGCAGGACTATATATCACACTTTCACGATCATCTCTGTCAAATATAAGAAATATGTGATAAAGTGTCCCAATTTTATATGCCTGCACACCATATGCAGAGAAGGAGCCTGTGCCAGGGTTTCTCTTATGTGTCACTGTGGAATAAGATCGTTTTGTGATGCCAATTGGCCAGCAGAAATGTCAACCAAATATCCTCATTCAGTGCTTTGACCATCTCAACATCTCTGCCCCACTTGTTACTGGGAAGTCAGAAGCATCTGTTTAGAAAAGAGCCAATAGAGATTCTCTTATGTCCTCTGTCACAGTGCTGCAAGATGTTATTGTGATGATAATTGGCCAGCCTGGATGTGTAAACTATGTCTTCTGACTGCTGGGATGCTATGCCCAAAGTCCCAGTTATGTCCCTTTTATGCCCGCCTGAGGGACACCATCTATGCCTGCCTCAAAGCCACTACTGATTGGTCCTATAAAGCTAGAAGCATGCAGTAATTGGCCAGTGAATGTGTCTGTCAGTCTTTTGGGTTGCTCCACTTCCTCCTTCTTACAGCCTCTCTTCCCCTGCCATGCCAGGTGCCTGCCTCTGACTGGCACTGCATGTGCTGCTATTTATCTGAATAATGGTATTTAATGGGACAACTTCAATTGCTTATAAAATTGGGTCCCTTTATCAACATGTCCTGTAGCTTTGCAGAGATGAAAGGGAAGGTATGTGATACATTCCTGACAAATATCTTGTAAACAGCTTGGAATATACAAATGTTACAGCTGGAAATATATTTTCAAGTTAATGTCTTATACCATCAGGACCCTTCATCTAATCTTTTTGAGAATAGACAGGTGTGTTAAGCTTGTGGAAGGACATGATATTCACAGGTTTCATGCAAACTGGATGGAAGATAAAGAAGGTGTAGCCATGAATGTGTATGGAGCTTTTCTTGAAACCACAACATTCAATTGCTTCTAACATCTGTTTCCATTATCGAATCATTTCACAAATTGGTGCACATAATGCCCTCTATTGGGGGTACAATCCCTCTAAATTACATTACAAATGAATAAGAAACAAATACGTTTTTAGTGTTTTCCCTTTATTTCAAAAACAAAATATTTTTCTATTTTCGTTATTATTTTTTGTCATTTTTGTTATTGCAATAATGATAATAAAAATGACAATTTGGGGTTTTTATATAATATATATATATATAATATAAAGACAGCAATTCTGCTAATTTGGAGAAATAACAGTGCAAATTGCAAAAGCACATGACCAGCAAGCTGGATGGCCAGAATAAATATAACAATAATCTAAAAAATTTATATGCACATATAAGATAAATCAATCATATAAAACAACAATATTTATTGTAAATAAATACCTAAACACAATAATATAATGATGATGTCAAGGTTCATATCCAGACACAAATTCATGCAATCACTTGTGGATGATGTCTGTACTCATGTCTAGTCTATGAGATACTAGGTTATATTCTCGTTTCAAAATACAATGTTTCAAGATTCTTTAAGCGGATAACATCATTCCACTCTTGTAATCTTCTGCATACTAGTTATATACCACATATAAAGATATGAACATAAATGTATCCCCCCTATAATAAATGATACACATAAAGTAAACATAATGATATACCCTGTATTACATATTTAAATCCCCTTGTTTCACAATCTCTAATAAATACCAAAATTAACATTGAGGTATACCACATATCTTTATGAAAAACTTCACAAGAACTGATTATTATTTAATACGTACCCCACCATATGATATCTGATACACCATACTTCCCAAATATGGCCAATATCAAAACTATATTATTATTATTATTATTATTATTATTATTTATTAACAAACATTTATATAGCGCAAGCAGTGTACCTGGCACTTTACAAAGTAATAAAATAGACATGGTCCCTGCCCCTAGGGCTTACAATCTGAGAGACAGGAGCTGGGGGGGAGACATAGGAAGGGGAACAGAGGGAGAGACAAGGGGTCTAACATTCATGAAGATACGAGGTCTCAAGTGCACATACTTGGCTTGGTTGTGGAGTCTTACTTACAAACACATCTGTGTGGTATATTACTTTAATATGTTACAAGGGATGGACTACTGGTTGTGTAAGGGTTAACATATTGAGAGTCAGCAGGTGCTTGTGTTTTAATTAGTTTCATTGGAAACAGATATACCAGGAATCAGTTTGGGTAGATGACTGGTGTATAATAGCTAGTAAGACTCCTAGCAGTTGAGTCAGCAGCCAGGGGAATTAATTCCCCTTGGAGGTTTGTGTTTATCCTTGAAGTGAAAGAGGTAAGAATTGTTGGGGAGCTAATATAGTATATGTCTGTTTCTATCCTGAGAGGGTAGACAAGTTTATATGTCAGTCAATATGATGATAGTAAAAGCCTTGTTGGTGGCCTGGCATTTTTCTAGGTTTTTTTATATTATAGAGGAGAGTGCCTGCACTTTTTAGACAAAAGAGTGAAGACTGTGAAGTATTCATTGGATTCTATATGGTCAGTAGTTCCTCATCAGTGGAGTGTGGTAAGAGCCAATCAGACTATAGTATACTTATATTTGGTTAATTGTATTAAGGAGGTATTTTCTGTTCAAGTATATAGTTGTTCTGTCTGCGGGGGACAATTGAGATTAATTCACTATTATTTAGTGGATAGAGATCATTTCCTTGGGAATGCTTAAGGAGTTATAAGTTATACATCTTTATGAGATATACACATTCCAGGGCTTGATAGATGAAGATTGATGAGGAGTTATGTATGTTGATTTTGGGGTTGGTAACCATGATAGGATTACTTCTATTGAGTGGGGTGTCAAAGTTTATTTTACTTTTCATATAGACTAGACATGAGTACGGACATCATCCACAAGTGATTGCATGAATTTGTGTCTGGATATGAACCTTGACATCACCATTGTATTACTGTGTTTAGGTATTTATGTACAATAAATGTTGTTTATTATGATTGATTTATCCTATATGTGCATATATTTTTTTGAGATTATTGTTGCATTTATTCTGGCCATCCAGCTTGCTGTCCATGTGCTTTTGCACTGTTCTGTCTCTAGCTTAGTGGTTGGCACCTTGTGGGTTTTTTATTCCGCTAATTTGGCCACGGTCTTCCAACACTTCCGCCGTTACCTACCGAAATGGCTGAATTCCAAAATCAGTGTGCGTAAGTAGCAGAATAACAAAGTCACTAGTATATTTTGATATTTTGATTTCCACCATTCTGGTGCTAAATCGCGGGCTCTGCTGTTCTCTCATAGCAGATTTGCTGTTTCCAGTGGTTGTATCCAGCGGAAACTGTTTTCACATGGCTGATGCAATTGGTGGTTCAAAGGGTCAAGGAGGCAGCAGGCCAGGTCAGCCCCTCCTTTGAATTTGGCCTTTAAATTGCAACCACCATGGGTGTCTTTAGACATAACGCTGTTTAGTGTTCTGAAACACAGTGTCCTACCGTTACAGTGTTTAGACATACCGACAACACAGTGTTCACCCCAAACACTGGAAGTGAATGCTGCCAGGTCTTGACAGTTTAATTAGTGTTTGGGGTGAACACTGTGTCGGTGGTATGTCTAAACACTGTAACGGTAGGACACTGTGTTTCAGAACACTGAACAGCGTTATGTCTAAAGACACCCCATGAGGTTTCCCCCCCTATTGATCCTGAGCCCTTGATCTGGACAAATGGACCAAGATTCAGAAAGACCATCAGATTATTGAGAAAGATAACATCTACCAGCTCTCTTTACACAAACACTTGTAAGTCTTCAGTACAGGCTGCTTTCCCCTACCAGCCTGGCCCTGGCTGGTCTGAAGAACCCTGCAGCAGCACCAAGTTATTCACCAGAAAATTGGCATTGGCATTTATTTAGGCACACAGGCAGGGAAATAAAGAGAATAATGGAATAATGTGGGTGGCACATTAGGGAGGGATTATTCTACTGCTCTGCTACCCTACGTGCAGGGGACAGCTTGGAATATGGGTGGTGGTTTGTATTTGCAAAGAGGACCTCCTGTGACTCCCATTCCATGCGGGCGAGGTGCCACGGCCAAAGTAAACTGTGGGTGATTTCAGACGTAACGGGCGGCTGCTTTCACCACGGGCCATGGGGTGGTTCAGACCATGGCTGGGGGTGAAGGGGCATGCCAACAGACTTGCGTCCCATTGCCCCCGGCCGTGGTCCTAAACCACCCCACGTCCCGTGGTGAAAGCGGCCGCCTGTCATGTCTAAAGCGGCACCCCCCCCAGAGGGGGTGGGGCCGCGCAGCACAGCGTGCTGCCACATGGCCCCACACCTTGCATTCCCCAGCGGCCCTCCCCCCTCCCGACAGGCAGCGGCCAATCCGGTCACTGCCGCAACCACGGGCGGGGGTGAATGCCAATGACCGCGGTGAATGGTAAGTAACCAGACGTTATTTTCTGTTCACCACGGCCGTGGTGGCCTTTCACCACACTTCTCGACCTCCTCACATCCGGGGGTCCAGAAGCGTGGTGAATGCAAACCCGGGCCGCTTTTGACTGTGGTGTACATCTGGTGGCGAGCCAACAGACGTTCACCACAGTTCAATGCGGCCCGTGTTTGACTGTGGTTCAGCCGGGATGAATGTCAGACGCGTAACTTCTGAAATTACCCTGTAGCGACCATGACATTCTGGAAATAACCCATATTCCAGAATTATTGGAATAGTGGGAACTATCAGAATAGTGGTTGTACTACTGTTTGCTGCTGCTGCCCCTCATGTGCTGCCTTTCCCCCCTTATCAAAATAACCTCTTTAGCTTTGCCTCCCCCCCATCCAAATCCAAAAGTCTCTGCCACAAAAGTAGCCCCCGCTGTGGGATGTGGGTGTGGGAACCTGTGTTTGTGTCTGTTAGTGAAAGCCAGGTGCTCAGATTCCTTGGGCCTGCTTTGATCAGCCTGCCCATGTCCGCCCATGCTGGATGCCTGCTGGCAAATGCAGTGCACTGCTGGCCATGTGGGAAATGGATAGGATCTCTGTTTGACTCACAGTGTTTGCCACCTGCTGACCCGGGCAGGTGCACACTTTTGCGTGGCGTTACGGCAAAGCTAGGGACATGGTGGGGCAGAAATGAAACCGCCCTTCAGCCTGGGAAGGCTGAACAGCCCCGAATGGGACTCTTAGCCCCCATGTTACAATTCCAGAAATTAATTGTGAATGCAGGAAGGGGCACTCTTACCCTACCACCTGGTGCAAGCGTCCGGGCCGGGGTGTCCTGTCCCCCCCATTGTTGTCCGATGTTTAATTCCTGGAACAGAAATCTACCATACCGTACTGCCACATATGATCACCAGTCAGGCAGGCAGCCCCCCACTTCTTTTTGCACAGCTCCGCCCCGGTGTCCACAGCGCACACAGGCTGCTAATGAGGGACGTTTCAGAGTCTGACTCCAGAACATGTCCTGGGAGTCAAACTTTAGTTCCCTTCCACAGTGCCTATGAGGTTGGGGTGGGAGGGGTCAGACCATAAACCTGGAAGGGTGGATTGATGGGGTCATAATGTGTGTGGGGTGTCCACCTAAAGCCAGGTGCGGGGGACAGAGATCCATCCCCATATGATGACCACCAGCAGGCAGTCACCCCGCCCTCCTCCTGTGGTCTTGTTGCATGGCCCCGGGCAGGCTCAGACTATGGTCTGGTCCCAGAATCCTTGGATTTTTCTGCCCACCTGCAAGAGGTGAGGTGCAACAAGACCCCAGGCTGCCTGGTGGTCATGTTGGGGATGAATTGTGACTGAGTGACCCCACAGGGTTTGCAAGCCAGTGCATGCGCCACCCTCTGCTCTGTATTCTGCAGTGCACAGTCTACTGCATGTTGCCTGCTTAAAGGCAGGCACTGCACACAGTCACTTGTTGCTGCTTCCTTCCCTTGAGTCTGCCCCTTTTTCCCCTAAGGTCGTCAGAGTGGTTACAATAAAAAGTATACATAAAAAACATATAAAAGGTAGCCAATGTAAAAACCCAAAGGTCCCAAACTGTATAAAAGTATAAGAATGCACCATCCAAAACAGGCAGCAAACAGCATATGTGTATCCCCAGGAACAGCAAGCCAAATGCTCGGCACAATAGGTCTTAATGATTTAGATTAGATTATGAATTAACGATTATTGTGTCATTTTCCCTAAATTACCAAAACAATATTTCCCAATAATAGGGCTGTAGTGGAATATCGCAGCAGTAGCTATTTCCGGCGGAAACCGTGTTTCCGCAATTAGTGGAACGGCATGGCAGAGGCTTTCATTCCGCGGTGTTTCATTCCGCTGTTCCGCGGTTCCACTTATTTAATTCCGCTACTTAGTGGAATCGTGGAAACATGACATTTTCGCTATTTCCGCAATTCCGCCAGCGCCACAAAATAGCGGAATAGCGGTTTTCCGCAATTTCCACAATTTCCCCATGATTTTTCCGCAATTCCGCGATTTGCAGAATTCCAGAGGAATTAGCGGAATATCTGCAGAAAGGTCACGGTGTGGTGCGGGCAATTCCGAAATGGCGGAATGGAATCGCGGCACGGTAAAAGCTGCTGCCGCATCAGCCCTACCCAATAATTCATTTGTTTGTGTAGTTGGAGTACTGTCTAACTGTGCAAACAAGAATCTAACTTCATTCAACGTATCTTGTCCTCAACAGCTGCTGGACAATGGTCCCTGGGGTTTGGTTTGCAAATTGCATTCAGATTTAGTACAGTTGCACTGCCTGGTGGGTAAGTTCAAATGGTCACTCAGCTCTGAACACGCCTGGCCTCAGATTTCTAATTCCAGCTGTGATGAGGAAAGTTTCTCGGACCAGGCCATGTTACACAAATCCACTGTTATCATCAATGGGTATTTTCAGATGTGGCGGGGCAGCTTTCGCCCCGTCATGGAATCACCCATTTGATTCCCCGCCAGAATCCTGCTGTCACGGCCAGCAGACGTGCCGGCCGATCCTGGCGGGGAATCGGGGGCAGGGTTGCACAGCGCAACGTGCGGCCGCACAGCCCAGCCCCCCCACGCTCCCCCAACCACCCACCCTCCAGGAGACGGGCAGGCACAGCGGCTAGTCCAGCCGCTGCATCCGATTCCAACCCGTGGTCCGGGCCGTGGTTCAGCTAACCATGCTTTTGGTCATGGTCCCCGGACGAGGGCCGAAAGCGTGGTTATTTTGATTCATGCTGGAGGTTCACTGTGGTAAACATCTGGCAGGGCTCAAACAGACGTTACGGGACCATTCCCCACCACAGGGTATTGTCTGTGGTTGAGCGTGATCTTGTAATGTCTGAAAATACCCAATATCAACAATACATTATACAAGTGGTACTTCTCATATGATTTCACCCAGTCCTGATGATTTAAGAAAGTATGAGAGGGGGTTGCTTGTCCTGCGAAGCACTCTATGCCACGACGAGCTACAGGGGAAAAAAAATCATCATCACCTTCATTCTCACCCAAAATTGTGTGAGTGTTTGTTTTTTTAAATGGAGTGGGTCGGGTGGGCTACTTGAGTTTGTTGTGTGGCGTGATGTAGTAGACAACATTCCCTTTTGGTCCCCTCCTAGTACCTTTTGGGACTGGGTCAGAGTCGGAGATATAAGGAGGACACCACTGTCCCTTCCCTACACTCAGAATTGGGATGTGTTTTGTCTTGTGTCCCCTCCATTCATTCACCCTACAAGGTCGGCCTTTGGGAGCAGCAGGGAGGTCTGCCACCCCAATCAGTCACCTCACCATGATTGTCCATTTCCCCCCTATGATCAGTATATTTTGATATTTTGCATTCCATACCCCTCCCCCCCCATGACCAGCAGTCCATGGCCATGATTCCCCATGTGGGAAGGGGGGGCAAAGTGCAATCACATGCACATGCGGCTTCTGGTGGTAAGCTCCAACAGTGATCCATCCTTGGCCACACACAATGACCGATTTTCCCCCTTGGTGATATAATGATTAATAAATTATGCTTCACAACCAGTATGCAAAAACATCCATGCCACAATTTCTGCACATACTGCACAGTACACAGGATTTGCTGCTGTTAGCTTCCTGTGTCTGCTGTGCTTGTTTAAGGAATTCCCTGGGGAATGCCAATTTTACATGCAGTTTCCACAAAATAAAGTTTGTTTACTGCTAAGGCATCCCTTTTCCCTGTCCTGCCCTGCACAACCAAACCTGTATTGTATGCTGAGTGTCAATTATGTCTGGCTGGCAGTGGCAGGTCTCACAATTTGTATGTCTGCTGCTGGAACCCATCGCCTACCAGTCCATTTCACCAGCCTGCCTTCAGCACCTCATGCAGAGGTGTCATGCATCAGCACATGTCGTACAACAGTGGTGCTGTTCATCATCATGCAAGTCTCATTGTATATCTTCCTCACAGTTGCATTCATTTAGAATTTTACATTTATTAATGCCAGGCCCATCCCAGTACAGACTACTGGAATTTCAGTCTTTGCTAGTTTTAATTGAGGTTGAAGTAGGACTTGACTATTAGACAACATGACGTGAGTGTCCACTGGGCCCACAGCTAACTGCGCAAGAGACCAAAATCAGATCTCATCTGTACTAACAACAACACAGGCACAGCTGTGTAAGTAACCATTTCTACGTATAGTCACCTTATTTAAAAAAAAAACATGACCATGTGGTGTTGAGTGTTTTTACACACACATTTTTCCTAGATGTTTGCTGTTATGTCCTGAACTTTTTGTGTGTCTAAATCACTCACCCAGATCTTAAACATCTGGCTCTTGAACTTCTGCATAGAACTTCTCCAAGAACGTTTGTGTGTAAAAAGTTCACCTGGTAAACTGCTTTGCTCCAGGCAGCTGTGGTCACTTGGTTTCCATGGCAGCCCCTCACATCTACAGCTGCGACTACTTTAGACTGCCTCAGGGCAGTGTGTGTGTGAAGAATGCATCCAGAACTTACTTGTGGACTTGTAAACCCAAAAGATTGAAAGACCAGCACTTTAAGGTGTGGTAAAAAAATGCACAATGTTTTCTTTTTCATTTTTTCCCATTGTAATTACCTTTTTATTAAAGTGATTCTCTTTTTATTCTTAACTTGAAAAAAGGACACCACCACTAAACTGTCATAATCGTGACCTAGTCAGTTTCAATTTCATTTTAAAGAAATAGAGAAACCTCAACCAACAAATATGTAATGCAACTATTATTACCACTCCAATAAAATTTAAATTGCTCTAAAGCTTTCCTAAATCCTCATTGTCTTTCTATAGGACTAGGAGTAAGTAATCAATCATGAAGAACATCTGACTTATAGGTGATTCTCATTACATGATTGGAGAAATTTTGCATAAACCAAAACATTCAGTCCAATTTCAGTTTTAAAGATGTTCACTTGAAGTGGATTAGAAGAGGTGGTCTGAGGTGGTGTGATGTATTGGTCATTTTAAAAGAAGAGGAAAGAAAGTCATTGTCATCAGGTCTTCTCTGTTGCATAGTGATCCACTCAGGTGAAAAGGACATTGGTTTCTGTAAAGGATTTGGGTTCATCAAGTCTATGAAAAAGCATTTCTTGGAAATATGCAATCTCTTCAGCGGCTATAAAAACCTTTTTTCAGATTTAATAATGAGACAACGCAACAGATACAGCACAGACATGAGAGCAATGAACAAATGTATTGAAAATATCAATAAGGAGGTTGAGGGGGTTATGAAAGATATGAACATGTCTTCTGTGTGGCACCATAACATAACCCCAGACAATAATCGTCTATTTTTTGACGACAGTGTGCATCTCTCCGACCTTGGCTTATCTTTATTATATAAGAACATTAGATCGCTTATTATATATGCTGTATTGTGAGTACTAGTAGACAACTGATTGCAGGAAATGCAGTCATTCTCCAAAGTCACTATTTCAAATGATTTTTTTGAGGAGTCAGGATGGAATATGGTTGTTCATGCTACTGCTGCGATGCTGCTGTTGCCTTGACTGGATCTGACCATAATTATCTTCTAATCGACCTTGTTTTACCTGTTTCTCTTCTACTTTTTATTATTAACTTTGTGGTGTGAGTTGCATTATCATATTTGTGCTCAATCACAAAGAATTCTTAATAAACATTGTTTGTTTAATCAATAGTGTCATTTCTTTGTATTTCTTTGTATGTGTATATTCATAAAATCTGACCGTGGTCTTTTCTTAACCCAGGGGTGAATTTATTTTAATATATAAACATTTATTGGCTAGTCATAGGACTTACTTTGTTGTCCTTTTAGGACACAGACCCATCACCACTTTTTGTGCAGTGCAAGACTTCGTTAGTTGGCTGCTATTCTGTGTTTGTTTTCTGTTATCAGAATCAGAAAACACATACCATAGCAAATTTGGTAGCCCAAGGACTGATGATAGATTGGGTTTTCCCATTCTATCTGTTTTCACACAAGACACTCTCACCCACTACCCACCCACTATACATGTTGTTGCATACAGGGCTGCAGTGTTGCCCTGTTTGACTGCTTTCAGGTTAACAGAGATACAAAAATGTTTTCCCCAGACAAAGTGGAAAAACAAATTAAAAAACACAAATGTATGGGTTGGTGGAGGCCTTGCATTGAGTTCCTTGCAGCATGCATCAACAGTGTTCACTAGGGAGCCTGCCTACTTCAACATTAGTATTTATTTTTTCAACCATTTTTCTTTTGCCCATGAAGCCTCTGGCCTGAGTGAGTGGTGGCCAGTGCCATCAGGGCTCCTTGTTGGGGGTGGGTGGGTGGGTGGGGACTATGCAGAGACCTTTTGGAACTCCAAAGTTAATATTTTCATAACTAAATCCAAAACTAAATGAATACAAAAAATATTCCAACTAAGGCTACATTGAGTGAATATTACCAATTGGTCAATTACTACATTGGTAAAATTTGGTGAAATTTCACAATTTTTTAAATTAACCTGGTAAAATTTGGTAAAATTTGTTAATTTAAATCCTGCCTACCAAAATGAACACACAATGAATCCAATGCTAATCCACCAGTGCTAATTTTGCATATTGATAGGGGCGGCCGGGGGTGGGGGGTGGAATTTGTTCCCAGGCCAGCCTTTCTGAGGGTAAAAAGATAGCCCAAATTTATAAAATCCTCATTATTTATGTGGATTGGATGATGGATATATATATATACGTAAAATGTATAAGTAGAATTATAATATAAGAATTACGGAGTTGATTATTCTAATCTCGTTTTGTGTTTGTATAATTACAGAGAACCACCAGATGAAGAAAGGCATGGCACATGAGACTTTCCGCCTCCAGACTCCTACTGAATCTTACCCTACCATGCATCGATCATTGGTGCCATGGCTGGTGCCGCTGTGCAACTAGGCCTGAATCGGCAGCACTGTTTGACGTTCTGCTTTGTGCTGCTGCTTTTGTGGCTTGTTTGTCACTGGTTTGATGGCAACCAACAGCAATTTATAATACTTCAATATATGACAATTTATGGAAATTTGAAGTATTTTACGGTAGTTTATGGAAGTTGTGGATGTTTACAGCATTTACAACAGTTTGTGGCAATTTGCAGCAGTTACAACAGCTTTAGTGACAGTTACGACAATTTATGACAGTTCCCCCATAAAGTTCATGAAAGTTTCCAAAATTTTACGGTAGTTCGCGCAAGTTTACGACAGTTCCCAGAAGTCTGCCGAGAGTCTCCAACACTTTCAAAAATGCTTAAAAGGGAGACATGCTTGAGCGGACAGGGGCAGGAAATATCAGTAAGTGCCGCTGCTTCAATGGGGGTTGCCGTGTCATTAAGGTGATGTCAGATTGGCCATTAGGAATGTGTGAACGCGGTTTGGATGTTAGGAATTCGGACCAAACTCAACCAGTTCAGATGGCCGAACTGAACGCCCGTACCGAACGCGAAAAAACCCGAACAGTTCGGCCAGTTCGTCCGAACAGTTCAGATGAGTTCAGGCGCTTTCGGGTGGGAAAAACAGAACTGGCAGGCCCAGGGAGGGGGGTGGTAATCTGAGGAGGGGTGGAGAGGCTTGACTAGTAGCCAGCCTGCCCAATCACCATCCCTCTTTTCCTCAGACCACTGGCTTGGCAGTCTACGATTGGCTACAGGCTTATGCTGCACAGAGCCAATGGGGCTTGTGGTAAGGTGGGTGCAGCAAGTAACAAAAGTAATTGCCTTCCCCCCTCTCAATTCATTCTGAGCTAGCCACTGATCCTGTCAGCAGGTGTTTTCAGAACTCTCCCTCTCCCAGCAGTTTGTGTTCCTCCCAATCCATTGCCATCCTCCTCCTATTTCGCCCATTTCCACACATTTACCTCCATACTATCATTTATTTAGATTAAATTAGATTAGATTTAGGTGTTATTTTTATTTTGTACCCCTCCCTGTGTTCTTTCTCCCTCCCCTTCATTGAATTCTTCCCTCCTCCCTGTATATATTCCATACCTGATTCCCTTCCCCTGTTTTTGGATTTATTTAGAGTAGGATTCGATTGATTTAGGTTTCATTTCAGTTTTGTACCCCTCCCTGTGTTGTTTGTTGTGAGCTGTCTGTGTTCCCCTCCCCATCCCTGTGTGTGTATATAGATAGGGTATTTTCAGACGTTACGAGATCACAGTGAATCACGGTGAATACCCACCTGTGGTCACTGTGTCTCAAACGTCTGTTTGGCAGCCGCCAGATGTTTGCCACGGTCAATACCCGCAAGGGGTAAATTTGAACCACGCTTCCCGGGCTAGCTGGGGGAATGTCCCGGGAAGCGTGGTCAAAAAGATCCCCAGCGGGGACCAAAAAAAAGTAACATCTGGCTGCACGCCATCACCGGCGGGATCCCGGGCCGTGGCGACTTCGGCCCGAAGCGGCGGCCGCATTGGCCCCGCCGCCCAGCCGCCTCCCAGATTCCCCGCCGGGATCCCCCCGGCACGTCTGATATGGCGTGACGGGGTGACCCCGGTGGGGAATGAATGGGTTGTTTTCGGTACAGGGCCAAGTGGCCCCGTAACGTCTGAAAACACCCATAGATACCATAGATAGATAGTTGTAGGAGTTAGCTTAGTTATAGAGATAGATATAGTGTATAGTGAATCAGTTTTAATATTTTAGAGTGTGTTTGTAGGACTAGGCCTTTGTAGATATTAGATAATACTCCATTTAGCTCCGTAGGTTTTAGAACAGTTAATAGCAGTTAGAGTTAGTGTAGTAGATATATATAATATTCAAATTCTGAATAAATAAATAAAACAAATATAAAATCTTCCTCTGGATAATTTGTAAAGGAAAAATGGAGAAGGGAAGCAGGAGAGGCCGGTCTGCTGCCTGTAAGGTGGGCAATGGGGCACATAGCAGAGGTGAAAGGGGCCGTGCAAGTGGAGTGGAAGGCATCAGCAGCAGCCCGAGCCCATCACCATGCCCCAAACTGCACAGGCCTGATTTTGGGAAACAGGCTTCAGAGGCTCCCAGCAGTGGCACTAGGGGTGTGGTTCAACGTCGCCTCCTGCCAGTGACCTCCGCTGACATGCAGGGCACTGGAAGATCTGCAGCCCAGGAGGTTGCAGCTATCTCTGCTGCAGCTTCAGGAGCAGGTATAGGTGTTTCAGGGATGGATGTTCATCATGGGCCACCATTGTCCCCCATTATTGATGATTTATTTATTTTATTTATTTATATAAACAGGGCAGCCCGGGGCGGTGAACAGTATTTCATTTAAAACAATAATAAAATTTTAAAACAATTTAAAATACACTACATGGGAAAGAAACCCATCCCTATCCCCACCCCCACCCCACCCCTACCCCCCGCCAAAAGCCTGAGGGAACAGCCAGGTCTTACATATATGCCGAAACAGCAGGAGAGTGGGAGCCAGCGGGACTCCACACGTGAGGTTCCGGGGGGAAGACGTACACTCCCCCAAGACCACCCAGTGAGTTCTCCTGGCCAGGAATGAACGAAACCAGTCCAAGACCGTTCCGCCAATTCCAGCACGGTCCCGCAGGTGAGTCACCAACACCTCATGATCGACTGTGTCGAATGCAGCCGAAAGGTCTAGCAGGACCAGTAAGGTCTGACGACCCTGGTCCAACGCCAGATGGAGATCGTCAACCAAGGCCACCAATGCCGTCTCCGTACCATACCCAGGCCGAAACCCAGACTGGGAGGGATCAAGGAAACCGATGTGGTCCAGATGCTCCTGGAGCTGTCGTGCCACAGCCCGTTCAATAATCTTCCCTAAAAAGGGAAGATTAGAGACCGGCCGATAACTGGCAGGAGCATCAGCGTCAAGAGATGGTTTCTTGAGCAGGGGTCTAACCACAGCCTCTTTTAGGCAGTCAGGCACCCTGCCCTCCCGAAGGGAGGCACCAACCACCCCAGCCAACAACGGCCGTAACGTCTCCTGGCTGGCTTTCACCAGCCAGGACGGGCATGGATCTTGCTCACAAGTAGTGGCACGAACAGATCCCAACAAGGAATCCACATCGGCAGGCGACACCATCTGAAACCGATCCCACAAAACAGGACAGGACGGGGCATCCATAGCCCCAAGATGATCCTCTGCAATAACTGTGGTGCCGAAATCGTGGCGGATGCGAGCGATCTTATCTACAAAGTACTCGATAAACCGGTCACAGCGGTCACTGGATTGCTCCAGGTCCAGGCGGAGACAGGCAGGACTGACCAAGCCTTTCACCACCCGGAAAAGCTCCGCTGGACGTGACTTTGCAGATGCAATAAGAGCAGCAAAGAACTGCTTCTTTGCTGCCTGCACCGCCACAGCATAAGCCTTTAAACTGCTCTTATGCTGCGATCGATCATACTGGTCGCGAGTCCGGCGCCACCGTCGCTCTAACCGCCTGCTCTCCCGCTTCAAACACCGCAGACCCTCAGTAAACCAAGGAGACCTGCGGGAGACTCGAGAGGGCAGCGGACGCCTGGGAGCCACCCTGTCTATGGTCTCGGCCAACAAGGTGTTCCAGAAGGCTACGAGATCATCGACAGAGCGGGTGTCAAGGTCCAGGGGAAACTCCCCCAGAGCATTCCGGAACCGATCCGGTTCCATAAGTCTCCGGGGGCGGACCGATCTAATAGGTCCTGCACCCTGCCGGGGGCTATCGTGCGCCAGGATGCACGTCTTAAGGAGGTAATGGTCAGACCATGACAAAGGCTCTACAGCCTTAACTCCTACTAACTGACCCCCCGCCTCAAGGCCGGTGCAGAAAACCAAATCCAGTGTATGTCCCTCCTCATGTGTGGGGCCACAGATGATTTGGGACAGGCCCATGGTTGTCATGGAGGCCATGAACTCATGCCTCGCTCCTCCAAGATCGGTGTCAGTGTGGATATTAAAGTCCCCCAGGACCACCAATCTAGGGGTCCGGAGGATCACATCTGACACCAAATCAGCAAGAGCATGTAGGGATGCCGCCGGGCAGTTGGGTGCACGGTACACCAGCAGCACCCCTAATCTATCCCCGGCCAAATCCAACACAAGATGGAGACAATCAACACCTGGTGGAGCCTGCACCGGATATCTCCTAAAAGACAACGCATCCTTGATAACAATGGCTACACCGCCCCCCCGTCCCTCCAGCCGAGGCTGATGCTGCACAGAGAACCCAGCCGGAACAAGATCAGCCAAAATAGGACCCGATTCATTGTCCAGCCAGGTCTCTGTAATACACACGAGGTCGGCGTCCCACTCCGGGATTAACTCCCGGATGGTAGATGACTTATTGACAACCGACCTCGCGTTCAGCAGCACCAGACCAAGGCCTGGGGTCTCCTGGGCCTCGACCCACAACCCACCTGCATGGGGGTTCGAGAGGGGAATGGGCACAAGGCACTGCCCCCTCTTCGCTGATGGAACATACCTCCCCCTGGGACCATATCTCCCCTGACCCGTAACAACCCCGATAGCTGCGGAACCCCTCCCCTCCTCAGAGAACCCCGTTAGACACCCACCCTCCATAGGCTGCCCCGCCAGGCCGGCGAGAGGAGCCCCACCCCCCCAAACTCCCCTACCCACCTCTACAACTGGTGGGCAACCCTCCCCCCCTGTGCTCTCACCACAGGAGCTACCTCCCACCCCCCTAACCAACCCACCCCAACCTCCCACCCCAATCCATGGAACTCCCCCTCTCACTGGGAGTCCCCTTGAGCCATGCCCCCCCGTCTCACCGGGGGGCAAGGCCCATCTCCCCAGGACTCCCCCTCTCACAGGGAGTCCCCCAAACCCTCCCCAAGGGCCACCTCCCCTCCTCTCACCAGGGGGGTAGGCCCTATCCACCCTAACCCACTCCCCATGCCCCCCACCCTCAACCCACACCCACTGCATCCCCACAAGCCCCTTAAACCCACAGGTTAAAAAGAAAATAAAAACCACCCCCCCGTAACAACAGTAGCAGTAATATTAATGGGGTGGTGACAACAACAACAAAATAAAATAAGCTGCACAGCTACAGATGTCTGTCCGGCAGAGGGGCCCCCGGCGTCCCGGCCCAGTGAACGGCCCCAGTCAACGGCCGACACCCTTTGGGTGTCGCCCTTCGGGCTGGCGCCCACAGGGCCCCGCCCTGGCAGTTTTTACCTGGGGAAGGAGGAGGGAGAAGCAGAGTGACAACAGGCTCCTCCAATCCAACAGCCCCAGCCCCAAACACAGCAGTGCAGCTTGTCCCACAGGGCCCCGCCCTGGCAGTTATTACCTGGGGAAGGAGGAGGGAGAAGCAGAGTGACAAGCAGGCTCCTCCAATCCACACAGCCCCAGCACCAAACACAGCAGTGCAGCTTGATGTGATCCCCAGCAGTCCACGTCTGGTGGATCCCACCCTGGCTGCTAGAGGCAGGGCCCGATCCACGGGTAATGGCAGCAGGGAGAGGAGCAGGAGCAGCAGAAGCTATAGGGGGCACAGGGAGAGTGGCAGAAGCATGGGCAGTCAATCAACCTCTGGGTCCCAGTACACCCCTTCACGAGACATATTTCAGATTGGGGACAGCGAGGCAGATACTAGTCCTGTGGAGGAGATGTCTGGTGCTGAGGCGATGGCTGTCCCTCTGAGAGCTATGTCACCACCATGTTCTTCCCCTCCCATCAACACTGTCAGCAGTGTGTCACCCGGTATCGACCAGAAAGCAGGAGGGGGCAAAGAATCCTCCGTCTGGATGCATTTTAAGTTGGTGCAGGTGATCCCAGGGAGGTGCAATGCAGTTTGTGCCAGAAGGTGGTGAATCATGGGCAGGTGCTCAACTTTGGCACAACTGCCATGGTGAGACACCTCAAGGCATGCCACAGCACTGTGCTGCTAAGTGGGCAGGCAGGGCCAGTGGATGCCAGCCATTTCCTGACTGCAGCTGCAAGTTGTCCACCTCCATCAGCGGGAAAGCATCCTACTCGAAAAGCTACCTCTAGCAGCAGGAGCGGAATTTCAGCTAGGGGGGAACAGCAGCAGGCAGTTGAGGCCCAGAAGCATCAGTGCACCATGGAGGGGCTGGAGTGGGGACAGCTTCCATCGGCAGCTGCAGAATGTGGAGAGCGGCGTGGCTTTCAAGTGAAAGCCACGCGCATGTTGGGGGGAAATGATAGTGCTCAATGGGCAGCCCTTCTTGGTGGTTTGGGACATGGGGTCTAGGCACCTGACTGGCTTCCTGGACCCCCAGTTTAAGCTACCCTTGAGCACCACTCAGAGGTGGGGAGCAGCTGGCAGGGGCTTGGGGTGCCACCGTCCACTTCATCACCAACCTCTGGTCAAGCAGAAATGCACAGCATGCCTACCTGGCAGTGACGGTGCACTGCTGGCAGGACCCGGAGGCAGCATTTGGGAGTGGCAGGAGGGTTCCAAAAGCAGGGTATAGGTGGGCCCTGCTTCAGGGGTAAGTCATGGATGGCCCCCACACTTCTCATAACATTGAGACAGCCCTGACCGCCATGGTGAGGGAGTGTGTCACGCCAGGTGCGCCCTTCACTAAGGGGTGTGTGGTGACTGACAACACGGCCAACATATTGAGGGCAGTCCATGAGGGGGGTTTCACCAGCATCCCTTGCGCCGCACACATCCTTCACCTGGTGGTCAGGGACACTCTGGGCTTGGGGGAGAAGGGGATTGGGGCAGGCACCCTTAGCTCCCTGATCGAGTGGGGGAGAAAGCTGGCCAATTTCTTTAACTGGAGCGTGAAGGGCAGTGACCTCCTCCAGGAGAAGCAGGCAGAGCAAGGCTCCCCAGGGCATCAGCTGATGCAGGATGTGTCCACCAGGTGGAATTCCATGTTCCTGATGCTCAGGCGACTTCTCGAGCAGAAAGCTGCCTTGCATCAGGTTCAACTGGTGATGGACAGCGGGGCACCTCCAGGGTACGATGGGGCAGAATGGGAGATCCTGGCTCATTCTGACTTTGTTCTGAGACTGTTCCTGGCCATAAAGGAGACCATCAGCTCCTCCATGGCCACCATCAGCCAGGTGACTGCTCTGGTCCAGAGTCTCCTCAGGAGGCTGGAGGAAATTCTCCAGGGACAGGATTGTGGCCCTCAGGGCAAGATGCTGGTGGCTGAGGCAATTGCCCTGGTGCAGCAGCTGAAGACAGGGCTGAAGGCGCGATTTGATGAGCCCTGCAGCGAGATGAATATGTGTTGGCAACCATACTGGACCCCAGGGTCAAGGGCAGCGTGGCATGCCAGAGACCACTCTTTGGCCACTGGAAGGTTGAGCTGGTGGAGAGGGTCCGGCAGGCAGAGAGGGCTCTGGAGATTGCGCGGCAGTGGCAGCAGGACACCCCTGGGGATGGTGGGTGTCATGGCCCTGCCTTGAACCCCTGGCCTTGGGTCCTGGTTGGGAGGCGCCTTACGACCTATGCTATTGACAGGTTGTTGCAGGGAACGGCTCTTACCCCCTTCTGGGCATTTCCTCCTCTTGCCTACTCTGGTTCTGTTGTACACCTGGGGAATTGCGTGGCTGCACCTGCCATAGTCTGATTGGCTCCCAGAGGTATTTAGGGCTACTGGGATCTGTGGCAGGTGCAGAGCTTCAGATAATTCCTTGGTGTTCCTCGCTCAGCTCACTTCTCTTGCTGCTTCTTTCCTCTTGTTTATGCTTGTTTATGGTTCTAAGTCTTAAGTGTGTTGTCCTCCCTCAATGCTCCCTTGTGTGTCATACCCTTCCCTTTTCTGTGTCTTGAGAGGGAGAGGTGGGAGGTGATGACAGGAGGCATGCAGCTGCAGCCTGTATGCCCGGGCGCACGCCGGGCCATGCGCACAGATCCATTCTGGGACAGCAGGTGTGCTCCATAGTGCATTCCTGCCACCCCGGGGCACCCGTCCTGCAGGAGACAGCCGAGACAGCCGGGGGGTGGGGCACCACCCATCTCAGCCTATACCTGGGCTGCCTGCACACACACCCCGTAACACACCGCACCATGGAGTGGGACAGGTTGGGCACCTGTGCGATAAACCTAGTGCTCTGTGCCAAGTGGTACCACACCCACACCAATCAGCTGCGCATCCTGACCGCTGAGGTACACCTGGGCGTTTGACTGTGGGTTACAATGGCCCGGAGCACTGCAGGGCCCCGCAGGGCCCATCATGGCTGCAGGTGCACCCTAGACTGGCTGAAGGCTCAGCGGGTGTCCGAGGTGGACCGGCAGGCCGTGAGCTGCAGCCAGACCAGGGCTGCGGCGCTCTGCGAGGCGGCCGGGTGCCTCCACTGGAGGAAGGAGAACATGCGCCAGGCCATCCTGCTCTCTATGCCCATTGCCCAGTGGGTATGGGTCGCAGAGTGGGAACAGGGGTGGTGGTCCCGGGTGATGGCCCAGTGAGACGAGGCCGACTGGAGGGCACACTTCCAGATGGACAAGCTCACCCTACTGAGGCTTGTGGAGTTGCTCATGCCTTGGTTGGAGAACCAGCACACCCCCATGAGGACCCCCATCCCCATTGTTCAGCTGGTGGCCATCGGGGTCTGGGCCCTGGCAATGCCTGACACTTGCCGGTCCGTCTCCCAGCACTTTGGTGTTGGGGTGAGCACTGCTGCCTGTATCCTGCAGGATGTCTGTGAGACAGTGGAGGGCGTTCTCCTGGACCAAGTGATCCAGCTACTGGATCAGGTGACCGTGATGGCCAGCTTCGCAGCTGGAGGGTTCCCCAACTGCATGGGTGCAGTGGATGGCACCCACATAGAGATCCTCCACCCCTCCATGGTGAAGGCTGCAGAGTATGTCAACAGGCATGGGTACCACTCCCTGCAGCTGCAGGCAGTAGTGGACCACCGGGGGTGGTTCATTGATATCTTCATGGGCAACTCTGGGCGCAGCCATGATGCCCGTATCATGACCATCTCCCACTTCTATGCCCGGATGTACCATGGGGACTTTGCAGACATGGGGATAGCCAGATCGGGGAGGTGCTGATGCCCCCTTGTATCCTGGGGGACCAGGCCTACCCCCTCACCCGGTGGCTGATGAAGGTGTACCCTGTTGCCCGGAATCCTGTGGAGGCACTGTAAAATTCCCACCTGTGTTCCAGCCACACCGTGATCGAGCGGGGATGCAGGGCCCTCAAGCAGCACTGGAGGGGCCTCGCCAGCCGGCTTGACTACACATAGTGCCCGCGTGCAGGAGCAGGGAGGTCCCAATGTCATGGGACCTATCCATCTTTGCTGATTGCCCCCACACCATCCCCGTGATGGCCTGCTCTAGCCACCTGAATGCATCAACTTGTCTGCTGTGCCCGCAGTGGTCCCGGTGCTGCTCCAGGCCCACCTCTGCTTGAAGCCTCTGGTCCCTGGCCTCTGCCTGTTGCAGGGAGCACTCTATGGCCACCTCCATGTGATCCATGGCCACAATAATCCGCTCCCCCTGCTCCGCCAAGGTCCGGACGATGTCCTCCACTTGGTCTTCCCTCTGTTGCCATACCCATGCCCAGTGCTTCCTCATCCGCTGATCTGGGGGCACGGGTCCGGCTTGCTGTGGCCCCTCTGGCTGCCCTGTAGGGTACGCAGCGGTTAGTCATTTGCTGGCCCGGGTGCCTGCCCCCGAGCCATGGAGGGCCTGGGGGTATCTGCCCTCCCCTTGGCACCTGGTTTGACCGTGGCTGGGAATCATTTTGTTTGATTCCGGATGGTGATTGCCATCCAGACATTACTTTTTTTTTGTTTCCCATTGGAAATCTCTTTGACCACGCTTTCGGAGATGGTCCAGGCCGGAGGTCTGGAAGCGTGGTTGATTTTGACCCCATGTGGGTATTGACTGTGGTGGACATCTGGCAGCTGCCGAACAGACATTCAGGGTGCTTTGGCCCCTCAACGGGATTGTCCATGGTTCACTGTGGTTGCCTGTGGGTGATTTCAGATGAGAAGGGGCGGCATTCGCCCCATCCCGGAATCACCCAAATGATTCCCCGCTGGGATCACTCTGGCACATCCAATATATGTGCTGGCTGATCCCAGTGGGGAATCGGGGAGGGGGCGGAGCCACGTGGCACAATTTGCGGCCACTTGGCCCTGCCCCCCCACACTCCCCTACCGCCCGCCCTCTGGGGAGATCGGCAGGCTCCGCGGCCAATGCGGCTGCAGTATTCGCCCAAATTGACCACGGCTCGGAATCCTGCTGGGGATTCTGGGCCGTGGTTTCCGTCCAGACGAGATGGGCCACTTCATCGCAGCAGGCAATTGCATTAACCACGCCATCGGCACCAGCCCCGCCGGTTCTGCCAATTGCATGGTGAATGTGATTCCCCGCCACGATTGACCATGGCAAACATCTGGGCGGAACTTCATATGTGAGACCTTTTGTTTGTTTATTTGTTTGTTTGTCTGTTTGTTTGTTGGGTTCTGTGTTTGAAGGTATGTTTTTGGTTGTTCTGCAGTTTTTCAGGCAAGTCAATTTTTTGTGGATGGGGAGTAGTTTCTTCTCTTTGGGTAGTAGTAGTAGTTGTTGCTGTTATTATTATTATTATTATTATTATTATTATTATAACAACATAATTTGTATAGCACCAGCTGTGTACCTGGTGCTTTACAGAACAACGAGGTAGACGCCGTCCCTGCCTACAGCTTACAATCTAATAGACACGGAGGGGGGAGACAAGGAGGGGGACATAGGGAGAGACAAAGGATAAATAACATTCAAGTGGATGAAAAGTCTCAGGTGCATGTGCTTGGTTGGTTGCAGTTAGGCAGGAGTCTGTGGGGAGGGCAGACAGTAAATATTGAGAGGAAAGTTCTAACAGGCATTGGGAAAGGCGGCATGGAAGAGGTGAGTTTTGAGGAGGGATTTGAAGGTGTGGAGGGAGGTGGCAAAGTGGATGTGGGCAGGGAGGTAGTTCCAGGCATGGGGGGAAGCAAGGGAGAAGGGATGAAGGCAGTTAGGGGAGCAGGAGAGATGAGGGAGATCAAGGGAGGGGCCAGAGGAGGAGTGGAGAGTGGGTGCAGTAGGGATGGGCGAACAGAACAGAGTTCGGAAATTCGGTTCGGTTTTGTTTGGTTTGAAATTTGAGTTCAGAAATTCGGTTTGGTTTGGTTTGAAATTCGAGTTCGGTTCGGAAGTTCTGTTCTGTCGACTTAATAGACCAAGTTCGGTTGAATTCTGAACTTCCGAACCAAGTTCGGTCATTCAAAACCAGGTTTTTTGGTGTGTGTTGCCACTAGGGATGGGCGAACAGAACGGAGTTCAGAAATTCGGTTCAGTTCGGTTCTGTTTGAAATTTGAGTTTGGTTCGGAAGTTTGGTTCAGTTGACTGAACAGACTGAGTTCAGTCCAAACTCAGAACTTCCGAACCGCATTTGCCCATCCCTAGCGTGCAGGAGTGTGTAAGGAGATTAGGGCTGAGATGTAAGGGGGAGCCAGGTTCTGAAGGGTTTTGTAAGTGAATACCAGGAGTTTGTGAAGGATGCGTTGGGGAAGGGGGAGCCAGTGAAGCGAGGAGAGGAGAGGCTGCATGTGGTCAAAGTGATGGGCTGAGTGGATGACCCTCGCAGTGGAGTTTTGGATGGAGATAAGGGGGGACAGGTGGGAGTGGGGAAGGCCAGCAAGGAGGAGGTTGCAGTAGTCAAGGCGAGAGAGGACCATGGTGTGAACAAGGGTTTTGGCTTAGGAGACAGAGAGAAAGGGGTGAATCCGAGCAATGTTATGGAGGGCAAAGCAACAGGACTTGGCAACAGAGTCGATATAAGGTTTAAAGGAAAGGTGAGAGTTGAAGACGAAACCCAAGGTACGGGCTTGGGGAATGGGACAGATGGGGACCCCATCGATAAGGATGGACAGGGAAGAGGGAGAGGAAGGGTAGGGAGGAATGATAAGGAGTTCAGTCTTAGCCATGTTGAACTTGAGTCTGACATTGGGACATCCAGATGGAGATATCAGAGAGACAGTTGATGAGATGAGCTTGGACAGAAGGGGAGAGGGATGTGTGGAGAGAGAGAGGGTATTTTCAGATGTTACAATATCACACTCAACCATGGTGAATCCCCCGTGGTGGTGGATGGTCCCGTAATGTCTGGTTGCTCGCTGCCAGATGTTCACCACGGTAAACCACCGGCGGTGAGCAAAATAACCACGCTTTCGAAGATGGTCCGGGCACCATCCCCNATGGGTGGGTGGTGGGTGGAGATGGGTGTTGCATGGGAGCATGCATGCACCTGGGTGGAGGCATGTCGTGTGAAAAGGGCCCATCTTGCAAGCCTGCAGTGTTGCCCTGTACCATGTATAATAAAATGTAACACCCATTTTATCGGTGTTAGAGTGTCTGTGTAAAAAAGGCCTAATAGAAAATTTTACAGATGCACACCCCTATTATTCACTGGAATTGTGCCCTAGGACCATAATTCTGCTTTGTGCATTATGGGTGGATAACCTCCTTATACTCGTAGATTGTGCCCTAGTCTCTGTAATATGATAAAGAAGAGAGAGAAGCTGATATAAAAAGCAGTGAACAACAATATTTAGGAAATGCTAAACTCTGAAATCTGGGTCTTATTTTATCTGTTTGAGTTGTGGAACTTGATACCTTAATTACAAAGCCAAATAAAATAACTGAGGTTAAAACATGAGAGCCAAAGCTCTTCAGACGTCTGTTCCCTGACTCTCTTATAAAAGCTTGCTGTCATCCTGGGTAAACGTAAGATACAATTTGAAAACTTTGCTGGAAACCCAGCAGACACTGTTCTGATTCTATGGTAACCGAAATCAATCAGTGACTTAAAATATGAATAAAGGGCACTTGGCAGTTCTGAAATTTAAAGACAACTTGTGATAATGTGCGGACCTACAAACTCAGATACATAAAATTAGCAACCACCTCTGAAAATTTTGGCCTCATTAATCTTATTATCTCTCTATCCTCTATTTTACAATATTGTGCTTTCCTCACGTTTACCTATTAGAGAATATTCTGATACTACGCTGCAGAGCAGCACAGACGAGGCTATAACATTTATAAAATTAAAAAAACAGCCATTAATCTCTTTTCAAGTTTTCTAAAAGCTCTTAAAAGCTTACCCTTGCCCTTTAATACTCCCACATTTATTTGTAAAATCATTTGCTTACTTTGCATAAATGTTTGGTGCCAGGAATGCTGCTGATTTTATGGTATGCATCAGTGCACACTAAGATGTTGGAAGATAGGCTGAGCCAAGGCTATAACGGACTACTACTATTAATAATTAATACTAATTATTAAAATTATTCAATACAAGGGTTGGATGAATGAGCAGACAACTGAGTGTATGGAAATCACTAGCAGTAGATAAGATATAGTGAAATGAAGGAAGAAATGTATTTTGAGCTACAGAATACAAAGCAGAACAAGGCCTGAATGATAGAAGCTGCTCAACAATTCCAATAGCAGCAGAAACTACAAGAGCAAGCAAAGGAAATGATGAAAAGGTGAATGCAAGATACAAGATAATCGAGACACTGTTGTGGAGGGGAGGGAAAGAAAGGTGGTTGGATAGATGCTAATGGGAGTATGGGAGAAATTACTGAATATTAACAACATTGATTTGTGAAAGACGCCAAGGAAAAAGGTGTTTATGATGCAGCATATATAACAGCACTGAAAAACAAAAGCTTCTGTGGAGATAGAAGAGAGACAAAGGGCAATTGCCCAATAAAGAGATGTTCTCCTCAAAGGATTGTCATAATTCAATGATGCAGTTATACAGAGATTAACCCCTTGGGATACAAAGAAGCAGTGACATGAGTTACTTGTCAGGAGGGGTGGGGTATAATTTTTGTATTAAAAAATAAATAAAATAAATAATAATTATATAACATAAATATTCTGTGCAAAAACGTTTGTACTAACAAGGACAGCAAGGAAATACAAACCCCTGCTTATGAAGAGAAACACAACCCTCCTACACAAAATGCCTGAAACTACAGGCCTAACCAGAGTAACTAAGAACTGGTAGAGAACTACTATATTTTGCTATACAACATGGCCAACAGATTCAAAAATTAGTAATTATGGGCAAAATCAAACAAGACAATAACCTGCTGCAGCCTAGGTTCAGTCTGTGCAGGCCCCACACAGACCCCACTTACATTTTTTTCATGTCCAGCCTAATAAACAAGCAGCCAGCTGTATGTATTTCATGCGCTTGTGGGCAGCCTCCACTGGCAGCTCCAGCAAGAGTGCAGAGAAGGGCAGGAAGCGATCACTCCTCAGATGAGCTAGGATTTTCGCCCACAACTCTACTGTATTAGCCAACCTGTATGTGCAGAGGCACTGCACGCAGCCTAATTGATGGGATGTGGACACATGGGTGCACATTAGCCCACATTTGTCCACATGGTGGGCTCGACATTCTCCAAGATCCCTCTGTTAGTGAGGGCTGCTTGTCTGCTGGGTGGTGGCCACATGGCCAGTGGAGGAGAACACCTCACCTAATAAATGGGCAGGTAGACAGTGGACACCCACCTGGTGTGGGGTAATGTGGACTAACATCTTATTTGTTTTCACCCCATAATAACCAGACATAAGAAAGCCTGGCCTGATTTCCAGAGTAACCAAGAACCTGAAGCGCCCTTTGTCGTCAGCCGCATCAGCTTAAGGCCGCGTTTAGACAATCGCGGTGGTGCCAGTGCTTGTTTTTCAAAACTACAGGGAGGTGAGTTTAAAACTGACACCGCCGCCGATTATGCGCATCTGTGGGCGATGCGTGTCCATTTCC
>QEPC01008067.1:123729-136528 GCA_003113815.1 Sphenodon punctatus
TGCATAACACAAGGTTTCAGTTTATGGTTTAAGTTTCATTTCATTACAAAAGTGAAATGAAACTTAAAGCAATCTAAAAATCCTACTCAACGCCTGCTGTTCAGGAACAGTGACTAGCTCAGAAGGTGTTGGGAAGGGGGAGGCAGATAATTAGTTTCGTTTCTTGCAAGCCTCTCCACCCCTGGTGCCTGGAAGTCTGCTCCTCAGTGAGTGACACCTCCCTGTCATGTTTGACCTTCCAGTGAACCTTTTTTTGCCACCCAAACTCACCCAAACGCGATCTGAACTGACCGAACTGTTCGGCCATTTTGCCGTTCGGTGTTCGGTTTGTTCGGTATGTTCGCGTTTGGGTTCATGTTCAAGTTCGGTCGTCCGAACAGGCCGAGTTCAGGCTGAACTCCGAACTGCCGAACCGCGTTCGCCCATCCCTATTAAGTGCTAAAAGAGTAGCACAGGGCTCTTTCTACTGTTCTACTGCTTATATTCTGGGTGCCTTCACAAGATAGTACACCCCTGACCAGCATTAGCGTCAAGGTTCTCAGTTGCCTTTAGGGTGAGGGGCCTGGAGTGTGGCTTATTGCCTAGAGTACATGGTTTAAAGCTAGTGCTGGAACAAACAGTGGATTTGATATTCACAACTGCTGTTTGCATTTTTGGATAGCTGTCTGAGTATTGCACGTCCACTTATTTGTGTATTCTGGTTTGATAACTTCATTTATTTAGATATGTCAGTTATTTAGGACAGTTCATTTTGGGTAGTTTGATTATTTCATTTTGCTAATAGTGCCACCAAGACAAAAAGCTAAGAGTGAAAAATCAAAGTGGTCAAAACAACCAGCCAAACATACTGAAATAAAATAACCAAAGCAGAAGAACCAAATTGAAGATCTAATCAAGCTGTTTGTATCCACTTTGTCAGATATTGTATTAGCTGCAAATACTAATTTCAGCTCTATGTAAAACTTACATTTTCAGTCATTATTATGACTCCAATACTGTTCTGTGCAGTCTGGTTCCTTGTTTTCCTATGTCCATGCAACCTGCTTTTACATAAGCTAGTGTGCACAGGGAAAACTATATTAGGGCTTCAAATGATGTAACCAATGAGTCAGAGCTAGTTTTTTTCTTCTCTAAGTCTAGTTACATGCAAGATTTGTAATTCCTTCATCAGAGATTACCTTCTCCCTGCCCTTCAGAAGCTGTACTGTAAGTTAGTTTTCTCCCGTAGCCCAATATCAGAGACATTTGCCGTAGATTTATGAGAATCTGAGACTTGATGGTGCCATTGTTCTGCCTCTTCATATTCCAGTTCCTTGATTATTCTAAAGAAGTCTGGAAATTAGTTTCTCACAAGAGTGATGGGCCTCCTGAAGACATGACTGCTGTGTAATTAAAAGGAATTAGATTCAACACCACCACTAAATTGAAATTTGTTGTGGAAAAGCAGCTCCAGCTGTAATTTAGCTGACTCCTAGCATTCTTCTAAATAATGCACCACATTTTTATCATAAATCACCATTTAAAGGCATATCTATCTATCTATCTATCTATCTATCTATCTATCTATCTATCTATCATTACTCTAAAATGAAACTGAAATCAATAATCTGAAAAGTTGGATGTATGAAAATGCTTTTAAAATTGCCTGTAGTAAGATGTGTGTATGTTTCAGGAGGAGGGGTGGAGGTAGTTTGGAAAGGCTAAGATTACTCAATTACTAGAAAACTCCAAATCTCTTATTAAAGAGCTTTTAAAAATGTTTTATGCATAGCAAAGCAGAAATTAAAGGGTTATTTAGCTGGCAAACAGAGATTATTTTTTCTTATCAGTCCTCAAAGCACAGATCAGGAATTAGATTGAAATTTGCTTTTTTATAATAGAAAATCCCCAGTAGTTAAATAAATATGCATTATAATTTCACTATGTGTCTCATGTATCCTTTCTGCACCTATTTCAGGAAAGAAATTAAATTGGAAGTGTTTAGCCTTTCTATAATCTAAGGAGGAAAAAATGTCCCTTAGGCATTTAAACATATGACATTTGTCACATGCACACAGAAATGAGGCTACAGACACGAGTTTGGATTTAAAATGGCTGCAACTCTTTATGGATATTAACTAGTCTGCGTCAAAAATGGAAAGAGGTACGGGTAAACTGATAACAATAACTCCAACTTGAACCATAAAAACTAACCCTTCCCCCTGCACGTTCAGTGCCCCATCTCACTGATTCCGATAATATCCATCTGCCAATCCAAATCCCCCAAATTGGGATTGTGCGGGGGAAGTGACTGGTCCTTCACCCACTAGGGACAGCATGTATCCTGCATAGTAGCACAGAACCCTTCACTCCCCAGAGTCAGGCGAAGCCATAGGTCACATATCCCCCTGAGTGGTACACCCTTCCCTCACCTCACTCAGGTGCCTCAATTTTCCATAGTAAGCCATCCATATAGGGTTATATCCAATTGTGTGAGCTAATTCTTACCTTTGGCACTGGACGGCCACCAGAGCAGCCTGCTTATTGCAAGGCATGCTTTCCCCACAACAAACCCTAATCCAGACTGTTTTGAACCAAATTAACCATTAAGTCCCTTAATGCCTTTAAGTTAAAGATCCATGCCTAAATCAGACAAATGAACCCCATCAGTCCAAAAAAGCTCATCGCAGCAGTCAAAATGCGGCTTGACTGAGAGCACACTGTGTCCCTGGGCAGGCCCCTCCCCCTCCCATTCCCATCTTAAGCCCTGCACTTTGCAAGCAGGGCAATCCATTCTCAGAGTTACAGCCTTGCAAGCCTTGTTCCCACCCAGTGCAGGCCATAAAAGTGCCCAGCTGAACCCTCATTTTAACTAAGGCCCTTTGCTCCGTGGGTGGATGTGGGTGGAGATGGGTGTTGGCTGGGAGCAAACATTCACCAACAGCCACCGAAAGTGGTGTTTACACAGACACCCCCACACATCTCCACCCAGGGAAATGCTCCCCACCCACCGGCCAACATCCATCTCCACCCAGAGGAACTGGGTGGAGGCATCATGTGTGCACAGGGCCCATGGTGATTGGCTGCAGTGGTGCCCTGCAACATGTATAATAAAATGTAACACCCATTTTATGGGTGTTAGGGCGCTTTTAAATGAGCACTCGCATGGCACTGCCTTGAAAGATGGCCGATCACTGATGCGGATGTGAGGGGGAAGGACTGCAGGGATGGTGTGATGCACGAAAGACGCGGCTGCAAACTGCATGAAGCATTTAAACAAACATGACAATGCCATGAAATGGTGCACCCCACCCACTGCTAGACATGGTGATATTAGGGTGGGATCATGGAATATAGCTGGCTGGGTAAATAAGCTGCTAGATCCAGATTTTATTCTATAGTTACGGACGTATGAAATAATTTGTATCCAGGACCTGTGGCTGATGGATGCCAGCCTCTTTTCTTTGGAGGAATATCATAGTTGACTTCTCCCAGCAAGGAGAAAGCACCGTAAGGGCCACCCTTCTGGTGGCACTGGTATACTGATTTCACATAAACTAAAGGCTGTAGTCAACTCAGTGGATACTTATGAGAATAGTATCCTATTGTTAGATTGCTACATCCCTAAGATGGGGCTTCCCTTCCTGTTAATAAATATATATCTCCCCCCATCTGATGAGGATATGAGGGCACAGTTTAAATTGTTTATTGCACGAAAACAAGAGGAGTGTAATAATGTGGATTTATTCATTTTAGGAGACTTTAATGCTAGAATGGGACCAACAAATCTAGCCCTTTGGAAAGATTTACATCAAGCTAATTTATTTAGCCCTGAAGAGAATTGGAACGAAGGTAGGATTTCAAGGGACCAGAAAACAAATAAAGAGGGGAAATTACTCTTTGAATTTGTCCTGGATAACAATCGCTATATTTTGAATGGCAATTACCGGGGGGATATCCCTGGGGAGCTAACATTTCCATTCTCACACGGGGGAAGCACAATAGACTATGCCCTGGTCTCCTTCCCGCTAGTATATTATGTAGGCACTTTTACAGTGGGAGATTTGTGTGACCCTCATTGGAGATACAGGTGTTTCTGCAGACCCTAATACTTAACCCAAAGATACGGCAGCACAGATAGGTAGGATTAGAAGACTCTGGTCTGAGACACTGGCAGTGGAAATCCCAGTGCTTCTGGAGAACCATTATATAACGGATCTGAAGGCCAGGTTAGATACAACACCAGATGTGAAGTTAGCTATGTTGGCCATCGATGATCTTTTGGCACTCTTAAAGCCTTATCTCTCTAAGGTTCCCATGGTAAGTGAGAATAGGGGAACTCCAAGCGAATGGTGGGATGTAGAGTGTAGGGTCTGCCGTGCGGAAATGTTCTCGAGCCCTGAAAATTAATCATGATAAGGCTCACGTAGCTCAATACAGGCATAAATATTGCCAGTATAGATCCCTGTTAAAAAAAGAAAAAACAGGATCTTCAAAAAATAAGATGGTCCCAATTACTCTCACTGTCAAAAAGTCACGATGGGAAATTATTCTGGAAATTGGTAAATGGTTCAAGGGCAGGCCCGCATTTACTAGTAGATCCAAGAATAAGTAGTGGAGAGTGGAAACAACACTTTAAGGAGATATTTAACTCTAGTCTCCCCTTGGAAACCTCCAGAGATTGTGGATCTTCTACCCCCATAGAATGGGATCCAGTCAGTGAGCAAGAGATATTTGAGGCCATAAAAGATGCTAAAAAGTGGCAAGGCTCCAGAGATGATTTTATCCCCGCGGACCTATTTAAGGTTATGCTTTAAGGTGGCTTAAAGCTCTTGCTAATCTCTTCACACTGATAAATAGTGCTGGGGTAGTACCAAAATCCTGGAAAACAGCAATGGTAGTCCCTATCTATAAGAAGGGGGATAGGTTTGACACTAAAAATTACCATCCCATTAGTCTTCTATCTACTGTCTCAAAGATATACTCCAGATTATTGCTAAATAAACTACAGCAATGGGTCCACCAAAACCAAATTATTGCAAGGGAGCAGATAGGTTTCCTACAAAATAAAAGTACTGGGGATCATTGCTTTCTTCTAGCTCATTTGGTAGAAAAATATAAAGCCAAGGGGCTAATCATATATGCAGCATTTGTGGATTTTACTTCGGCATTTGATCTAATAAACCGAGAGAAATTGTGGGGAAAACTCCAATGCTTAAACATATATCAAAGGTTGCTGATGTTAATAAGATCTTTATACACTGAGACAGGATTAAGAGTTAGGATTAATAAATCAGGTCACCTCTCCAATAGAATTAATACTACAAAAGGCGTCAGGCAAGGGTGCCTTCTGGCCCCTCTATTGTTCAATCTATATGTAAATGACCTTATCCTAAAACTAAGGGACACAGGTGACTATATGGCCCTGAAAGTTGGTCTTAAGAGGATCTCACTCATAATGTATGCAGGCGATACGGTGTTATTGTCTACATCAGGACTGGGTTTGAGATGCCTATTGGTGGATTTCACAAAGGAATGCAGGTTACAAGAACTGAAAATTAACTATAAGAAAACAAAAGTTATGATTTTCAAACATAAATTTAAACAAGAATACTGGCAGATGGATTCGTCCCCAATAGAACAAGTAAAATGTTTTACCTATTTGGGGATAGTTTTCTCGCATAATGGGTCTTGGACCCCCCATAGTCAATCCCTAAAGACAAGCGTAATGGAAAGTATGGGGGCCATCTGAAAATTCTTCTCCACAAAAGGGGGACAAAGATTTGTGCTGGCGCTAAAGGGTTTTCACGCTAAGATAACAGCAAAATTAAGATATGGGGTTCTACTCTGGGGGATCGCGCCTGGTATGTTGAAATCCCTGGAACCTATACTCCATAAATTTCTGAGGAAGATGGCACAGGTGCCGATTTCAACACCAGCAGTTTTACTCAGATTAGAGATGGGGGTTTATTCCCTAAAAGCTTCCTTAATGGAGTCAATGCTAATGAACTTATTTAAAATTAGCTCCACACATGAGGCTGAACTAACAAATATCTGTCTCTAAGAAAAAATGAATGATGATCATTATACCTCCCCTTGGTGGAATAAAATCAATGCCACTTTGAATGAGATTGGCCTTTCTTATCTATTCTTGAAAGATTTTCCTTTCAAAGAGATAAAGAAAATAGTGAAAACTAGGATTTTAGATCTGGATGCTCAAATAGCCAGAACTGTGGTGCCTATGATTAGGACATCTCCTTGGTACCAGCACTGGACCCCTGAATGTGGGGGGGCAGATTACATTAAACATGATCTCCCTTTCCACCACAAGCGAGCATTCCTCGCTCTACGGCTGCAAATTATGCCTTCAGCGGTGGTGGAGGGGAGATACCTTGGTACTCCCTATGTAGATAGATTATGCCCGTATTGCTTGCTTGAAGTTGAGGATATTGTTCACAATCTCGTATCTCCTCATATGCCCCAGGTTTACCCTCCTCCAGAAGAGGATGTGGGAAAGGATAGTAGTACCATATAATTTAACTATAACACAGAAAATAATATATTTGCTCTCAGATGGGAACCCTCAACTTTCTGAGACGGTTGCTCTCTTTGCTTATCTCATGCAAAAAATTAGAGCAAAGGAATTGACGAGATAATGTATTTAGATCTGTGGGTTTCCGCCTGGCAGATGATTATCGAGCTCCCATGTTTTCTACCTTCTTGTATGGTTTTGGTTTAGAGGCATGGGGTGCATATGTTAATTTTATCCCATGGAATGTTTTTATTTAATCTAATTCTGTTCTTTGTATGTAATATATAATTGGTTTTGTCATGGCCAATGGCCAGAACAATAAAAGTTATTATTATTATTATTAAACAAACAGGAAGAAAGGTGGCTGTTTAAAGGATCAGCTGCGAATTTTGTCTCGTTTAAAAGCGCCCTTAGAGTGTCTGTGTAAAAAGGGCCTAAGTAGTGGCATTGACAACCTCCCCCCGCATATTCATTGTTTCAAGGACGAAATTGGTCTGAGATTATATATTGCTTAAATTGTTCCATCTTAGAAAAAAGTCTAAGGGTCCTGTAATGGGTTTGCTCCAGGTTGCTTCCTGACAGGGGATCTGTAACACCTTCATCAGAGATTCCCATCTCTCTGCCCTTCAGAAACTGTACTGTAAGTTGTATAACTTCAGTTTCCTCCCAAAATCAAGTACTCAGGTCAATATCCTATGGGATAGCAGTTTTATTTTAAGTCTTTTATCCCTGCTTAGTGCAGGATCTCAGGATTCACACCTGGCTGTGGGACTTTAGTTCACCACAACTTAAACGTTAACAAAGTCTCTAACTGTCAGGATCCTGCCTGGAAGGCGGCAAGCCTGGACACCCCACATTGCGCAACACCCTCCACCTACCCCAGGAGCCTTTCCCCTCCAGGACCTGCTCCCTCTTGTCCCGCGGCCTTCACCCCCAACACCATCGCTGTCCCCGGCGACCCCCGCTCTGGCTTCCATAGGCGATACGATGGATGCTCCAGACACATCCCATGCTTGCACTTCGATGCAGGGGGCAGCGCTCCTGAGGCCCCGATGCTCCTGGACATGGCGACACCCCGAGCATCCACGCCGTGACGGTCTGAGCGCTTGTGGCAATGCCTAGCTGGGGGGGATAAAAGCAGCTCTGTGGCACTATCACACCGCTGGTGATCAGTGCCTCCATGCCTGGGATACCAGCCGCTCTTGCTTCATTTGTTCCCGTGTCATTTGGAGTTGACAGTGTGTGTGCTTGGCGAGTGAGTGTAAGGTGTGAGTGTGATGACCGTGTGCAGTGTGAGACAGGTGAGTACAAGTAACCTTGTTTTTCCCCTAGAGCACTTACCTGGGCCCCCTCTGTATTGTGTGTGCCCTGTCCCTGTCCGCTCTCCTTCCGGGGCTCAGCACCCCCAGTCCCCAGCACTACCCTACATGGCCTTCCCCTTCCTGATCCTATGTGAATGGTAGCATAGGGCAACCAGGAGTTGCTTCCTGACAGGGGATCTGTAACGCCTTCATCAGAGAGTCCCAGATACCCAGTGATGATCTAGGCTGAGGGTTTTCAACCCTAGAAGCCATATTAGACCCTGAGGGTTTGTTTCCAGGCACAACCTTCCTGGCCCTTGCCCCTGGATGCCTTGGGGCACTTGTTAATTCCTGCTTTCTGACTTCCCTCCCCGAGCACCCTCACACTAACATAAATACTGTTAAATTAACCTTTCTTCCCTTAGTTCAGAAATCACCTCCCAGTCATGTGCACATGAATTTTGGTGGCGCGCCTAACTTGGATTGACCCCTAAAAGTAAGTAGGAATGTGTGAATGCGGTTTGGATGTTTGGAGTTCAGGCCAAACTCGGGCTGTTCTAATGACCAAACCGAATGTCTGAACCGAACGTTTGAACAGCCGAACAGTTTGGAAAAGTTCAGACGTGTTTGGGGGCAGGAAAAACGCGATTTTAGGTGGAAAAAACGTGTCTGGAAGGGGGAGGCAGCTGAGGAACAGACTTCCTGGCACCAGGGGTGGAGACCAGGGGTGGTTTCAGGGCCAAATGATACCGATACCGAAAAATAATTTTGATTTCGGTATTGGTATCGATAGCGCTATTTTCGGATGTTCGGCCAGGTTCGGCCAAACTGAACTCCGCCGAGCTGAACAACCGAACCTGAACTCAGGTTTCAAACTGAACAACCGAAAGTCCGAACGTCTGAACTGCGTTCTGTTCACGCACCCCTAAAAGTAAGTATGACAGCATGTACATTAAAGGGTCTTATTCTATGCTTCATTGCCATAAAATACCATTGATGCCCCTACAACTTAGCTGATGGAGTTTTGGGGATCATTCAGTGTACTGAAATTCAAAGAGTGCAATTGGGGGTAAAGGTGTCCCCTTCACTTTGGACTACTGACACTCCTTTAAAAATAGTCAGTGGGTGAAAACAAATATGCTAGTGTGAGGTGCCTCTCTGGCATGCTTCGAGGCGGGAAACTGGGACACTGAACAAACGTCTGTTTACACCCAGTGATAAACACTTTGTGAAAGTAGGGCATCATTCTATTGTCTTTTGATGACTGGTTTAAGAAAAGAGGAAAAAGAAAGATTCCAACATACATTAACCGCATTTATAAGAAACAAAATATTTATTATTATTATTATTATTAGTAGTAGTAGTAGTAGTAGTAGTAGTTGTAGTAGTAGTATTTTGCTACTCAGTTTCAAATTCTTCATTGTTATTCCATGATGTCAGACTACTGGGTATTATGCCAAATTACAACGTGCATCTAATTTGGAGCAGCCCATTCACACATGCTTGGCCAATTGGTTCTGAGAGAGGCAGATGTGTTTAACCAACAGATTTTAAAAATCAGGGTGGAGAAGCTAACTGGAGACGACATCACTAACTGAGTTATCCTTTCCCAGCCAGGCCATGGTCCAACTGTTGTTGCTGGCAACAATAAGCAGTACTCAATCAAGCCCAGGTGCAGAATCAGCCAGCTTGGAAAAGAAGTGTGTTCACATCTGCCCTTTCCTGATTCTAGGACTCTGCTCAGGGGGAAGAACATGCTGTTGGGAGATAAATTTCCCTCTTTCTAATTATGGGCCTTGCCATCTTCTGCCCACTTCAAGTGTAAATCACCTAATCATAAACAATTCCCCTTTAAAGCTCAACACAGATCTGATGTAATTCCCTGACAACACCAATCTGTTCACAGTACTGCATATGAACTCCAGGATTATATTAAGTATCTTCCCAGTCTTCAGACAGAGGAGCAGGAACTGAGAAATAGCACAAGGAACAACTGATTACTACCTTTACAATGTTTTCCTTTAATAGCACAGGAATATTGCCGTTATAATTTTAGGAGAGGAAAAAAGGCACAAGAATCTCTCATCCATTTTTAAAAGTTACTTTGAAAAGAGGAGGGTTTTTTTGATAATTATTAGTAAATCAAAGTAGAACGCCATTGAGGATTGATGTTATATATATGTGTGTATATATCCACATAATGGTGACAATTCCAAATGTTGCAGAGGCCCCTGATCATGGCAACCAGGAGACACGCATGCAAACTGCATGTAAACCATGCACATATTATGTTTTGGGCCTTTGTTACATTTTCACATGCGGTGACTCGCACAACTCCCCTATGCATGCAGGGATTTGGAATTGCACCCAAAATGTAGGGATGTGCGAACAGAATGGGGTTCTGATGTTCGACCGTTCGGTCGTTCGGTTCGAAAACCGAGTTTGGGTATGGTTGTTTGGTTCGAAAACCGAGTTCGGGTTCAGCCATTTGGTTCAGCGGAGTTTGGTCCTGCCGAACATTCGGCCGGGTTCGGACCTGCTGCAAGACTTGGGACACTCCAGGGACCCCCAGGGGTGCCCGTGGCAGCATGGCAGGCTGTCAGAGACCCAGCAGCAACAGCAGCAGCAGAGACTGGGAAGGCTTGGCCCGGGTTGCCCAGGCATTTCAGGCTGGCAGGCCTCCAGTTCTGATTGCTCTATGATGGCAGGTTTCTCGATTTCTAGTCACCATCATGGCAGGCGGTGGCTTGCTGACTGGCTATGTGAATCACCACCGGGCAAGGTTATGTGACCAATTTGCAGAAGAGTTAGTTGAGATCTGATGAGTAGGATGCCAGCCTGCAATGTCCGGTCCCGTATGGGTGCCGTACAAGTCACCAAGCCCTGGCCGGGCCTCTTCCCTGCCTGGAATGTAGGCCCCAGAACCCTGAGGGTGGGTCCTGGGGCTGGAGTGGCTGGCTGTGATGCAGTGGAATGACAGATCCTTGTGAGCGGAATGACGGCCCCAGAACCCCGAAGGTGGGTCCTGGGACTAGAGTGGCAGCTTCTAGATGAGATGGATGGACAGCCCGCCGTCCCTGTAACATAGGCTCCAGAAGAACCCTGACAGTGGGTCCTGGGGCTGGAGTGGCTGCTTCTTGATATGGTAGGATGACAGTTCCCTGTGAGTGGAATGACGGCCTAGGAGTGGCAGTTTCTGGATGAAGTGGAATGAAAGCCCTCCCTGTGTCACGCCACTACTGCCAACAGCTTCGGCGGTGGGGGGTCCAGCGCAGATTGCGGTGAATGCAGATGGATGCGGGGGGCACCCCGCCCCCGCCTCAAGAGGATATCACCCTGACGGAAAGGAAAACCCTGCCCCCTGCACAGCAGAACATCACCTGCACGGAAACCCCAACTCCACCTCGACGCTGTGCACGCCTAGCGTCAAGGCAAGTGCCGGAGGAGTACGGGCTTTGAGATTCAGGCTATCAGGTTCACCTGGGCCACAAGGATAACACATAAAAGTGCCGGCAGGACGTCAGCTTCCCACAAGTAATCGATGAGAGAAGCTGGCCCTTCTTGTTCCTACCTTGCGAAAGTTAAGTGATTACTTATGTGACTTGCCCGTGTTTGTGTGTCTGGTTTCTTGTTCCCCTTCTTGTTCCCCTTTTGATTATGGTGTTGTGTTTATTGTGAGCTTGAGCATCCTACCCACACCTCCCTTTCCTCACAGCTGGACTGTGGGTTTTTGTTCCTTCCCCGCTAGTGCTCCGCAATCCTCTTCCCTCCTTTCAGGTATGCAAGACCCTTCCTCGTCCGCCCCTGCTTCCCTAGACCTCACCCCCTTCCTTGTTCCCTTCCCTTCCTCTCTCCCACTTCCAGACCCCCCCTCCATCTCCCTCCACGTTGACACCTCATACTATTACCATCACGAGGTGGCCTGGTCCCTTGTTATGCGTAGCGTATGGTTGCCCTCTGGTTCCCCCTCTTCTGTGTTTGGTAAATTCTCTCCTCCCCGATGATGACATGGGTTGCCCTCTGAAGCAGAGGGAAAGCCCACCCACGAACCTGAGGGGATTACCTTTTAGCCCAGTTTGTCCTCGGAGAGACAGCCATAGCCTAAGAGGGTCCCCCCACTGGGCGTCCATGTCTCTCTCTGTCCTTGTCTCCTTCCCCCACCCTTCTCTAACACCTGTCTGGAATGTAGGCCCCAGAACCTTGACAGTGGTTCCTGGGGCTTGAGTGGCTGACTGTTTCTTGATGTCATGGAATGACAGCTCCCCGTCAGCCGAATGATGACCCCAGAATCCTGATGGTGGGTCCTGGGGATGGAGTGGCAGCTTTTGGATGATGTGGATGGATAGCCCTCCCTGCCTGTAATGTAGGCCCCAGAACCCTGAGGGTGGGTTCTGGGGCTGGAGTGACTGATTCTTGAAGCAGTTGAATGACAGCTCCCTGTGAGTGGAATGATGGGCCCAGAACCCTGAGGGTGGGTCCTGGGACTAGAGTGGCAGCTTCTAGATGATGTGGATGAACAGCCCTCCCTGCCTGGAACATAGGCCCCAGAACCCTGAAGGTGGGTCATGGGGCTGGAGTGGCTGGCTGTTTCTTGACGTGGTGGAATGACAGCTCCGTGTGAGCAGAATGATGGCCCCAGAATCCTGATGGTGGGTCGTTGGTCATGGGACAGGAGTGGCAGCTTCTGGATGAAGTGGAATGACAGCTCACATATGGAGGGTCCTTATTCGCTTACAGCATGTCTCAGGGACAGACCGCTCTGCTCCTGTTGGACACAGACAGCTATTTGGACTTAGAGGAGGTATCCAGCATCATTACTGAGGAAGGTGAGGAAATAAGCAAGAGGAACTTGTAGGCTGGTTGGTATGGGTGGAGCAGCAGCAGAGGCACTGCCAGGGCTTGGTGGCTAGCAGCACCCCCACTTGGCTGGGCATTTCAGGCTTGAGTCGTACAGAACTCAAGAAGCTCTACTGCCAATTAGTCAAGC
>QEPC01008067.1:136628-155458 GCA_003113815.1 Sphenodon punctatus
GTTGCCAGGGCAGGCAGACAGGTACCTTGGCATGAGAGGCAGGCAGGCTGGGGCATAGTTCGAGCTTTGTCCACAGGGTGGGCAGAAGGAAGCATGGCATGAGCAGAAGGCAGGCAGACTGAGGCAGGCTTTGAGCTTTTCCCACAGGACAGGCAGAAAGACAGCGTTGTATGTGCAGAAGGCAGGCAGACTGAGGCAGGCTTTGAGCTTTGCCCACAGGGTGGGCAGACAGGCAGTGTGGCATGTGCAGAAGGCATGCAGACTGAGGCAGGCTTTGAGCATTGCAACCTGGGTGGGCAGACAGGCAGCATGGCATGAGAGGCAGTAGGGAAGGCACCTTGGCAGAGCACCCAGGTAGGCTGGCAAACACTGTGCAATGTCATTTTTGTTATTGTCAATATCGATATCGATACCGATAACAATTTCAAAGATTTTATTTTCGCTACCGGTATTGATATCATTTGGTCCTGTGATTGCGCCAAAAACCGGAAATCAGAAATGGTATTTCATTTGCGTGTGTTCTCGTGGTTGTATGAATAGTGTTAAAAATTGGTTGTGAGCATTTGTGTGTGTGTGTGTGTGTGTTGTGGCTGTGTGTTTGTGGTTTAGTTGAGGTGGGGAAATGGAGGGTGAGAAAAAAAGAAAAATGAAGATGAGGAAGGTGAAGGTGGAGGAGGAAGAGGCCCAGTCTGGAACATCTGAGGTGATGGAGGTCGCCTCCTCACTAGAGGAGGAAGAGGGCAGAGGAGATGCCACTTCTGCCAAGTTTGTAAAATCTATTTTTGTTTATTGTTCCATATAACTTTGAGGACAAGAAGAATTCTATCCTTTAGAGTGAGCTCACTGGTGTGTGGATGGGTGGGTGGTGAGCAGTCAGGCACAAACAGTGGGCATCAGCGGGTGGCAGCGGATGGGCAGGATTTGCATATGTCTTATTTCTGGTTCTGCCAGAGAGAGAGCGAGAGAGGGGAGGGGCTCTTCCAGCAGTCAGGCACGAGCCACAGCACCCACTCAGACACGTGCCAGCCAGGGTCTCTACTTGTCATCCCTAGCACCCCAAGAAGGGCAGGATTTGCACGTGTCTTATTTCTGGGTCTGCCACAGAGAGAGAGAGGGGGGGTATATTTCAGCAGCCACCGCCAGAGTCTTAACTTGCAGACACTACAGCACCACAGGTGGTGGTGGTGTATGTGGGAGAAAGGGAAAGAGGCAAGTAGGCAGCACTTCAGCACCATCCATCCACTTGGTGTGGGAGAATGGGTATTGGTCTGGGAAGCACTAGAGGCATCACCATGAATGCATGATATGATGTAGGTGTTTATGTGTTCCTGTTTCAGAGAGGGTGCCAAAACCCCACCAAAGGGGACGTTGGTGGATCAAACCACCAGACAGATGAGGTCCGCGGTATGGAAGTATTTCCATACCGCGAAAGGCGGATTTTCAGAATGCAAGGTAAGGCACAGGGCCTCCAGCTCCGCTGAGGAGTCTCCAGCCCCCTGTGAGGAGACACAAGAGGCAAGGGCATTTTGGGTGTAAATTGAGAGGCCCACCAAAATGGGCTAAGGGTCAACACCCACAACATGGAGGACCGGCTGGTGGAATGGTTTGAGGAGCTACAAGTAAGGAAGCGCCAGGCGGAGTTGTACCGGGAGTACCTCTGCACTGAGAAGGACGCCCTCGAACTGTTCCACCAGTCAGTCTTCAAATGGAAGGCATCCCTGGAGGGGGGCCTGGATTTTTCTAGGCTACATGGGTACGAGGTGGAGGAGGTGCCTGCCTCTCGGTCCCATGCACCACTTTCTCCTTTCCCCTATGTTCCAGGCGACAGGCTCACAGACTCCTAAGTTAGTTAACTTTCCTTTCTTTGTATATATATATATATTAATGTTTGTTTTATAAAGTTGTAATGTGTGGTGTTTAAAAAGTTTTTATAAAAGTTATATTTGTTACCAGCTGAGTTTGACCAGTCTAATCTTTTATCCCTCTGTGCTGCTTCTGGCAGGTGGCAGACTCTCATTGTATATACAGCTTGTCACATTCCTAAGTGACAGCAGCAGCACATGGAGCGTATTAGTCCCAAGATCTGACAGCAGGGTCTCAACTTGCAGACAGCCCCCCAGGAGGGGCAGGGCTTGTGTCTTTGCGGGTGTGCCAGAGAGAAAAAGAGAGATATTCTTTGACAGCGGGTAGCAGGTGGCGGGTGCTGGTGGTCAAAGGGGCTCTTTCAGCAGCTTCAGCGGGCATCCGCGGGTCGGTGCGGAGGAGTAGGCTGTTGCAGGGGCAGGCTTGCGCGCAGGCACGGGTGGCCACTGACTAGTCAGGCACGAGCAGCAGCAGCACCTAGATGATGGTTCTTGGGACTTGAGTGACTGCTTCTGGTTGCAGTTGAATGGAACGACAACCTCCCGTGACTGGAATGATGGTTACAGGATCTTGATGATGGTTCCTAGGACTGGAGTGGCTGCTTCAGGTACAGTGGAATGACAGCCCATGGGACTTGAATGATGTCCTGAGAATTAGTTCTTGGTTAGGCACACTTCATTTAAAATCATTCTAATAGGTGGTACAGGGAGGAACAGGTGATGCAAGGAGGCACACAGGCAGGGGCACATAATTTTGTTTTGTGTTATTTCCATCTGGTAGGTTTGCTGCTGGATGTGGGCATTGGGCATGAGCACAGATGAGATCTCTCACTGGTTCTGGCAGGTGTCACCTTGAGCTGGATACACCTCTCCGCTTCCACCCCCATCTCTCTCATTCTAGCAGGGAGCCTCTCTCTCTCTCTGGCCATATACTGTAGGTGACAGCATGGGTGGGATCGTGTCTGACTCTCCTGCTAGCAGTGGAGAGATTCTCTCTCTCTCTCTCTCTCTCTCTCTCTCTCTCTCACCATAAGCAGCAGGTTGCTACCTTGAAAAGAAAAGGTGGAATGACAACTCCCTGGAATGATGACCCCAGAAACGGTAGGTCCTGGGTCTAGAGTGGCTGCTTCTGGATTCAGTAGAATGACAGCCCTCCCTGCCTGTAGCATCGGCCCCAGAATTAAAACGTAGACCCCTACCAAAATCAGGCCTGTGGAGTTTGGGGCGTAGTGATGGGCTCTGGCTGCTGCCTGCTGCCACTCCACTGGCACGGCCCCTACCACCTCTGTCATGTGACCCATTGCCCGCCTTATGGGCAGCAGACCGGCCTCTCCTGCTTCCCTTCTCCATGTCTTCCAACCCAAGGAATACACTTGTAAATTTTTTATATATATATAAAATGTCCCAACTCTGCTCAAGAGATGGCTCAGCCTACCCAAGCTTATTCTCTGGAAACACATTAGGCTCCTCCCTAGATGTACTTGCCACTGGTTGTTGCTGGTGGGATTGTGTTCTCGGCAACCATACTAGGGGTGTGCATGTCATTTTTGTTATTACAATAATAATAATGAAAATTGTCATTTTCATTACAAAAACGATATTTTTTTTTAACAAAAATAGAAATGAAAACAACATTTTGTTTTTGAAATAAAGGGAAAAACTGAAAAACATATTTATGGCTATAACATTTTTATTTCTTATTCCATTGTGATGGCATTTGGGGTGCTTGTACCCACAAGAGAGGGCATTACGTGTACCAATGTATGAAATGATTCTATAAAGGGAACTGATTTTAGAAGCAAATGAATGTTGTGATTTTAAGAAAACCTCCATACATATTCTTGACTACACTGTCTTTATCTTTCATCCAGTTTGCATGAAACCTGTGAATATCATGTCCCTCCACAAGCTTAATATGCCTGCTGATTTTGAGAAAGATTGGATGAAGGGTCCTGATGGCATAAGACAATATCTTGTTTACAAGATATTTGACAGGAATGTATCACATATATTCCCTGTCATCCCTGCCAAACTACAGGACACTTTAATAAAGGCACCCAATTTTATAAGCCATTGAAGTTGTCCCCTTGAAGACCACTCAGATAAATAGCAACACATGCAGTGCCAGTCAGAGGCAGGCAACTGGCATGGCAGGGGGAGAGAGGCTGTAGGAGGGAGGATGTGGAGCAACCCAAAAGACTGACAGACACATTCACTGGCCAATTATTGCATGCTTCCAGCTTTAAAGGACCAATGAGTGGTGGCTTTGAGGTGGGCTTTGGGGTTACTCTCAGGCGGGCATAGAATGGACATAACTGGGACTTTGTGGATAGCATCTCAGCAATCAGGAGACATAGTTTACACATCCAGGCTGGCCAATTATCATCACAATTGTATCCTGCAGCACTGTGACAGAGGACATAAGAGAATCTCTATTGACTATTTCCCAAACAGATGCTTCTGATTTCCAAGTAACAAGTGGGGGAGAGATTTTGGGATGGTCACAGCACAGAATGAAGATATTTGGTTGACATTTCTGCTGGCCAATTGGCATCACAAACCAATCTTATACCACAGTGACACATAAGAGTATCCCTGGCATAGGCTCATTCTCTGCATATGCTGTGCAGGCATATAAAATTGGGACCCTTTATCACATAGGCCCTTTTTACACAGACACTCTAATATGGATGGGTGAACGCCACTTTCAGTGGGTGTTGGTGAGTGTTTGCTCCCAGCCAACACCCATCTGCACCCACACCCACCCATGGAGCAATGGCCAACACTGCCGGTTGCTCCATGGGTGGGTGTGGGTGGAGATGGGTGTTGGCTGGGAGCAAACACTCATCAACACCCACCAAAAGTGGCGTTTACACAGACGCCCCACCCATCTACACCCAGGGAAATGCTCCCCACCCACTGGCCAACACCCATCTCCACCCAGAGGAACTGGGTGGAGGCATCATGTGTGCACTGGGCCCATGGTGATTGGCTGCAGTGGTGGCCTGCAACATGTATAATAAATGGGTGTTAGTGTCTGTGTAAAAAGGGCCATATTTCTGATATTTGGCAGAGATGATCGTGAAAGTGTGATATAGATCCCTGCCAAATTTCATGTACTGCTTGGACTACAAAGATGTTACAGTCAGACATACATTTATAAGTTAATTGCTTATACCACCAGGACCCTTTACACAATGCTTCTGAAAGCTGGCAGAGATGGTAAATATGGGAAGGGCTATAAACATGCCAGGTTTTATCTACATTGAATGTGAGGTAAAGCAGTTACACCTAAGAATGTATATAAAGATGTTTGCAAAATAAATTAATTTAACTGCTTCTAAAATTCTATTCCTTTATGCAATCTTTTTGGTACATGTAATGTCTTCCATTGGAGGTATAAGCACACCAAGTTTCAGCCACGTATAATGAAAAACCAAAAGATACAGCCAAAAAGGTTTTTTCCATTGAAACCAATGGAAAACGGAAACGAAAACAAAAAGACAAAAATGACAATTTGATATTTATGAAAACGAAAATGACAGATTTAAATAACAAAAATGAAAAAACTAAAACAAAACTGACATGGGTCCCTGGTGCACACCTCTAAACCATACATAAGGGTGTGTGTGTCTGTGCCTGCACTAATTTGAGGGATGGAAGCTCAAGCTAGGTCTGCCTGGGTGCTTGAATAATGCCTAGAAGTTTTGTCCTAAAATATTGAAAATTTTGGGCAATTATTATAAAAATAATTTTATTGAGTAATGTTTAGAAAATCGCTCATTAGCTGAAACACACATAATCATTTTTACCCCAGTATTATACTGGTCTAATGCCACTGATTAGAATAGAATTTCCACCTGATTTACACATGTATGTCTTTAAGTGAGAGCAGAGTTGGAACCTAATTTTCCTACATCATCTATCCTGGCAAGGTGCATAGAAATTAAATGCCATAATGCATTTGGAACTTTGGGCTGATGCATAAAATATCAATAATACTTTCAAAAGGTTTTTTTAAAATATCTGGCTCAGCCTTCAAATTCTTCTGTTGCTTGGCAGTCAATCAGTGTGTTCTGAGTTAAAATACTTTGAAACTGATAAAGCAGCAGGCAAATGTGAATGAAGATTTTCCTTTTTAAAAAAAAAAAAAAAATGTTCCAAAAATTTAAGTTGCAGAGGAAATGGCAATTTTAACCTATTTATGTTTGCAAAATTTACCGAGTCACTTTAGTGACTGAATAATGACCGTCTTCGCATATTTATAAGAAATTGACACACAATGCAGGTGGAAGAGAAAATAGCAAAATCCAATATTTTTGAAGTACAAGGAACAGAAGAAAAAATAATAGCTCAGTAAATCATCCTACAGTGATTTAGTGCAGGTGTCCCAGAAGCTATGATACATTAGAAGAGACTCAATGGACTTCTCATTTCTTTCTCATTGGGCTTTGCACTACTCAATTAAATCCTATCTATAAATAACCTGAAAACCGTACATCTTGAAAGATAAACATTGCAGAAGTTCATATACAGAAAAAGTAGATATCGGTCTCTAAACTACTGAGTATAAAGGTAATCCATATCTGTTCAAGCGTCTGGGTTTTCTTGAATAATGAGTTCCTGTAACAGGGAACTGGCTGGTAATGTCTTTGCAGGATTAGCTCTTGGGCTAGCTAGCACTCGACTACTAGTTCAGATGTATTAAGCAGGTAATAGGTCAGTTAGAACTAAACAAGGGCTGTATACAAAATAGCAAGTTCTGCCTTTCTCTTCTTACCCCATATTTTCCTAAGGTAGCATCCTAGTAAGGTTGAGAGAAGACCAGAAATTGCTCTCTGGGGAAGGAACATTCTCCTCTCTCCTTCTCCCCCTGCCCCACAAGGGATGAAAGCAAGAGGCTTCTGGGGACAGAAGTGTATGTGACGGGACATTGTCCGGGCCATGTCAGGGCACCGTTCATATGTGTCTGTGGCCAGGCTGCTGTCCCACCACCTGCATGGGTTGGTGAGGGAGAGAGATGCAACAAATGTGTGGGTGGCCAGTCCCATCCCCACACCACTCCCAGTGACCTGCCTACTCACGAGGACAGGTAGTCATGTTGGCCAATGACAGCCAGTGATGACAGCTGGTCATGCCAAGTCTTGATCTGGGCTGGGTCATGGCAGGCCACAACAGATGTGCTAGTTCACTGTTGTCCACTGTGGCTTGATTTGGCCCAGTCAGGCGGGCCTTACTTCAGGCTATGACTTCAGGGGTTTCCTGAGGTCAGAGCCTGAACTAGCAGTCAACATGGCCCAGAAGAATCCCAGGCCAATATTTGGCAGTGCAAAAAACAGTGTGCTGGACAAAGCAGGGCACAGCAGGCCTAAGTAGGCCACTGTCATGTCTGTTTTTATCCAGTGTAACAGGACTGGTCTTGCAGTGACTCACCCACATTGAGGACCAACCTGTTACAGTTGCCTATATGAAATTAGCATTAGCAGTCATCGTAAGTGCAGTAATATTTTCCTATAATTTTAATGCATTGTTGTGGAGAGTTGATTTTGATATGGTATGTTTAAGTGTCATCTCTTTAAAGATTCTTAATGGTAAGTCAGTTTTCCCTGTAAATTTAGGACAAAAATAATCTGTGTATTCTTACAGAACAAACCTGAAAAACAAAATCAATTTCATACACAGTCCCTTGACCGTATTTTTAAGTCTTATGATTAAAGCAAAGTTACCTCAGCTATTGAAATTGCTGGCTTCTTTTTAGTTGATCTTCTATAGGGATGGGTGAACGCGGTTCGGAAGTTTGGAGTTTGGCCTGAAATCAGCCTGTTCAGACGACTGAACGCGAACACGAACACGAACATACTGAACATACCGAACACTGAATGGCAAAATGGCCAAACAGTTCGGTCAGTTCGGGTGGCAAAAAAAGGTTCACTGGAAGGTGACAGGGAGGGGTAGTACTAGTCACTGAGGAGCAGACTTCCAGGCACCAGGGGTGGAGAGGCTTGCAAGAAATGAAACTATCTGCCTCCCCCCTTCCCAACACCTTCTGAGCTAGTCACTGTTCCTGAACAGCAGGCGTTGAGTAGGATTATTAGATTGCTTTAAGTTTCATTTCAGTTTTGTACTGAAATGAAACTTAAACCTTAAACTGAAACCTTGTGTTTTTGATTCCCCCCCCATCCCATATATAGAGAGATAGAGAGATATAGATATAGAGAGATAGATAGATAGGTTAGGGATAGTAGTTGTAGGAGCTAGCTTAGTGATAGAGATAGCGTTAGTGATTTAGTTTTAGTGTTTGTAGAAGTAGGCCTGTGTACTTATTAGATAATCCATTTAGTTCATAGCATTTAGAATAGTTAATAGCAGTTAGATTTAGTGTCGATAGATATATATAATATTAGATAAAAAAATAAATTAAAAAACCCATATAAAAAGAAGAAAAACAAATAAAAAACAAAAGAAAACCATATAAAACCCAATAAAAAACCAAAAAAAATATAAAAAACAAAAAAACCACCCATAACATTTCCTGAACGTAGCCGAACCAAACGGCCGAATGGCCAAACAGAACAGCAAATGACTGATCAGAATGGCCGAACTGAATGAGTGAACCCAAACCCGGCAAACTAACCGAACTGCCGAACCGAACGAACAAACCGAACGCAGCCGAACTGAACGGACGAAACGAATGGACGAAACAAATGCAGCCGAACCGAACAGCTGAACCCGAGCCGCGATCTCTTCGCCCATCCCTAATCTTTTAGGAAATGACTTCACAAAATGTAAAGAAAGTTATCTGTTTGTTACACTGCTGAACCAGTGTGACTGAGTATTTAACTCTGCATCTACCATGTTAGAATCCTGGATTCCAATCCTCAGAGCATCCTTGTGCATCCTCTCTGTTACTTCATTTATTTACCAGTAGCTAATAGTTCTTCAGCTTGTCAAGCAGGACCTTGGCTGAAAAGATATGGTACAACGGGTAGAGAAACAGAACCCAGCAGAAGTGAGATTCAGACTCATGCCTGCCATTACCCAGCTCCGAGAACAATCTTCAAAGCTGAAGCTATATTAGTTTGGGTAACTCCAGGTGAAGCAACATGAGATGTTATCCCACTTTGGGCAGCATTATTCCACTTTGGGAATGTTAATATAATGCAATGCAGTCTCTTGTATGACCAGTGGTTGCCAGATGTTCACCGTGCCCCGGACGGGCATCTAGCTACTATGGGTATTTTCAAATGTGACACCACACTTTAATCCTGCCTGAGGTGAGAGCCCTCACTCTGGGCAGGATCTGTCCCCACTACCAAAAAAACGTTCCGGCGTCCGAGGCTGGGGAGTGCAGGGAGATGGCGGGGGTGATGTGCAGATGTGGTCCGCATGCCCCCCCCCCACTGTTCAGCCCAGCTCAGCCCCCTCCCTGATGGGCATGTGCAGCAGCCTATGAGGCCACTGCACCCGACTGGAAAAGCTCCAGCCACCCACCAGAGTTAGGTAGCGTAGGCCATCATACATGATGTCCCACTTTACCCCGGTCCAGGGATGGCTTCTCCGGACCATGGCAGGGCTTACTCTGGGTTGTGTGCACACAACCTGGAGTTAATCCTGCTTTTGGGTGTGAGGGTCACAGGTAACTGGAGCAGTTTGGAGTATTTTATTCAGCAGTAAGTTTTTTGACTATATACTGTACTAAATTTGGCTATTGCAGTATGTGAATAAATTCATGATTTCATTATTTAAGTATTAGGGAAGTTAAATTAGGCTCCTTTTCTGTATTGCTTCTTACTCTTTCATTTATATAAGCATGAATATCTAGATAGAAATGATTGCATTTTAGGTATGAGAGCAATAATAATAATGTCCACAAATAGAAGTAAATACTGAGTGCTGAATAATACTTAATTTGATCAACTGAAAATAAGAGCAATATTCATGACAATGTCTCGAGGTGATTGGTAATCTGATTTTTCACCCAAATTCAAAATTAAATCTCTCACCTTCTGTCAAACAGAACTTAATATTTACTGTGACTTTCAAAGCTGCAGGATAGTCTTTGTAAATGAATTTCCTTGTTACATGATAAAAATTACACTGCAGTTCTGAAACCTAATTTAGGGTCTATATACTTTCAGCTCCATAAATCATCCACATGGCCTTCAACTGAACTGTTCTCACCACTTCTCACAGACTGTAATATATTATATAACTATATAAAATATAAGGTACAGTAACACTTGCTCTTAAAAATCAGATTCAGGATAGCACTTATTAAAAAAAGATCCATTCTATTGGGATAATACTATGATATAAAACTTGAAATCCCATTAAGATGACTTATGCATTCCACATCCTCTTTAGAGGATGACTTCAGATAAAGCTTGAGAAAGGGACTTCTTCACCTTTGCAGAGGGCCCCAATCCATTTATATAACTCTTAGACATGCCTCTGTTTTTAACTCTTGATGCTTACAGGTCTTGCTACCTTAATGTAATTTTAAAGGGTCCATTTAACTTATTGTAATCACTGTTCCCAAAAAGGTTTCAAGATTATGAACGATTGCATGCACATATGAGAAAGGTGGAGGGTAAAGCCACACGAGCTGGGGTGGGCTCAGTTTCCTGCCTGCCCAATGATGGGCAATGGCAGCTTCCACACTTTGGGCTGGTGAGGAGAGCAGGTCACACAATCTGCCCCCATGCAGCCATCACCACCACCCCCTCCATGTCTCAGTGCAGTCCAAGGAAACAGCCACACTGGGCTGGAAGTCCAGACTCCTGCTGTGCTGCAGAATTTGGCCCACTGCCTCTAGGCAGCTGTTAGGAGGGGGGGGGAGAAGCACACACAATCTTTCCACCCACCTAACAGCTGATTGTGGAGGGGACTGCAATCAGCTGTTAAGAGGCTGGGGGGAGCACACATGCTCCTCCCAGACTCCCCTTTCTCCCCAATCACCTGTTAGGCAAATAGAAAGAGTGTGCTTCTCCAAGCCCAGTCCTTGGATCTCACCTTGTGGTAGGACTGCATGGGCCTGGCCACATGGGATGTTGCTCTTTAGGGGTGTGCATGTTGTTTTAGTTATTACAATAACAATAATGAAAATTGTCATTTTTGCTATCAAAAACAAATCAATGACAATTGATGACAAATAATAATAACAAAAATAGAAACAAAAACAACATTTTGTTTTTGAAATAAAGGGAAAAAACTGAAAAACATATTTCTGGCTATAACTTTTTTGTTTCTCATTCTATTCTGATGAATCATAGGGAGATCGTACCCTCAATGGAGGGCACTATGTGTACCAATGTTCGAGAAAAAATAGTAGGGATGGGCGAACACGGTTCGGAAGTTCGGAGTTTGGACCAAACTCAAATAGTTCAGTCAACCAAATTGAATGTGCGACCCGAACTCGAATTCAAACATTCAATTCGGATGTGTTTGGTGAGTTCGGAATTGAATTTCCATTGGTGTCAATGGAAAACACATTATTGACTGTAACGTTTTTGTTTTTATGCTATGTTGCTGAAACTTTGGATGCCTATACCTCCAATAGAAAGAATTATGTGTTCCAAATTTCAAAATGATCGGATAAAGGAATCCGATTTTAGAAGCAGTTGAATTATTGTATTTTGCAATATTCTACATATACATTCTTAGCTGTAACTTCTTTGTCTCACATCTAATGTAGGTGAAACTTGTTCAGTACATACCTCTTCCCATATTTACTAATGTTACCAAATTTCAGAAAGATTGGAAAAAGGGTCTTGGTGGTATAAGCAATTAACATATAAATGTATGTCTGACTATAACATCTTTATAGTCCAAGCAGTGTACAGGAAATTTTGCAGGGCTATACATTACACTTTCATGATCATCTCTGCCAAATATCAGAAAGCTTTTATGAAGGTTCCCAATTTTATATGCCTGTACAACATACGTAGAGAAGGGGCCTATGCCTGGGATTCTCTTATGTCACTGTGGTATAAGATTGGTTTGTGATGAGAATTGGCATAAAAAATTGGGACCCTTTATCACATTCTCTATTATTACAAAATACTGGATTAACATTTTGTTCAACTGCCCCTTTTTTCCTCAGGAGTTCAGATACTATGGCAATTATATTGTTCCCCCAATGGTGATAAAAGACACTAGATCCAAGATAATTAGAATTTAAATGGGTACTAGCTGTAAAAACTGTCCAGTGGTTCACTTAGCATGCAGAGTCATCAACTAAGTTCATTTTTAAACAGTCAGAGGAGGGCCGGGCCCATGTGGGGCAGATGGAGCACCGCAGTGTGGGCCATGTGTGAGGGAGGGTGAAGACGGGGGCACACCCACCTTCACGCACAGAACAATCGGCCTTTTCACTGATTTCTCCATGATGTGGGGTGGGGGGTGGAGATGTGTGGGCATGCATGGGTTGCAGGAGCGCACACCCACACACTTCCACATTTAAATGATTGTCTCGTTTAAAAATGGCCTAAGACTCACTTGGGATTCACCCAGTCAGAAATGTTGCCTAAACTGGAACAAGGCCCATACTCAGCCCTTTGACACCCTTTCTGTCCACAGGTCACACAACCATCATGCCCAACATAGAGCACAGGAAGGGTATGACACTGGTTGCAGGCATGAGGCATTTAGCCGTTTGCACAGTGCAGTTCCCCTTACCTCCTTAGGTAAAGGGGGAGTGGGGTCCAAGACACAGGCTAAACCAGCCTTCCAAACTTTTCTTATTTCATAAGGAGACCGATCCTTTTATCACTGGCCTAATGAAACAAATGCTCTGGTGTCCTGCTACCTGATATAAAGCAAAGGTAACTAAAATACTGAACTTACGTGAATCTTAAAAAGCTTAGAACACCTTACAAATGTTCAGCCAACAATCAAAAAGGGATGAAGACAGAACATTCAGATGTTGTGGCCAGTTGTGACTTTGGGAAAAACTATCACCATCCCCAAACAGGTGACATTCCAAAGCTCTTAGTGACCAGTTCAAGATAGTGGGTCTTTTCTAGTATGAGGGGCTCTTAAATCCCCTGGAGGGAAACTCTGTGTGTGCGTGTGTGCGTGCGTACGTGAGTGCGTACCCTTTTAAGCTTGCTAATCTCGTGCTGGCTTTCCCAATGGCTTCTCTTCCACCACTCTGGGGTGGTGAAGGCAGCAAACCCTGCCCCACCTGAAGCATCAGTGCAGTACAAAGTCCACACAGGTACTTGCAAAGGGCTTCATTGAATTCTGTGGTGTATTTCAGAAAGGAGTACTTTCAAGTTCTTTGGTTTCCTATGAAAAGAATAAATCTAATGTTCCATTTTTATCACAGAGAATATACCACCTGATAAATTATTATACAAAGTGAGAGGCTTTGACCTCCAAGGTCTTCTTGTAGCATATATGCCTCTAGTCCTAACATATTTCAAGCTTTTGTGGTTGGTTTGAGTTGCTACCTCAGCTTTGTCTAGCCTGTAAGACTTCCTTCTGTGAGGTTAGTTTAATAATTCTTATTCCAATTACATTCTTGGTAATATATGTTATCTTCTACCAATAATTCTGTATCTTCAGGCAAGCATAAGATTATATATTCCACATTCCGTTCTGCTTTTGAATTTTTCTAGCACTAAATGGTTTGGAGGTAATTTCATAGAACACAACGTTGCAATGAAATGATAGAATCTCTGCAGAACGACTCATACTGCTTCCATCAAGTTGTATGCTACTTTGGACTCAGAGATACATTATGACTTTGTTTTGGTGCCAATTCAGAAAATCACCTCATCTCAGAAAGCAAGCACCAAAGCACAAACTTAACTTTAGGAATGTGCTTAAGTGCTGAATGGAAGCCCTGAAGCCCCTTTGTTCCATTTCCATTTTGGAAGGGAAATATTTTCCCCCCACCATCTTTATATCCCACTTTAAAGCCTGGAGTAAAGTGTCATTTGTGTAGATTTGTATATTTTTAATATATTGTGATAAATTGTTTATTTTATGTTGGAAGCCTCCCCGAGATGCCGTAGGCATTGCGGGTGGCATATAAGTGGAATTAAATAAATAAATAAAATACTGGACTGCAACCTACTTGGATATCAGGCATTGGGGCAAGCCTCTGAGAGCCTATATAGGGTTAATTGGAAAGGGCCAGTGAGCCAATTAGTGTGTGCTGAGTGTTCCCAGTTGGGTGGGGCAGAATGCTATAAGCCAGCTGGTGAGCTATGAGCTGCAAAAGCCTGAGTCACAGGACTCAAAGGAACCCCAGCAAGGTAGCAATGATAAGTAGGGTGATCAGATATGCATATTTTAGAGGACACTTATGAGAAATACAGGTTGAAAAACTGCATTTGTTCCTATGCATCCCTGCAACCTGTATTTTTCATAAGTGTCCCCTAAATTTGCATATTTGGTCACTCTAGTTATGAGTCATAGGGAGAAGACCTGATAGGTGAGAGTCCTGCAAGTCCAGGACGACTAGAGATACTGTGGAGGTGCAAGTGCCAGGGAAAAGATGCCAAGCACAAGGGGCTCATGGGAGCCTAGCCTTGGGTGTGGCATAGACCAGAGGGGAAGAAAGGCAGTGGTCTGGGTTGAAGGATGTAACATATGGCAGGGGAGTGGGGCAGCAGGGAAAAATAGTTACAGGGGCAATTGGGGCTAGAAGCAAAAATGCCATCTGGAGTTATAGGATCTACATGTAAAAGGTCCTAGCTCAAAGAAGAACCTCATGTACTCAGTTGATACCAGGGGACATTTCCCTGTCCTTCCCCCAGTTTCCCTTTCCAATAGGGGTGTGAACCAGAGCACCAAGTCGTTTTTTGTTATCGTTTTCATTATTAAAATGTGTTATTTTCATTTATATTAATAACGAAATGTCATTTTTCATTATTGTTGTCATTTTTCATTATCAATGTCATTATCAGTACTAATTTCAAATGAAGATTTTGGTTTTGGTATCATTATTGGTATACTTACAGTATCTAGTATTAATTATATAATATATCCCCATATGTATTTCAAATAAAATAGCATAGTATCTAAATATCTAATCTATATATACAACTAATATCTATATCTATATAATATATGGACAGGGAGAGACAGACAGGGGAAGGAAAAGGAAATCTCAGAGGTATATCCACTATCTGTTTTTAGCAGGAGGGGGCGGCATACCTATTTTATAAATAAATAAATAAATCTCTAGTCTATATCATCTAATATATGAGATTAGATGATATGGGAAGGAAAAAGGTAAAATGTAAGGGTAAGGAATTGGAAAGGTAAGGTGGTAGGAATATATATGGGAGGATTTTTAGTGAAAGCACCAGCAGATTCTGCAAATGCACCCTGACGGTGGAATAGCTAACACAGAACCAGAGTCAAGCAGCCCAGCCCTGCAGTATAAAGGGTTGCAATGCCTTCCCCCAGAGACCCCCGGATTGTTTCTGGGAAGCAGGAGGCATTGAGCAATCAGAGGGTGCCATTCAACTGCCTGGGACCTGCTTGTTCTGTTCATTGACCAGCGATTACATCCATCAGGTTCTTGATATAATGAAAACAACATGCACACACCTACTTTCCAAGCATTCATGATTTGTCTGGCATTCTGGACAGTTCAACTATTCAAACAGTTAAAGTTAGATTTGTCTTGTGTTATAACATCTTGTATTTTATACTGTTACTGAACACATTGCTGTCTGTGAGGAGTGGTGAGCACAGTTCAGCTAGCTGAAGGCTAACCTGATGATTTATGAAACAGAAACGACACAAACCCTAAATAAGGATTTAAAGCAGCAATGAATTTAAAAAAACAAAAAAAATGTGGAATCAGAAAATTCATTGGTCTTATTGGTATGAAAAGATTGCATATAACACTGGGGGAATTTTGTAAAACTAATAATTTGACCATAAATTACAATAAAACTAAAGTGCTTGTAATGGCAAGAAGACAGAGTATTTTTTAGGGATGGGCGAACAGATCGCGGTTCGGGTTCGTCCGTTCGGTCGGCTGTGTTTGGTTCGTCCATTCGGTTTGTCCGTTCGGTTCAGCTGCGTTCGGTTCGTCCATTCGGTTAGTTCACCGGGTTCAGGTTCAACCGTTCTGTTCGGCCGTTTGGGAAATGTTATGGGTGGTATTTTTGTTTTTTTATATGTTTTTTTTTGTGTTTTTATTGGGTTTTATATGGTTTTCTTTTGTTTTTTATTTGGTTTTTTTGTTTTTATATGGGGTTTTTAAATTTGTTTTTAATCTAATAGTACATATATCTATCTACACTAAATCTAACTGCTATTAACTATTCTAAATGCTATGAACTAAATGGATTATCTAATAAGTACACAGGCCTACTCCTACAAACACTAAAACTAANTTTAAGTTTCATTTCAGTACAAAACTGAAATGAAACTTAAAGCAATCTAATAATCCTACTCAACGCCTGCTGTTCAGGAACAGTGACTAGCTCAGAAGGTGTTGGGAAGTGGGGAGGCAGATAGTTTCATTTCTTGCAAGCCTCTCCACCCCTGGTGCCTGGAAGTCTGCTCCTCAGTGACTAGTACTACCCCTCCCTGTCACCTTACAGTGAATCTTTTTTTGCCACCCGAACGCAATCCGAACTGACCAAATTGTTCAGCCATTTTGCCATTCGGTGTTTGGTTCTGTTCGGTATGTTCAGTATGTTCATGTTTGGGTTCGCGTTCGGTCATCCGAACAGGCCGAGTTCGGGCCGAACTCCGAACTTCCACACCGCATTCGCCTATCCCTAGTATTTTTTGATGGTTGATTAATGGTAATCATATAGAACAGGTTAGGAGTTACAAATATTTAGGACTGATCTTTTCTTCCTCAGGTAGATGGAAAAATCATTTGGACATGGTCAAACTTAAATTGACACAAACAATGAAGGGTTTGTTAAGATTTTGGAGGACAAAGAGGAGAAGACTTATCAAACCAGCAACAGAGCTCCTGGAACATAAATTAAGACCGCAGGCTTTATCTGGGGATGAAGTCTGGGGATCTTATGACAAAATTAGAAATATACCAAAATAAATTCTTGCGTGCCATTCTGAGTGTGTGTCTCAACATATCAGCCAGTATTCTAAGAGAAGAGACAGGAGTCCTCTCCTTAGACATTAATATTTGTTTCAGAATAGTTACTTACTGGTTACAAATTCAAGCTATGCCAGATGACCGTCTGCCTAAATTATGTTGTTCTGAGCAGAGTTTCTCTAATTGTGGATGGTTTAAAGATCTATATATTCAAAGGGATTAAGATGTTAAAGGGAATAGGATCACTCCATGGCTGTCAAATTTTAAAGAAACACCTAAGTTGGAAACTTATCTTGAGATTGTCAACAGTTCTGAAATACAAAGAGTCTTGCCGCTTTTGCATTTCCAGGTTATGCCTACAAAGTTGTTACAAGGCAGATATGAGGACTATCTTTATAAACTGAGATTATGCCTTTATGGCTCTAACCAAGTTGAGGATTTAATCCGTTATTTGTTTTATTGTAAGTTCCATGTGGAAGTGCGTAGTAAATATTTGTGCCCTCTTCTTGAGGGTAAAGAGGCTCAAGAGCATTGGGAAATTCAATATCTGTTAAAGTATTTGTTGGACAGTAATTCTGTCCCACATATCATAGCAGTTGCTAAACTGGTGCATGCACTGGCCACAAATAGGAAAGCTGTGGTTATGAACCTTGAACCTTAAAACTCTTGCACTGAACTGGAATTGTAACTTGTTATATTAAGTATGATTGGTATTATGGGAAGAACTCAGTTATATTCGTTAATTTTACATTGCACAAATACTGTATTTTAGTATTACACTGTATAAGTATAGCCAGAAGGTTATACTTTTTATAAGTACATTTATTTTATTACATTTTTGTTTCAACCTTCTGGCTAAGACAATAACATTTATTGAAATGTATTAGTTTAATGTAGGAGGGTTGGGCAAACTAACCTGAAAAAGTAAGATTGGCTGACAGAACAGCTTTAGTGTAGAGAAATACCCCCACCAACTGTAGTTGGTCCAGTAAAAGATATCAATATACTACTTGTCTAGAAAAGCTTTTGAGTAGATTTCCTACTAGGATCCAGCCTACTAAGATCCAGTTGAAACTCTGTATTTAAAATCACTTTGTTTTTACTGAGTATCTCAGTATTTGACTTGGTTTTACCAAGTACCGAGTCACTGAGGAATTGGCCCAGTAGTCGGTAAATCCTTGAAAAGCAACATATGGGGCTTTTCCTGCCCCTATAGAAGGGTATTTGAAACTCAGTACTCAGAAAATACTCGGAATTTGGTTTTATTTTACTATTTTACTGAGTGCGAAGGCCAAACACTTGGAGCCAGTCCTCAGAAACTTGGAATTAATCACAAATACAATTTTTACTATTTGATTCAGCCCTAATCCAGCCTCTACATTGCTCACAATGATCCAAGCACACCCCCATCAACAGTGAGACAGCTCTTGAAGTAGAAGTCTTCCTTTAGGTGTAGATGGTGCCATAGAGTGTCAGTGGGAGTACATAGCGTACTGAAAGAATTCTGCTTTATCATCCCTCAAATGATGTAGGGTCAATTTAAAGACCCAATACAAATGGCGACAGGTGGAGCAGCCCTTCATGAATTGACTAGAATAAATTAGCCTTTAGGATAAAGGAGTAGTAACCAAAGGAGTAATAGTCCAAACCAGAGGGGTAGGGGAAAGAGAGGAGAATCTTCACTTCACCCTTGATTCAAGATACAAGCCTTCTGGGGTGTTTCTTCCTGAGATATCAAGATAAGCCTATATAGGGTGCTTCATAGGGCTGCTGTTGGTGTAGGTGAGGGTTCAGAGGAAATTACGGTGCAGCCGTCTTCTATCCAGATGAGACTTTTCAACCTTGCCCAAGGGATAGATCGGGGCAGGGATCTGTTATCAGAGATTCTCACTTGCAACGGACAGGACCTGGGGCCAAGTTTGCCTGTA